>CM058234.1:81113808-81713808 GCA_030180135.1 Orychophragmus violaceus | reverse complement strand
CGTGATGGACGATTTGACGAGGACACGAGACCGAACCCGAGAAACGAGACGTGATCTCAAGAAGAAGTTTGACCCGAGCCTCGAAGAAATTCAGTATGGATTCAGAAATGAGTTTGGGTGTCATTGGAAGAAGAAATCAAGATGGATGAGTTTAATGAGTTAGCAAAGAGATTCGGAAGCATCAGAGTCAGTGGATGAGTTTGTTCGAGGTTATTAGTGGGAAGATCAGTTTTGGAGTCGATGAAGCGTGGAGATCAGTGATTAAGGAAGTTCGCGGCGTGCATGAATATGGCGGTTTAGACGAGAGGAAGAAACTGGAGATGAACATAATATCGGTCGGGGAGATAATCATAGGAAACAAGTTAAGCAACGGGAATAAAGGACGAGATATTATTATGTGATCGGAGAAGTCAAGACAAAGTGGGGAAGCCTGGAGTATTGATCGGCACAGATAAATTCATAAAGTGGAGTATAGCAATTCAATCGGAATCAGTGGATTTGGGAATCCTAGAAAGAATCGATGAAGCAATCAAATGGAGAAGTCATGATTGATCGAGAGTCAAGCCATATAGTGTGGGAAATGTCAGATATCAATGTGATTCGAGATGGATAAAAACTCTATTTCAAGAATTAGCTGAGTATCGGGAGTGTAGTTGCAGTTGGTTCGGAATCCAAGCAGTATCAGATAACGCAGATGAAACCAAGACTCCGGGTGAGGCCATGTAGTCAAGGGAAATAAATTTGCAAACAGAGTGCAGAGTGATGTAGAGAAGTTTGGTGCAAACTAGTGATTCGGAAGTCAGTATGCGTCGGAAGAGCGGGTTTACTTTGAGGTCAGAGCGTAAGCAGCGAAGCGGAGTTGGAGTAGATCGAGAGACGGAGACTTACAGAGTTCAGTTTCCAATTCAAAGTTTGTTAGTAACGGAGAATTCGGGGACCGGATTCCTGTAAGTGGGGAAGAATGTAATACCCTGTATCAAGAATGGTCAACGGACAGCGGAAATGTTAACGGAGGGCATTTTCGTAAATTTGTGAAGTTAAGGGGTATTTTGGTAATTTTACCAAAATATGAGCCGAAAGCAAAGACGGGCAAAATGTTATTCTTTTTAAAGAAAGAAAACATTTAGAAGATCAAGAATGGTGGAAACAGACCGTAGATGAGTTTTTCGGGTTATCGGGAATGGAAACCGATAAAACCGACAAAACTTGTAAAATTCATAACAGGAGCTACGGGTGTCCGTTCGAGGTGATTCAAATTGCTAAATTCATCTAAAAGCATCTAGAATCTGAATATGAGACTTGGTGGATTTATAGAAGCGGCTAAAGGGTTTTGAAAATATTAACCGTAAAACCAGTTTTTCCGAGAAACCGATACAATGTTCGGGCAAGCGAGAAGACCTTCTAAACTCCACCAAAAATTATGAAATTTTGACCACAGCTCCATTATAAGATGAAGAAGACACGGTTAAAAGTATGAAGCAAGATTTGATTCCGAGATCAAGTTATAAATTTTAGATCATTAATGGGTGATTAATGACTAAAACTCCTAAATAAATTCAAGGGAGCTTGGGCTTGGTTTGGGATGATTAGAGCTGATGTCTGAAGTCATTATGGACCTAATTCAAGCCCATTACAAGTTTGTTCCACGAAAATCATGCAAGAGGAAAGAAGAGACTTTGTGAATTCTTGGTTCAATGAACCTACAAGAGAGTTTTGGGCCTAAACCAAAGAGGCTTCTACATGGGCTTTGCATAGGTGAAATGGATACCAAACTGAACTATTTTAGGCCCTGCATGAGAGAGGAGGCGTGGCATGAGAAGAAGAAAGAAGAGTGGATGGACACATGGCTACATGTAATCACTTTAAGATTGCTATAAAAAGGGGGTGAGGCCTCCTCATTTCTTCACACCAACAAAACAAAAACAAGAGAAGAGAAGGAGAGGAGGAGAAGAAAGGCGTGGGAAGAAGAAGAAGAATAAGAAGGAAGCCGGAGGAGAAAAAGCCGGAAGAAGAAGAAGGAGGAGAAGAAGAAGAAGAAGACCGGATGAAGAGGAAGAGAGAGAGAAGGAGGAGAGAGAAAGAGGAGAGAGAAAGTAGAGAGAGAAATAAGAAAGAGAAAGAAGAGAGAGAGAGCCGGAAGAGAGAGAGAAAGAGAAAGAGAGCCGGAAGAGAGAAAAAGAGAACCGGAGGAGAGAGAGGAGCTTAGTCCGGAGGCTCGATCGGAATCACGAAGGTCAACGGTACGGTCAAGTACGGGTTGATAACAAGGATTTTTGCAATCCTTTTGAGGTACCAATTCCTCAAGCTTATCGTGTAGTCTTGAGGTATCGAACCTATTCTGGGATGGATAAAACCAATAAGGAAACACTAAACCTTCAGAGTCAAATCACTCAATTAAGTTTTCTTGTTTCTAACAATCCTAATAAAAGCAAATCAAATATAAGTAAACAGAGAGCAAGTAAACAAAGTGAATCCAATCAATTATAAAGATAAGGCCTAAGGGTCAAGGTCAACAGATAGGTCACTCGGGATGATCAAGGATCCTAATTCAAACTTCATAGAAGCTAACCTCCTAGCAAGGAACACAACAAGTTGATCAGCTTAATCTCTTAATACTAATATCTTTACTTAATCCTAATTCAAGAACAAACTCTCATTTGTGAATTAAAATCAAGCAAGCAATCAAACAAGTTTCAAACCGCCAACAATCACTCTAAACATACATTCTCATGCGCTAGAATGTGAAAGTTCTATCAAAGCTATGAACAGGAATTTCATCGAACATGTTGTGAACAAGAAATCTTAAGCATTCTAATCAACTTGATCAAGGCTAATTAGACATTACACGCACTTTGACAGATGAGATCTCATACAATTAAACATTAGAATCCATTGATCACCCCTAAATCAACCTAATCCTACCTAACCCATAAGCCCTATGAAGAACTACTCACTAATCATGATATGAACAACAAAACTCATAGAAATAGTGTTGATCATTGAAGATTAGAGATTGAATTGATAATCAAAGAAAGAAATCACAAGAAAAGAGTACTAGATTAACCAAAAATCAAACTTGTTCTTACAAAAGGTTTAGAACAAAAAAAACAGCTTAAAATCCTGTAAAAAGATAGGTTTTTGGCTTAAAAAGTCATTAGGGTTCGAGCCGGGTCAACCCGGAACAAACCGGGTGTTGACCCGGATCCAAGGCAATTTCTGGGACGCGTATCGGTCGGCGTATCGGTCGTCCGACCGATACGGACTCTCGGATTTTTCTGGGAAGGGTCGTATCGGCCAGCCAGCCCGATATGCTGGCCGATATGGACTCTCGGATTTTTCTGTGATGAGATGCATCCAGTAAATCAGGCATAACTCTTTCCATATAGCTCCGAATGACTTCAAACCACCTCCATTAGAAAGCTAACTCAATTTCCCATGATTTTTATTCAGAATCCCCGAGCTAAAAGTCAATGTGATATCTTCATATGACTCAATCTTTCAAGCTCATCGGTTTGGTCCTACATCACCATTTCACTTGCAATCACTCCTTTGGCCTCCAAACTCTTCCAAACCTCCTTAGCAACTCCAAGAACCTACAAAACATAGGAAACACTCCAAATGCAAGCCTAGAATGCCTAAACCTAGCTCTAGATGATCCTATACTCTAAACACACCAATGACCAAGGAAATGAAGCTAAAGGAAACTAAAAAGAAGTAAAACATGATCCTAACAATAGCCTAAATGCATGAAAATACAAGTATATCAATTCCCCCAAACTTAAACCTTGCTTGTCCACAAGCAAGCATAAGACTATCAAAGCAAGTTGGGAGAAAGGTTTGAAGGCGGGAGCTCATATCCAAAGACAAAACTGAGATCAACAAGTTCCAATTCGAGTCAACGTCACCAAGATGCAACCAAGTTAGGCTTACTCCAAAAATTTAGCCATGCTCATCAAGACAAAACTCTTAGCTCAATTCTCAACCTAGACAAGCATTCCTATCAACTAGCTCTTTAAAATTCATTAGGTTTTCAAGTGGATCTTACTCATTGCAAGGTGATCAAACTCATTTGGCAAAGGGACAAGGTTTTGAGATTAAAGTGATCTCAATCAAAAGAGGGGTTTATTCCAAAAGCATGAAGGTTCTCTCATAAAGAAGTAAATGAGCTATAGTAAAATGCTAAGAGTTAGAGGCAATTGGTGCATACTAGGTTGATTTCCATCTACCCATGCCCCAATTACTTCTTCTCCTAATCTAGCCCACCTAAATGGATACTACCCTTGACCAAGGCTATTTTTGCCTCATCCCCTTTTCTCAATCAGACACTTTCCAATCAAACTCCCCAAGGATCAATAAAGACTTTTCAAAACAGTGGAAAATCTTTTCTTTTTAACTTAGCTCAAATCTTTCTTTAGCAATGGTCTCTTTTCTTTCTTTAAGGTGAGCCTTTGGCTTATTTTCATTTCAAAATATGAGACACTTTTCTTTTCTTTAAACACATAAGAACTTTTCTTCTTTTAAAACACTTTGCCAACAAACATAAGATCCTAGCCAAAATCCCTTTCATTCTTCCATTTCTTTACTCTCTTCTTCCATTCCCAATTCCTCCCCCAAACTTGGATTCTAGCCTATTGCAAAGCTAAAGGTGCTGAGCTTGCACTATATGGAAATTTCCCCTAGTCGCCTCATACTCAACACTTTTTACCTAGCTCATTCAAAAAAATAGGCCTACCTCTCAACAAGAGTGTTTATGGTTTGAAAGAAGGGTGGTGAAAGGTGTGGAGTCTATTCAAGCAAGCGAGAGTGGTAAAAGGGATAAGAATGCTTGAATATTTTCAGAGTATCCATGATCTTAACGCACAAAGCATGAGCAAGATAATTAGATGTCATCATTAAAGTTCTCACTTAGGTAGAGCTAGTGTCAATTCAAAGCCTATTTCAGTTTCAAACCAAGTTTCAAAGCAAGCAATCCGAGCATGGTTCGTCTTAACTTTCTAGCCTTTCTTGAATTGCAATATGAGGACAATCAACTAGCTCAAACAACTAGCATAAAGAACAAGTCATCACTCAATCAGTCTTACAAGGATATTCAATCATTGCTCCCTGTGCATGCGTCCTATATGATGCAACTAGACTCGATCCTATGATGCAAGTACAACTACATGCTTTCTTTTTGTGAAATTTTTTGAAATTTTTCAATTTTTTTGGATTTTTCTATGCCTTAAGTGAAATGCATGAGACTCAAAGTGATAAAATCGAAAATAAGAACAAAGAAAACATGATTAGCAACTAGCCTCTCCCCCAAACTTAGTTCACACCGTCTCGGTGGGAAATCAAGCTCGAGAGAGAGACTCAACAAAAGGAGAAAAAGAAAGAAAAGAAGCTAAAATGCAAGTATGTACAAGTTGGAGTGTTACCTGGTTAGTTGTGGTGTGATGGGGATGATGATTCCCCCATGGAGTAAGTCGGGTTTGATGAAGAGCAGGGCTCAATCCCAAAACTCATTCTCTTCTTCTTTGCATTTACCCCAAAGCTCCCCAAAAGGATAGACATGGGAATTCCTCCCAAGTGAGCTTGTTTTGAGTCACTTAGCTTGACTATCCCTTCACTCTTTTTGTTTAGGGATGTGGCATGAGTTTGTATCACCGGGATCACTACAAGAAATCTGGGTATTGATAGCAGATCACGATAGCACGAATTCACAAACTGCTATTAAAAATGGCAAGCTAAGATACCAATTCTATTATAGCATTCAATCAACGCTAAGAAATTTTTTATGGATTTTTACTAAACGGAAAGACAGAAATCTCAATTTTTGACGTTGTAACACTTATGTCCGCCAAAATTTAGTGAAAATATCACTTTGGCACCAAAATAAATGAGAGAAATTTTGTGTTAAGTCTTTTTTTCATATTGAAAAATAATTCCACAAAAACATAATATCCTAATTGATTCTTTTCCTCTTTGTCCCGTCTCTTTCCTTTTTTTCTCAAGCTTTTTTGTTCTTCAATGGATCTCATCTTCCTGGTCTTGACTCTTAGGTAATCCCATCTTCTTTGTATCTGCAATTTCTCATCCTGCCTTCGTCTCAGTTTAGGGTTTTTCTTCACATTGTGGTTGATTCATATATGATCTCGCTTTAATCTCGAATCTTAGCTTTGGGTTTCGTTGATTGAACAGATGGATGAATTGATTAGATAAAGTTGGACACTTTTTTGCTGTAACGAGTTATTGCACCAGTGAATCGATTCCTCTTCATCTTCCTCCTTTTTCGTTCACACTTCTCTACCCATTCACTAAAGGTACTGCCTTTTCTCTCCCTATATCCATCTCTCCGTTTTCGTTCAGATTTGAATTCGATTTGTGTGGGCATTTGTTTTTCAGGATCAGGCGATATTGAATGGTTTGCTATAAACTCTGGATTCATTTGGGAGATCGCTCCCAAGCTCCAAAGTTTGGAGCCTTGCTTGTTTTTCCTGAGGTTCGTCGATGCCTTATGGAAGCAGGGAAGAAGCTTACAAGAACGCAACCACATTATCGTATCTTACAACTGAGCAAGCTCTTGCAGATTTTGCTGTTTTTGTCACTGATATGAAACTGAACTTGTCTGCTGAAGCATGCCCAGTTGTGTTGTTTGGAAGGTCATATGGTGGAAGTAAGTATGGAATTATATGACTATTTTGTGTTGGTGGAATGAGATTTTTGGAGTGAATTTGTTGTTATTGATGCAATGCAACAGTGTTAGCAGCATGGATGAGGCTCAAGTATCCTCACATTGCAATTCGAGCATTAGCTTCCTCAGCTCCAATTCTTCAGTTTTAAGATATTGTACCTCATCAGACGTTTTATGACATTGTATCAAATGATTTCAAGGTATAGTGTTTTGATGCTTTGTTAGTTGATTGATTTCTCTAGTTCTTATTGTGTGGATTTTTGGCTGGTGAAATTTATAGCGTGAGAGTATTTGCTGCTTCAACACTATAAAGAACTCGTGGGATGCAATCACAGCAGAGGGTCAGAAGGAGAATGGTCTTCAGCAGTTGGCGAAAACTTTTCACTTTTGTCGGTAAGCAAGAAAACTGGAGTTGGTTTGTTGTTGTCTATTGTATTTGAGCTGAATTAAGTGTTGGGATCTGTTTTTTCAGGGTGTTGAACAGTACTGATGAAGTAATCTCGATCATCCGGGTGTGGCTAAGCTACTGGCAGCACATGAGAATCCTCCAAATAACATGTTTTTCTTTGAGTTCTACGAGCCGGGACCTTGGCTGAGAAGTTACACGTCGAGGAGTGGTCTCCTAGTATTGATCAAGCGCTAACGATCATGCTTCACTGATAAATGTGTGAGTGGTTGTTCTGTCTTTTGTCTTCTTCCCTGTTCTCTTCAGTCTACTTTAACGCTATTGCTTGGAGCTACATAAGGATATAGACGTGAGGTGTTTGTCGATGTTTGCAGGTCTGTAACATTTAATAAGCGTTTGGACAGCTAAGAAGATTTTCATGGAGAGGGATTCAGTTGGCTACAGAGGAGTTCAGAGAGAAGAACGTTCTTGGACAAGGAGGCTTTGGGAAAGTTTACAAAGGTGTGCTTTTGGATAGCACCAAAGTTGCTGTGAAAAGATTGACTGACTTCAAACGTCTAGGAGGAGACGAAGCTTTCTAGAGAGAAGTTGAGATGATAAGTGTAGTTGTTCATATGAATCTGCTTCGCCTTATAGGCTTATTCACAACACAAACGGGACGCTTTTGGTGTATCCGTTTATGCAGAATCTAAGAGTTTCATATCGCTTAAGAGGTAAGAACGTTGCAAACATTACTCTGTTGGTTTATGAGGTTTAAACTTTATGTATGATAATATGCAGATATTAAACGAGGCGAGCCAGTTCTGGATTGGTTCGGGAGGAAACAGATTGATCTAGGTGCAGCACGAGGACTTGAATATCTTCATGAACATTGCAACCCAAAGATCATACATCGAGACATAAAGTCTGTGAATGTGTTACTAATTGAAGATTTTGAAGCAGTGGTTGGTGATTTTGGTTTAGCCAAGTTGGTAGATGTTATAAGGACCAATGTTAGAACAATGGTAGATGCCAAGTTCAACTGTTTCGGATCCTTGGTGATGGTGTTAAACATACAAAATTCATGATTTTGATTTTGGGGTATATTTAGGGGTTATGGGTTGAACTATTATTTTGTTTGTAATTTTCGAAACTGAATAAAATACAAAATTAATAACTTGTAATATTATAAGTTTAATTTTAATAATGTAATCTTAAAAATAAAAATTTCAAATACTATAAAACTAAATGTCTCATATACATTTGATTTAGAGGTTAGGGTATTGGAGGGTTTAGGGTATTGGAGAGATTATGGTATTTAATTTAGAGATTAGTATATTAGATAGTTTGGGGTATTGCAATTTATTTCTTTTTATTTATAAGATAACCTATTGCCTTTTATATTATTTTATGGTATAAATAGGGTTTAGGGTATTGAAATACAATTAATTTAGTTGTAATTTTCTAACTAAGTATAACATATGAAAAACTATTATCCCATAACATTATAAGTTTTGACAATTTTAGTAACATAATCTATAAAAGTAATTGCAACAACTATAACAATTAATGTCTCACAGACATTTTTTTATGGTTTAGGGTATTGCAAGGTTAGGGTTGGGGTATTGGATGATAAGAGTTTTTGATTAGTGAGTCTTTGATTAACTTAGGATATAGAGTTTGAGTCTTTAATTAGTTAGTCTTTGATTAGTTTAGGATGTATGGTTTGAGTTTTTGATTAGTTTAGGGTATAGGTTTGGATTTTAGGGTATAATATTTTCAAACATTAACCTCAAACCTTAAACATAAAATTTATAACTTTTAAAAGTATAATTGCATAAGATTTAGACCACAAACATAAATCCTAAGGATCTAAATCTATATTTCTAACTCTTAATCATAAGTACTAAATTTCTAATTGTGTCCATGTAATTATTCTTATGTACATGTAAGAATAATTTTTCATTAATAATATAAATAAAATATTTTATAAAGCTTTTTAAAAGAGATGGAAAATAAATAAACTTTTTAAAAGGGGAAGTAAAAAATAAAAATTGTGTTTTAGAACCAATTTCTGGTAAAATAAATTGTTTAAAAGAGGATTAAATTATTTGTACTATAGCATCTAGCTTAAATTTTGACAAAAATTTGCCGCCTAAATCTTAAAATTTTGGGTTTGGCCCAATTTTTTTTGGCTCTAAGCGTCCCCAAATTAAAATTATTTGATTCACTCACAGATTTTTTGCTCTAACTCTTACACACAACCCTCATAAATTAACACATCTATAAATTTCCAACCTTTTCACTCCTCCGCCTCCGAAACCTTAGATTCGCCTTCACAAGTATAAATTTCTTGTATTGTTTCGTGTATTTAACTTATATTCCTTCCGCTTTTGTTTGCATCTCTCAAGTATCAATAATCGCCTCGTGTACCTTCCTCTTTCGCAGAAGCCGAGTGGGTTAGGAGCAGTTGGATATGGAATTACCGTGGAGATCAATTTCTGCGTCTCCTGTTCGTTCAAGTAATTTGAACATCATAGATTTGAAATCGGGTAGATGAATTCAATTTGATTTATCATTGTTGTTAGGGTTTTGTCTGAAGGGTCGCAATAAGCTGCGCAGAGATTTGTTTCGAAATGAAAAAAGTGAATAAGAAACTTACAAGTTTCGGCCTTTCAGTTCAGATAGAAACTCAATTATACTTCTCTAGGGTTTCTGGGTTTAGATCCTTGGTTAGTCGATTGAATATCTGACTGATGTTGTTTATGTATGTATCTAGAATCTCCGGAAAAGTTCATATTGATTCCAAGTTTCATTCTTTTTAGGAAATTAAGTCTGTTCTTTTATCAGTTTCCTTAATGTGAAATGCAAGAGTGTAATCTGGATTTGGAGAGGAGCTTATATAAATCGGTTTCTCTGCAGGCTGAGCTACGTGCAGAGATTCATGTGAATTCCCAATGTTACATCTCATTTAGAATTATTATTGCTTGAATTCCGGTATTACCTACCTTCGTAGTCTAGTGGCTACAGGAAATAACATCAAATTGAGTACTTGTCGAGATGCAACCTATGCTGTGAAATATGGCAGAAACCTGAGAGTGGAAACTATCGACAATGTGTGGCACGTACCAAGAACCATTCAAGTAAGCTCTAACAGTAGTTGCAGTATCTTAGATTTGTGTCTGGTTCAGGGCTGCGTAGGAAAACCAATGGTTATCTTCTAGTACACGCGAATGGAGGATTGAATCAGATGAGAACTGCAGTGAGTTTCATTGTCTAAATGCTTTTACATAAGACTTGATCTCTTGTTTTTCTTACCCTGATTTTCAAAATGTAGATATGTGACATGGTTGCTGTAGCAAAGATTATGAATGCCACTCTTGTTCTCCCTCTCCTCGATCATGAATCTTTCTGGACAGACCCAAGGTTGGTTCGATTTTGTTTAACACTTTACACAACAAGAAATTTGTGTTTGAACAAGTGTTCTTTGTGATTTTTGCAGCACTTTCAAAGATAGATTGAGAATCTTGAACGTTGTTCTTCATTTCTGTGTAGCCACAGAAAAACCTCCACTTAGTTGGGCAACAAGGATGAAAATAGCAGTCGATGTGGCTAATGCTCTGGTAAATTTCCAACGCCTTCATCTTCATTTCTCATCAAACTGATACAATATGGTTCTTATTACTGTTAGTTCTTGGCTGGATATTCTTCTGTTCCTTCAGGAATACCTTCATTTCTACTGTGACCCACCTCCCTGTCACAGAGACATAAAGTCAAGCAACATATTACTCGACGAGAACTTCGTTGCTAAGGTGTGTATGCGTTCGTTATCACTTATCTTGCTCATTGACTTGTCTATTCGTTTCACCTCATAAGAAAATTGATTTTCGTTTTGGCTTCTACGTTGCAGGTGTGGGATATTCATACTCAAGACATGAGAGCACCGTTTGTGCTGTTTTTGTAGAAGGTTGGGCTAATGCAAGAGGATCAACAGAATATGTTAGGAATTTCTAGATATGTATCTTTTATTATGTTTGTGTAAAACATGTTTTATGTTATCAATAAAAAAATCCAGTTTTAAAATATATTGTTTTTGTATAAATCTAATTGATTTTTAAATAATAATTCATAATCAGAATTCAAAATAATATTATATAATAAAATTCAATAGTTTTTTTATGGCAAAAAATAAAAGTGTTCATAAGATATACAATAGCCATAAAGATAGGCCATTATAAAAAATAATACAACAAAACAAAAATGCTAGTATAAAGTATAATACAGCCCTAAAATATTGCCACTATAATATGTATTATTGCACGAAAATATGCTATATTAATCTATAAAATGGCGATAAACCAATGCTACTGAATACTATACAATCACATCGAAATTAGTGCTATCGTAGACAAATATACGATAGCATATCAAATTAGTGCTATCGTAGATGGCTGACCTAAGATGGCAGCGGCAAACATAGCGTTTATGGAAACGCTATCATAGACATATGATAGCGTTTTCGTGGTGCTATCAATACCCATATTTCTTGTAGTGGATCATACTCATCGTAGAACCACCCCCTAAACTCCTTCAGCCTTATCTCCTCAAAAGGGGTCTTCCTTGGATCATGAGAGCTCAATGGTGTGGTAGAGACTATACCAAGAAGCTTGTGAGGGGGTTGAGCCATTGGAGATCCATCTTCTTCATCCTCCTTGAAGGCGTCTTCCTTGAGGTCATCTTGCTTCTCTATAAGATTTCCTCCAATTGGCTCTTTCTTGTGAATTGGTTGCTTTGGCTCTTCTTCCATGATTGAGGGCTCGTCTTGTATGCTCTCTTCCTTGATGTTCTTGCACTCAACAACCAACTCATCTTCATAAGGCTCCTCCTCATCTCTCACAACTTCTCCTACTTCTTCATTGTTGATATTGGTTGAGTGACCCATGATTGTCCCTTCATCATCATCATATTCATACCGCACTACAAGGTCTTCACCAATTGTACAACCAAGAAGCAATTCAAATTCCTTAATAGTCTCTTCAGCTTCTTTCAAGAAGTCATCTTGGACTTGAGTATTCTCCTCATGTGTTGGCTCAACAATACTTGCACCTGACATCAAAGCTAGAAGAAGGAGCAAATTTAGTAACAAAGACTTGAACTAAAAAGGAGTAGAAATCGAATTGATATATCCAGAATCCCAAAATGGCAACGGCGCCAAATTGATAGCTAGGATTTTAGGATCCTTTGAGGTACCAATTCCTCAAGCTTATCGTGTAGTCTTGAGGTATCGAACCTATTCTGGGATGGATAAAACCAATAAGCAAACACTAAACCTTCAGAGTCAAATCACTCAATTAAGTTTTCTTGTTTCTAACAATCCTAATAAAAGCAAATCAAATAGAAGTAAACAGAGAGCAAGTAAACAAAGTGAATTCAATCAATTATAAAGATAAGGCCTAAGGGTCAAGGTCAACAGATAGGTCACTCGGGATGATCAAGGATCCTAATTCAAACTTCATAGAAGCTAACCTCCTAGCAAGGAACACAACAAGTTGATCAGCTTAATCTCTTAATACTAATCTCTTTACTTAATCCTAATTCAAGAACAAACTCTCATTTGTGAATTAAAATCAAGCAAGCAATCAAACAAGTTCCAAACCGCCAACAATCACTCTAAACATACATTCTCATGCGCTAGAATGTGAAAGTTCTATCAAAGCTATGAACAGGAATTTCATCGAACATGTTGTGAACAAGAAATCTTAAGCATTCTAATCAACTTGATCAAGGCTAATTAGACATTACACGCACTTTGACAGATGAGATCTCATACAATTAAACATTAGAATCCATTGATCACCCCTAAATCAACCTAATCCTACCTAACCCATAAGCCCTATGAAGAACTACTCACTAATCATGATATGAACAACAAAACTCATAGAAATAGTGTTGATCATTGAAGATTAGAGATTGAATTGATAATCAAAGAAAGAAATCACAAGAAAAGAGTACTAGATTAACCAAAAATCAAACTTGTTCTTACAAAAGGTTTAGAACAAAAAAAAACAGCTTAAGATCCTGTAAAAAGATAGGTTTTTGGCTTAAAAAGTCATTAGGGTTCGAGCCGGGTCAACCCGGAACAAACCGGGTGTTGACCCGGATCCAAGGAAATTTCTGGGACGCGTATCGGTCGGCGTATCGGTCGTCCGACCGATACGGACTCTCGGATTTTTCTGGGAAGGGTCGTATCGGCCAGCCAGCCCGATATGCTGGCCGATATGGACTCTCGGATTTTTCTGTGATGAGATGCATCCAGTAAATCAGGCATAACTCTTTCCATATAGCTCTGAATGACTTCAAACCACCTCCATTAGAAAGCTAACTCAATTTCCCATGATTTTATTCAGAATCCCAGAGCTAAAAGTCAATGTAATATCTTCATATGACTCAATCTTTCAAGCTCATCGGTTTGGTCCTACATCACCATTTCACTTGCAATCACTCCTTTGGCCTCCAAACTCTTCAAAACCTCCTTAGCAACTCCAAGAACCTACAAAACATAGGAAACACTCAAAATGCAAGCCTAGAATGCCTAAACCTAGCTCTAGATGATCCTATACTCTAAACACACCAATGACCAAGGAAATGAAGCTAAAGGAAACTAAAAAGAAGTAAAACATGATCCTAACAATAGCCTAAATGCATGAAAATACAAGTATATCACGGGTCAAGGTCGGGTCAAAGCGACGGAGGTTCGGGATAGCGTCGGGTTCGTGTCGGGTCTCGTTGTTCCGCTAGTCCATCAATCCGTCCGTCCACTTCATCATAGCACTGTGAGTCGGCTCAAACACCGTAGATAGAAGCATATAGAACGGGAAATGAAAAACCATAGCATTAAGTAAATGCATACCCGAGTTGATACTAATTGATGATTGAGCTGATTGAATATCGGTAAATTGGTTAGGATTCAAGACGCATGTTAAGAGTATAAGATTAAACGGATTAAACCTGTTGTGTGCCGCTAGGTTGCTAGTAACGTTGATTGGTGCATTCATATAATCGATATATGATAAGACGATATATGCATATATACGTATTAAGGAACAATATTGAATGAACGTATATACAGGAAGTAAGACGGAATTAAAAGACGGGCGGAAACCTAACAACTGTATAGAGTATGAATTAGTATCGGGAATAAGTACATTAAAGGTTAAAGAAAAGTAAGTGGATTAAGTAAGTGAATAATGAGATGTCGGGGAGCTTAGCAAGCTGCTAGCTCTAAAAACCGACAGATCAGAGAGTGATTAAAAGACATAAAAGAAATGGGTATGGGATGAGATATGTGTGAAGTGTGTGATGAGCCGTCTACGAGTTAGCAATCCGCTAATCCAAGGTAGCGGACTTGAATCGGTTAAAAGACATTAGAAACCCATAATAGGCATGATTGTGTGGTGATACTGTTATTGTGTGGTTGTGTGGTTGTTGCTGTGTGTTCTTGTGCAGGCCTATTAGATTGTCTCGGTGTTGGGCCGAGCAATCCGTGTGGATACTTAACTTGGTCATGCGACCGGTTAAGTCGTGGTTGTTGACACGGTGTGGTGCCGAGTCAGAGCGGTGGTGTTGGTGGGTGTGTGTGTGTGTGTATACTTGCGGGATGGGGTGTTGATATGGTGGTTGACTGTTGATCGAGTCTGATTGATTGCTAGAGTCCAAGCGAGTCTGCGTGTTTACTTTTCTGCACTAGGGCTCTAGGGTGCGTTAGATCCCGCAAGTCTAGGTGATTGGATAAGTTCTGGTACTTCCGACCCGATTGGATCCTCGGGAAGTGAGAACCTGGTCAGTTCACGTACCTTTGGTAGTGGTTCTGGCAGGTGCGAACCTATGGAGTGACGCCCGTAGGGTGTAGTCCGGAGAATACGGGGTCGCGTCCTAGGGCCGGACTGCATGGAAGCTCGGGTTGCCGGGGGTAACCGGAGTCACTGCGTATCGATGGACTGAGAACAGTGTCCTGGATCGTGAGACTTTGTGTTAACGTCTGGGAGTCGCGGGGGTTTGTTACCATGTCGGTAACGGTGGAAACCCTTGGAAGTTACCAAGAAGCATAAGGGCCCAGTGATGTGCCGCAATGCTTTTGATTCCCTTCGTTATTGTGTTATGTTATTATTGAATTGCTTGTGTGTTGTGGGTTCGACACGACGTGGTATTGCGTGGTCAACTGTTATCTTATTGCTTGTTATTTTGGGGTTTCGGGGTGGGAGATTGTAGATGCTAGATAGCATAGAAGCCGTAGCGGGGAGCCGTCTCACTGGGTAATCTTAGATTGCTCATTAGACTCTTTTGTGTTTTTCAGGTTTAGCAGTGTCGGGCGCGGGAGGACCTCGGTGTAGTCTCGAGATTGCTTGTGGCGGGATTTTGATTCGATGACTTTTGGGATTTTACTTCGGTTCGGCTTTTGGCGCCATTTTGTATGAAAACACGTGGATTGTTTTTATTAATGGCAATTGTTTTGTAAAGACTGATAAACGTTGTACGTAACGTTTGATTACTCAGAAATGAATATGCTTCCCTGATATTGTGTTTAGTCCGAACCGACACAACTCATGGAAATGATACAAGTTGAAAAGCTTTGTATCATGGAAGTGAGGATAGCGGGGTCAAAGACGGGTTAGTGCGAGCCTTTGTCTCAAACCGATCTGTCTCTGACTTCGTCTTGTGACAAACCTTTTCTGTTTGACTTGCTCGGGTTCGACTTGGTCATGTTCTTGTTTGATTGTTGACCGGTCAGCTCGACATTCTGCGGATAATGGGAAAGGGGCGTTACATAGTCGAATGGTAAAATTTCTCGTTTAAGCAAATCACTCACTTTGTGGCACTAGCTCATCCATATATAGTTTCAACGGTTGTTCAATCATTCCTTGACAATGTTTATAAGTTGTATGGATTACCTTCATCTATTGTGAGTGATAGAGATGTTGTTTTCCTGAGTGATTTTTGGAGGGCAATATTCACCTTGCATGGAGTTTCTTTGAACTGCTTTACTCCTTATCATCCGCTAAGAGGTGGACAAACAGAAGTTGTCAATCGTTGCTTGGAGTCATATTTGCGATGTATGAGTAGTGAGAGACCTGGAAAACATATCAGATGATTACCTTTAGATGAATTTTGGTACAACACCAACTTTCACACTTTTATAAAAGTCACCTCTTATAAAAAAATATATGGTCAACCACTTTTGGTACAACTTCCTTACTTTTCTGCTGAATCCAAATTCTGCTAAAAGTTTGGAAGCATTAGAGTGTGTGTTATTGTTGTTGAAATTTCATTAGTGGAGATCTCAACATTGAATGCAACATATAGCAAACCAATGTTGCAGTGATAAACAAGATTATGCATATGTCAAACAACAACCTTACAGACCAAAATCAGTGGTTGTTCCGAGTAACCAAAAGCTGTCACCAAAGTACTTTGGTCCTTCTAAGGTCAATCACAAAATGTGGAACGTTGTTTATCGTTTGGAGTTGTCACCAACATCTCAAATCCATCATATTTTTCATATCTGAGCTAAAAATCAGAGTTGGTCCTTTTGATGTCTCCACTCAGTTGCTTAACACTATCTTTGATGTACTGCTAAAAGAACCATAGTGTATCTTGGAGAGGAAGATGGTTCAGCAAGTCAAGGCAGTTAATAAAATGTTAGTGAAATGGAAGCACAAACTGAAAGATGAAGCTTCTTGTGAATTTTTCTATGAATTGCATAATTTTTTTCAAGATTTTATAGAAGAACCTCGAGGTTAAGATTTTGTGGATCGGAGAGATTTGGTATAGTAAAAAATAGAGCTAATAGAATACATGTGGATGAACAAGATTTATTCATTCAAATTCAGTAAAGTTGTTGAATAAAATAAAATGTAACAAACAATTTAATTCATTCGTAAAATTAATGAAAATTCTCTCATCTTCTTACCTTCTCTATGTGTTTGAGTATTCTTCACTAGTTTGAGTTCATTCATCGGGTGGGTAGCTCAATTGGTAAGAAAAGTTATTGTTTACCTTAAACATTAGCATCTATTATATCGTTGATACTAATTCAGATTGTATCATTTGCACCATCGAATCTCTTATCTTAATTTTGTAAACACCCGATTGTATAACATTATGATTAGCATAATACAACTATTCTATCTCGCATAACCTAAAAACAAAATCTAATGAAATTTTTTGGATGTTGTATTCTCATATTCATAAAACTATAAAAAAAGAGTTGCGAGGAATTTTTTTGATTTGGTGTAAAAGATCTATGTTTAATATATAAGGTGCATGCATAACCCTTTATTATAACTTCGATGTAAAAACTGATATTATACTATAATAGAGAGCTTTAACTCGTGTGTCAATTATCATAATAAAATATTATTCTACATTTTGACAAGTAAAAAAAATGATATCATAATTTGACCAACTTAAACAATATACATTACATGTGATATCAACACTTTTTCATTAAAGCTCAATAGACATTACATGTGATGATTGCATGTCATCTTATTGCCATATACATGTAGTAACTAAAATTAATCTGTTTATTCTACCTTAGTTAACTGGTAGGATTAAGAATAAATGACGATGCATGTTGAACATGTGTTGAACCTGTATTAATTCGCAAGAAAACAAGAGTAACAAAGCACCACCTAAAAGATCGGCGAATTGAGATGATGCTGCCACAGGAACCAAACATCATCGCAAACTTTTTCTTTAGACATCTTCCATGTTGTTCAAATTAAGATTATTTGTTGTTTTTTATCATATTTTTTGGGCAACTTTGGTTCATCTTAATTGAGTTTCCAAAAACTCGGTACAACTTCCAAAAAAAAAGAAAAGTTTTGCCTAAAATTCAATATGTTGGTTCGACGAAAAACGGCAAAGACGACATATATATTATACTCCCCTAAAAAAAGATTAAGCTGATTTTTGAGACAGAGGAGGCAATCGACAACAACCAGATTAAAACATCAAACCTGAAAAAGAAATAATATTAAATCCGACTTTATTAAAAGCTAAAGCGAAACTTAGAATTCGACATAGAAACTAGAAAAAATCTAGTCTAAATCGGAAAAACATCCGAAAAACAAAAGAAGAAAGCTATGATACAAAAGAAAAAATTAGACAAAAGAAGAAAATCCAGTTATAGAAAAATCGGAGATTTACATGTTATTCCCTCTTTAGAAAATATATTAAAAAAAACGGTTAACGATATAAACTGAATAATAAATTTAAATTAGGCGCGAATATCCAATTAACAAATCCAAATATAGAATATATGTGGTTTAACATTTAGCTATAATTTTAAAGTTTTTCAAATTTATCAAGTTATCCAATAACTTTGAAATTTTATTTTTATTTTACTTAAAACAACTCCAATTTGAACAAGTAAATACATTAATTTATAACATTTACAGTGACGATTCTATTGCGTTCTGTGATGATTACATCGTGCCCAACATCAAATATGTTTGAGCAATGTGGTGTAGACCGTGGAGGAGGCCAGGCGTTAATCTATTTGAGACTAAGTGTGATAACATTTGTATAATCTATCGAGGTCATGTAAGAAAGATAAGGGCTCAAACTGCTATGATTTTCTGCAGACGACCCACAGATTATGATTTATTTATTTTTAGAAATAACAGCAAATCAAAAAATTTCAACTTTTGTAACCCAATTTAATGGGTATGGTGAGATCAGGTTAGAGATGTACCAATTTTTATTTTTATTTTGATCAAAAGAGATTTACCAATTTTGATGCTAAATATTTCATCTTTTCTTAAACTGCAAACCGACGCCTCGTGGTGCCCTAAAGTCTTCTTCATCTTCTTCATTCTCTCTGAGTTTCTTCTTCAAGCCGGAGGAAGCCAAAACCCTTTTGAGTTCAAGAAAACAGCTGCTACTGATCGGTTGGTGAAAAGCTTCAAATCTGGATCTCTTGTTTTCCGATTTTCTCCTTTCAACGTCGCAGATCTTTCTACAAGCGTTTAGGTTTCGATTTCTGCATATTGGGCCTCAAGTGTTTTTTCCCTCTGTTTAACTTCACGCCGATGAACCTCTCTTTCAATTTGTAGATCAATTTGGGCGTTTTGTGTTTCATACGGGGAATTGGGGGTTGCTGATGGGGAGTAGTGATGAGCGAAACAGTAAGGCGATTGATGCATCGGTAGGAGGTTTGGTTTGGGTCCGCCGCCGTAACGGATCGTGGTGGCCGGGTCGGATTATGGCTCATGACGAGGTTCCTCATAGTACTATTGTTTCTCCCAAATCTGGCACTCCAATTAAGCTTCTAGGTCGTGACGATGCTAGCGTGTCAGTACTCTCTTCCACCATTTTATTCTAGCTTTTGAAGCTCATTTCCTTTAACTTCAGTGATTGATTGATTTAGTCTCATTTTTGTTCTCTCTTGAGCATACTGACTGAACTCATTCAATACCATTGATGCTTTATCTTTCCAGGGATTGGTATAATCTTGACAAGTCCAAGAGGGTCAAGGCTTTTCGTTGTGGGGAGTATGATGCTTGTATTGAGACGGCAAAGGCTACTGCAACGGGTGCAAGTAAGAAGGCTGTCAAGTATGCTCGACGAGAAGATGCCATTATCCATGCTCTAGAGATTGAGGATGCACACCTTGCCAAAGATCAACCAGAGTTCCTTATAGGAAAAGATGATTCGTGTGTCGACAAGGCAAGTACATCTTCTGACTCGACTGAAGGTGCATTGGAGTCTAGTATGTCTTGCAGAAAGACCAGTAATGGCAAAGCTTCCAAGGTGCAGCCTTTGTTCGAAAAGAAAAGGAGAACACCAGATGACTCGGAAGACGATGGGACTGAAGGAAACAAACGAATGAGAGGGCTTCAGGATATTGGAATTGGTACAGGGTCGAAAGGGAAAACACAGGTTGGCGCACTTATCAAAGCTAAGCATGAAAATGGATTGAAAAGTGATGTCAACATCAATGGTTACATGCCGAACGGGATTCTTGCCAATGGCAGTAGCAAGGATAGCTCTCCGTCAATGAAAGGAAAAAGGTCACCAGTCGTTAATGAGAATGAGTATTCTAAAAATAAAAACCGAAGACAGCCACTGACAAAAGTATTAGAGAGTACAGCTATGGTGTCTGTTCCTGTTACCTGTGACGAACTTGTCAACTCTGATTGTTCGCCTCCTCCAGGGTTCTCTGAGTGCAAGGATTCTGCTGTTATCAACAATAATAACTCGGACAGCAATGGGGTTTCATGTGAGAGTGTTGATGTTTCATTAAATCCTTCCGAAAATGTTGTTCAAGTGATCCATAACAAGGCAAAAGAAAGTGAAATCTCCAGCATATTGGTTTTGGCAAAAAATGAGTCGTCCAATGAGCTCTTTGATGTTCCGGTAGTTGGAGAAGAAAAATACTCTGCAGGTATAATGGCTAACCCTTTTACAAATATTCTGGTGATTGAATGGTCCCTTTCGAGCTACATTTGCAGCGTGTGTGTGTCTATGTTCACACTTAGTTACTCTTAGTTGGAATTTGGAAAAATATGAATGTCTCCACTTTCAGGAAGAGAGGAAATAGAATAGTCTGGACAAATCGTCCAGTGTAGAATACTAGTGACTCTTTCTTTGTGCAATGGATGCTTTTTACTCCTGTATATCACTCAGTGACTAATTATTTAGAGATGCTTCCTAAATTTTTTTGTATGGCTAACTTTTTGTGCGTGTTTCTGGTCTTGGCTTAAGATGATTATCTGCTATCATTTCTTTTTCTGCCTGTTTGGATCGGTTAGATCGGATTTGGTAACTTTAGCTTGACTAAAACTGACGTCCATTGTTGTTCCATGTACTTCGATGGCAGGTTTCACATCTTCACCCACGAAGGCTCTGGCTCTTGTTTCTGGACCAACGAGGCAAGGTGGTCAGAATAGCCATGATGATGTGTTGAAAATCGAACGATGTAATGGATCTGCTTGTACAAGTCCAGCAGCTACACTTATGAATGGGATTGAGAGTAGCACTTCAAAGTGGCAGCTAAAAGGGAAAAGGAGTTCAAGAAAGATGAGTAAAAAACAAGAAGAAGCCAACTTCAGTTCACTGCCTCATCGTTCTCTCTCTGATCAAAATCCACACGGACACTTCAGGGTTGGCACTTGGGCTATGGGAAGAAATTCTCAACTGTATGACGTGAAGATCGAGGAAAAAGCCAACTATAAACCCCGAAATGTCCCGCTGATTTCCCTTAGGAGTCAACTGAACGGTGAAGCTATTATCGGTCATCCTTTAACGGTTGAAGCGCTTGAAGATGGATCGTGTGACCGCATTTTGTGTAGTCATATCAAGTCACTTGTTGTTCCAATGGTTGCTGGTGATGTGAAGCCAAAACCATCATGGAATAATAAATCCATGAAAAAGAAACCACACATTCCTCCACATAAATCATCAAAGTCCAAGAAATCTTCATCTCTATCCATAAAGACAAGGTGCCTCTCTGCTCTAAGTGGCCAGAAGCTGACGGTAAGTAGGAAGAAGAAAGTGATGATAGAGAAGACAAAAGAGCGGATTGTATCTTGCATCCCTCTGAAGGTAGTCTTCAGTAGGATAAACGAAGCAGTGAAGGGGTCAGCGAGACAAGTGCATAGAGCATTGCCATCTGCTGGCAATAATACATGATGAGATGAGTTTGGTCTCTGGTTTGTTTTCTCCTCTATTTATTGCCATTTTTTTTCTCTCGGTTCGGTTTAAGATGAAACTAGCCCGGATTTAGTGGGTCCTGGATGGTTTATCTGTATAGTACAGAGATATTTTAGTTCTTGTGAGACAGAACGAGAGAAAATAATCTGGAAGTGGGGGTATATATATGTAGTTATTACTTATTATCAATAGGATAGTGGTGGGAGGTGTAAAATTAGAAAAACAATAATAAAAAAGAAAAACTCAGATTAGGTGGAAGAAGACATTGTTGCATATTTACTCATATTACATTTCAAGAATGGGTTCAGTCTGTTTCCCAGATAAACTCAGATTGTTTGTTGTAACTCGGTAAATGTTCTTGTCAAACTCAGATGGAGTAGAAACTCTTTATAGCTCTTTGGTTCTTTCTTTTTTTCTCTGCCTTATGTTCATACACTGCAACTCTGTTTGGTTAAGTTTCTTATGGCTGATTTTTGCCAACTGTGAAATCTTGACCAGGGCCAAGAGTGTATGAAACTTAGTGACACCAAACTCCATCCTCAATTTGTGTTTGGTCAATGGTTTTACAAAACATGTCTTTTTCACTAGAAGATCTTCCTTTGGTTATAAAAGGATGTGATACATTATTTGGATACTTACATAACATACAATAGCCTGCTATCTAACACGAAATCGGAGCCAAAATCCAAACCGAACGAAAATATAGAAATCGGTAAATCTAAAAAGATAAAAGAAGAAAGGAAACAAATGCAAAAACATGTTTTTGAACTGGAACAGAGTGAAAAACATATAGATTCTATTTGCCAAAGTAACGAGAAGAGAAGAATATGCGTTGACAAAGTCAAATGTGGACGAAACCAACATGTTACTTGGCTTACACGTCTTTTAGCTTGAGCCATCATCGTATGTCTAATAACTTGTAAGACTATCTTTCTTTTGTCTGCGTCTCGCTCTATTATAAAGTCTCTTCACAAATCAACAATCACAACAGTTCTTTCATTGGGAGATCTGTAAAGAAACAGGCTTCAGAGAGCAAGAACAATGGAAGCCACAAGTCAAGTTATTATCGATGCTTGTCATTCTCCTTCATGGAGTCATCAACGGATGGGAAGAAGAAACCATTGTCGTTGAATCGTATGGATTCTAAGAAGCTAAAGGCAGATATTGTCAAGTGGGCAAAGCGTGTCGCGGCTTACGCTCGTCAACTTAGCTCCAGAAAACGAGATTGAAACATAAAAGATTAAAGCCTTTTTTGGGCACATCGTTCATTTTCTTGTTGAAGTCTATTACTTTTTTTTTTTTTTTTTTTTGCAAATACGTCTTAGGGTGTAACTGGTTTTCTATTGTAGGAATACATGGAATTAAAGGAACAAAATGAAATGGAATTTTAAAAAATGGGATAATTGTTTTATTCCATTCCATTTATCCCTTTTATTCATGGACATTTTTTATCATGAATAATTTTTAACGTCATTTACAATTTTTCTTCTTTATCCCACAAGAATGTGTGGAATCAAAATATGTTGTTTTCCTATATAATTGGTAACATATTTGTGGAATTAGAAGGAATGATCAATCCCACATAATTCCATTCATAAAAATAACATTCCAGTTGCAGCCTTATTCTAATAATTCTTCAAGTCGGGTTCCTGATCTTCTATATCATTCGTAATGGAATTTTATTATTATTTATTTGTTAAAATAACTCATTTTTGATCGGTTGCTCGGTTCTTGTTACGAAATCACGATCGATTGCCTCACATATTCACTCTCTCGCACTCGTTTGTAGTTGGTAAAGATTAAAGAACACAAGACGATTTTACGAGTTCCTCACAATCGTGAGTACATCTCGGCAGAGCTTACTGCAATCCACTAGATAGTTCTTTGGTTTACAACTCCTTAACTCTCTTCTCACTCAATTACAAGAAAACCTCTCGAATGAATGAATCCCAGAAGAGTGCGTGAACTTGATTTTGCTCTCTAAGCTCGGAGAAGACGACGAAGACTATTTAACTTAGTCCTAGCCGTTACCCGGATAACAACCACTTGACCCGAGATTCTAACCCGAATCTGATATGGGCCAGCAACTTAACCACAGCCCAACTAGCTGATGAGATCCAGCTTAAGTCCATCTTCAAAGACGACATCGTTTCCTGAGCTCGACCATTGAAGGTTTGAAACTTATGATCACATTTCTACAGTTCTCCAATGAAAAACCCAATAAATCGTGTCCTTTTTGTAAAAGTGTTAGGCATGGACATTTTCAATAAAAAAATATGATGTAAAGTAAAATTCAAGAAACTCAGCTTAAGTCTAAATACGGAATCCACATCTCAAACATGTTTATTCCATTGGATCCTCAATCATTTTTAATAAATCCGCGCAACCCGTTTCAAATTTGATGGCCAGTAAATCTCTTTCTCCTAATGGAATATTATTGTCATAAAAATGTTTTTTTTCAAATGCAACAAAATTTTAGTTTTATATCCATTACTCCAACTTATATCATGATCTTATCTATATGTGTTCGTAGTTTTTGTGATTACCTAATCACCGGAAAAATGTTTGGCAGAGGGAGGTCACCGGGATTTAAAATTATATGATGAATAAAATCGGCAATCTCTAAATATTTCATTTTTGATAGATTCTAAATCGAAATTACATGTAAGATTATAGTTTAGTCTTAGCTTGTACAATAAAAAAAAACATAAGAAAACAACAAAACAACTCAAATGGTGGAAAAAAATAGTGAAGCGGCGGCTAAAATTTTTAATATTGCAGAGACAAAGGTTAAGAATAAATATATTTAAATAATTTATGATTCATTAAAGCAAAAAAAAGAAGAAATAACAAACAAAAAGGCGTAAGAAGTGTTGAACCAGCGTCATACAGGCACGTAGGAAGGAAACGGCTAAACCCAACTTTTAGTAAAAACATTTTGTCAACAAATTCTATATATTAAATTAAAGTTGTCCGGATCGGATTGTTTTTCGAAGGATAAACCAATCCAACCCGTCGTGACTTACATGAAAAAAAATATTACGTGTTTTTGTCTTTACAAGGGAATCGGCATGAGCATTAAGATTCTTAAGAACTAAGACTAAGTCTACATATATAAAATCCTCTTGCAAAGATTTAAAAAAATTTAGCTTTGTTCTAAAATTCGGCCAGTCCAGAGAGTTTTCCGTCATACTGATTAAATCTGAGCAGTCTGTCTCGATTACGACCTCGAAAATCCCACCTTCTATGAGGCATGTCATTGTCCAAAATAAACCATCGAGTTCCGCATGAAGAGGAGACTGACATGTTATATAACCTTGTGCTCCTATGATTCTTTTTCCATAAGCATCTTTGAAAAACCATCTTAATCCACTTGTCAATCTATCCTACCCAAGAAACGTCGATTTGGCACGTCGATGGAGGAGGGGATAGTGTGTAGCGCCCAACTTTTAGTAATTAAAACATTGATATAATATATATACACATATATATAGATAAAACACCAAAAATTATACGTTCATTAATTCCTACATAATCCTCATTTTCTTGTTAGGAGCTAGACCCAATCCTACTAACGCCTACCTTATTTTGGAACAAAGATATGTATATTCTCTTCATGATTTTAAGACCGAGATATTTACATCAAATGTCACGTATTTTATTTTTAATAATAACACATTTGTTTGTCTTCTTTACCAGTTTGATCTTGTTGCCCCTGGCAACAAACATGCATGAACCATTTTCTGAAGGATGTGTCCAGATAGTCCAAAGTCGTGATAGTTGAAATCGATCACTGATCCAATTTGAGTACCTTTGCAGGATAGACCTCAACAGAAAACTGAAGAGTAATGACAATAAATGATTGAGTTCAGTACACTTTTATTAATTCACCTACCAAAATACCCATAATTTTTCCTACCTAAATCCAATTTTATATTTACCATTTCATATTTTAACTAAGTAAATCTAATATAATCTTTTTGTTTCTTTCCCCATCTCTCACATTTTTTTCCTTTTGCTTTCCCTATTCTATTTTTTTGTCTCTCTCTCTTCTTTCATATTTCTCTATTCTTCTATTAACTATTAAAAATATAAAAATCTTTCATTACTATACATTATAATTTTTCTGTATATTATTATATCTATTTTATATGTTTTGTAATTCATGGATGTGTTAATGTGGACATGTATTTATATTTGATTTTATATGGTCTCCACCTGATATTCTTCTACAAATTGTGAAACCTTCGTCCTCGGATCCTCATAGTGGTGCTTCTCAGCGACCTCCTTTAGCCATATGGTATTGCCTACAAAATTTTCTTTCAATGAGGAGATAGGAGGTACAACTTCAGGCACGACTTGTCGTCGATACTCTTGCCCCAAACCTAGAGGACTGCCTGCCATTCACACCGAGCCGTATCAGATTGATATACGCCAAGGCAAATACGTAACGGCCTCCAAGGGAATTTTCAGCTCAGAAGCGACTTGGTGCTTAATTCCCGCATCACCTGACATGAATCTTCTTGGTTGTAAATGGGTTTTCAGAGTGAAACTGAATGCAAACGTATTCTGGGCATACGAGAAAGAGTCTAGCCCAGCATATTTATTGGCGACTTTCTTGATCCCAGAAATCTTGTACTCAGAGTCACGGATAAAGAGTCAGTGGACTAGCCTATATGACATACTCGTTTAGAAGAAGCCTCGCCAGTCAGGGGGAATATTCCGATAAAGTCTGTATGTACATTTTTCAATGGACACCAATTGTTATCCAATACCGCGTTAGCTTTGCATGTTCATCGACCGTTTGTTAATTTTTTTTAGAAAATATAAATTTCAGTAGATAAACATTTAACTTACGTCATAGTTCGCGTTTTTATGAACATCATTATAATGGACTTATCCAGAAGCTTATAAAAAAATGGACAACATTAGTGTAAAAACCCAAATAAGAGATAATATCTGCGAAAATTAGTTGACATATTTTAGTGGACATCCATTTGTTTTCCTATACGCATTTTCGTGTACACGACTTTTAGGAAAATCAATATTGTTATACATTTTATGTACATTATAAATTGGACATATAATTTACATATGGTCTCATCATTTTTAATTACGTATGTGATGACATGTTTCAATGGACACTAATACTATCTGTGAAGTTAATGAACATTAAACAAGTTACAAACAATACCATCCACATGGACATGTACACTAAATGAATAAAATAAATTGTAATTAAAGGCCGTTTACCAAATGAGTCTAACAACAAACTTACAATTATGTAATTCACATGGACATATCCACAAACTTATCAAAAAAAATGGACAACATTAGTGTAAGAACCCAAATAAGAGATAATATGTAAAAATTTGTGAATATACAATAAGTTTCAAACCATATCATCCACGTGGATATGTACACAAAATGACCAACATATATTGTAATAAGAGATAGTTCACCAATCGAGTCCAATAAAAAAATAACAATGATGTTATCCACATGAACATATCCACGAGCATGTTTGACTGATAATACTACTTAGCAAAAATCAGTGTTCTAAAAAGTGGCCTAGGCGGCCGCCTAGGCGGGGCTTAGGCGCTAGGCGGTCCTTAATCGTGGCGATTTTCTCCTAAACGTTAGAATTAGGCGTTTATACTATTAAGCGGATTTATGCGGGTCTAGACGGGTCTAGGCGGTCTTAGGCGAGTTTAGGCGGATCTAGGCGGTCCTACACAATCTTTAACTAATTATCATTTGATTTTTGTGTTTATTTCAATCTAATTTTAAAAATTTATTACATTTAACTAAATTTATAGTTTTAATTCATAAAATGATGGTTATCAATATAAAATATTGTAATTTTAACAAATTTTGATAGCAAATGTCGTGTGCTGATAAATTTAACTGACTTTTTTGTTATTTCGATGTAATCTGAATTCTAAATCTATTTTTAAGATTACAAATATTTGAATTCTATGATGTATATAGTAAAATATATGGTTTTCTCTTTTATAAACGTCTAAAACGTCTAAAATCACCTAGACTCCGACTAGGCGTTTTAGACGTCGGGTCGCCGCCCGACTAGCGCCTAGCGCTTTCTTGAACACTGGCAAAAAGTATAACAACTACAATATAAACCCAAATAAGAAAAAGATCTATGAAGTTAGTGAATAAACAACAAATTTCAAACAAGAAACGTAATATTTTACAAAATAGTGTTCATGTTCATTTGTTCAATATACTTTATTCATGCTACTTTGTTAATATCATTGAAACTAGAACTTTTTAAAGTCCACAAATTTTGATCAAAAATCTAAAAAAAATATATCAATATGGGTGTCAAAATATAGAATTTTTTTCTATAACCTATAGTACCAACTGGTACCAACTAAAATAATTTTGTTTGTTGAAATCAAAAGTTAGCCAAATAAACTATTAAAAAATAACTAGATTTTGACCCGCGTTTTCAGAACGCGGGTATATTTTTCTTTACAATTTTAAAATTTAGCTATTTTGTTGTTAGTAATTTTTTATTTATTTATAATTGTTTAACCCATATTATAAAACGTGAGTTAATAATTTAGGTTTAAAAAATAAATTTTGTATTATTTGGGAGGAGATATCGTAAAGAAAAAGAAATTAAAATAACGATTCACATTATAAGTTCTAATATGATTTGTATTATAGTATAAAATAATATATATATATATATATATATATATATATATATTCATATTTAGCTTTAAATTTTTTTATTTTATAGATTAAAGTTTAATTAATAATAAGTTGTATATTTTTTTATAGTATTCAAATTATAAAAAGTATAAAACAACCCGCTAAAAAATTGTTTTAGTATAATCATTAATTAACCCGACATATATATATTTGAATAATATAAATATTTACTTATTGTTGATATTTTACGTTTTTATCAAATTTAAATATATATCTATTTTTAATATTTTAGCTTAATTTTTAATATAAATTATTGTTTAGGTAATAGCAATTTGAATATTTTTATAGAATTCAACACAAAAATTGTTTTAGTATAATCATTAATTAACCCAACAGTTATATATTTGAATAATATAAATATTTACTTATTGTTGATATTTTACGTTTTTATCAAATTTAAATATATATCTATTTTTAATATTTTAGCTTAATTTTTAATATAAATTATTGTTTAGATAATAGTAATTTGAATATTTTTATAGTAATTTGAATATTTTTAAATTATTCATTTTATTTCTATGAATCAAATTTTAGTTAATAATAATTTATAATATGTATTTTAATATTAATTTCGAAATTAATTATTATTTTTACTAATTTTTGAAAAAGATTATTTTTAGATATGATTAAAATAGAAAAAAGAAACCAAAAGATATTATAAGATATTATGAATAAATCAAATATAAATTGTTTTAGAGTTTTACCCTTAATGAAGGTTACAAATCCTAATAATATCAAGGGCAAATTCCGGAAACAACTTTTATGTACCATGGCAAACCTTCCTGTTTTAATAGATTAGATATGACCCAGATTATTATATACATAAATATAAAAAAACTACCCATTTTCCATGACAAAAAAGTATTTCCCCAATCCCATCACCCATCAATTTTCAGCCATTTGAAAACAAAACTGCTTTTGTTTTAACCCAACAATTTCTTTTAGTTATATCATAATCAAACTATAAGGGTTACTTGGGGCATTTAAAAAAATAAAGAGTGATAAATCTCCTTCTCAACTACAATGTGACCTATTTTGTTATTTTTAAAAGACAAAGTGACCTATTTTGTTAATCACTCAAAAGATCTCTGTTTTCGTGTGTTTCTCATCTGCTTTGTGACCAAATGAAGCAGCCATGGTCACAAGAGAGCTTAAGAAAGCTCAAGCAAGCAGACACATTCGATGTGAGGAGTGTGAGGGAACATATCCACTGGCTGCACGCTCATAAGTTTGTAGCAACCCTTTATATTCTTCTCCTCCTACGTTTCAAAATCACCAAGTTTTATTGATTTATCTTTACAAAATGATATAAAATTCAAGAAGAGGGATTAGCTACTAACCACGCCATGACAAAGGTAGTCGAGATCTCTAGCGCAGGTTGCAGGATTACATGAAACATATATGATCCGTGGAGATTTAAGGTTTAGCAGAAACTTGATCAACTTCATGTGCATACCAGGCCGATTGGGATCTGTAAGAACACTTCTCTAATGAGTAAGTAAGAAGATTGCAAAGTATTAGAAGCAAAAGATGAAATGCAAAGATATGAAGAAGATTATAACCAGAAATAACGATATCAGGCTTAGGGAAATTGCTCCCAAAATCCTCTCCTATTTTATTTAGATCCCCTTGGATGAATGTAGCATTCTCTATGCCGTTTATTTGAGCATTCTTGTGTGCATCTGTTATTGCTTGTGGAACTACTTCATAACCATACACATGCTTTGCCCTAGAAAGGAGACTGAACAATTCAGCAACGATCAAAACTGCTAACATTTATTATTCTTTAAACTCTATGTTTCTACCTTCTGGCAAGAGTAAGACCTATGGTACCAGTTCCACAGAAAAGATCAAGCACGACTTCTGAGCCATCTCCTTTCAGTCCAGCACATTCCTCAATTAGCTTATACAGAACTTCAGCCTACATAGTGGACACCATTTTATTTTAAAAGTTTGTGTTTCATGTTTGAAGTGTGAGAGGAATCAAGTTGGTTTAATTTACCTGATGAGTGTTAGTTTGGAAGAAAGAGTTGGCTGAAATTTGAAATGTAAGGCCTCTTAAGACCTCTGCGATGGTAACTTTTCCGTAAAGAGTATATTCCTGTTCCCCAACCGATGTATTTCCAACAGAGGAATTTACATTATTCATGATGCTCACCTGTATTTTCATGAGCCAAAGAAAAGTCTTCAAGTTACAAATATAAATCAGCAAAAAAAAAAAATGCGATGAATCTATTAACCGACTAAGGGCTGTAGGAATGAAGCAAAGAAGATTTCATTACGAACCACTTGAGGAATTGATGAAATTTTATCAACCAAGGGCTTCAACAGCTCTGGCTTATAAGAAGATGTCACAAAATTGACCATGAGTTCTTGTGAACCAGTCTCCACATTCCTATGTTCAAGTTTGATCATAAGAAAACATTAGCAAACCTAGGGCAATGAAAGAAGAACTATTGCTATTTGCTAATGATCATACGAAGATACAACAATGATTTTCAGTTCCATCAGCTCTATATTCAGTATGACAAACGCATAATTCCCTTGTTCTATTACGACAACAAGTTGCTTATTTTATTGACATTTTGATTTAAGTACCTTCAATACCTTCCAGTTCTAAGCATCAAATGTTTAAGAAATCCAACATGTGAACGAGCATTATAGGGTGAAAGATCTAATTGGGGATCTCTCCAGCAATCTTGAACAGCAGCAAGAACCTATATGGATTAAAATAAAATGTTACTAATGACACTGAAAGAAGAGCTCTAAGCAGATACTAATTCTGAATAAACTGCTTTCACCATACCATGTTTGCTGGCTCGCTTTGTAACAAGCACTTATCGACGTTTAGAACCTTGTCAAAAAATCCAGGTGCGTGTAGCCCCAATGCAAAGCTCTTAGGACCATCTTCTTTCTCGTGCAACATTTCAACAGGAAGCCATCTTTGTGGACCAAATGAAAACTCCATCTACATTCAAAAAAGGAAATCTCAAACTAAATCAACCATAAGCACGCTTTAACAACAGAAAATGAAAATCAAACCTTGTTCCGATAATTGAATTGGATATCGCAGGGAACAATAGGCTTCAAGACAGTCTCAAGGGCTGGGTTGTTATCAGAAAACCTTCCAACATGTGTGATAAGCTCATAAACTTGTTCTTCTTTTGCTCTAATCTGAGCTTCATATGAGAGATTCTGAGATTTGCAACCACCACAGTAAGAAGCATACTCACATGGAGCTTCTACTAAATCCCGGTGTGGAGATATCGTCTTGATCTTTGTCACCTAAGCTTATAGCATAGACACAGTTAGAATACAGAGAATCTCCCACAACCAAATCAAAATTAAAATTCGTAACTTTATAATAAACCCGTCGACTTTGTTCACAATTCTTATGATCAATTCAAGAGAATCATAAATTGAAGAAAGATGGAGTTTTTTATTTATTTATGAAACCTCTGCATAGCTGCCTTTGCGGCGAGTGACGCGGCCGAGAAAACGCTCTCCGGGAAGAGCTCGGTCGCACATGACGACGAAGCCAGTGCCATCGACCTTGCAGATTCCTTTTCCTTTGAACCCCAAACTCTCGCAGACAAGCTCCACTGTCTGCCCTCGTTTCGGGTAATACGGCGCCGTTTTCTTCTCGGAGCCATCGCTGTTCTTCTCTTCGGAAGCTGAGAGATGAGCGAGAGACGACGCGGAGGAGGAGCAACGAAACCTGTGAAGCCAAGAGCGCGTGGGCACCACGTACCTGAACCTGAGAGCATGAGCAGGCGTGGTGGCTAACATTGAAAATGGGTTTTCTACTACAGAGCTCGAAGAAGAAAGAAAGGAAGCTAATTTAAGAGTTTGAGATAAAGGGTGAATGGGTCATTTTGATTAGCGTTCAAACGACATAGTTTTATCGCCGCCAGAAAGCTTCTTAAACCCTCAAGTCAAATCATAAAACCCTAGCCTTTAATTCTTTTTTCTTTTGATATTTATCAACTTTGGAATCAGATTATTCATTAAGCAAAATTTAGGTTTTAGTTTTTACGGTGAGAAAATGTTTTCAGAATTGTTTAATCAAACCATAATACGTTTTGTATTGTAATAAACGTCTATATACTGAGATCGTCAGTTACAGAGAAAGACCAGCAGTTACCAATGTACTTACTTGGGTTTGAATTCTTTCTCAGAGTTTCTTATATTAAAGCTCTCAGTTTCCAAACGTAGAAACCAAAACTCAGATGATAGTTTCAGAGAACACACTAGCTGCGATGATGAGACAAGGTTAAAGCTCCATTAAGACATCCTCCTTCGCTCCATTGACAGACATATGGACGAATCCGACAGCTGAACCAAATACGTGGCTGACAATATCCAAATCCTAATTTTTCTATTTTCTGGTGCCAATTCTCAGTTTTGGTTTTTACTTCTTTTTTATTTTAATCAAAAACAGTGAATTCGCCATACCCTCTCTTGAATCTTTGTTTTGGATTTTAATCCAATTTTTTTAACTCATATTTCCACACCAATTGTTTGTCGGATTTCTGTGTCTCTTTGTTCTTCCCTCACGAACAGGAACTAGGTTGGAATTTGGAACTTCTCGTACGTTTTGGCTTGCCTGCATTCCTCATTTGGTAAAACCTTTACTTCTTGAGATTGTTGGATTTTTAGGTAACTTTAATCTAAATTGTGTTTTTAACCTTAAGAAAGCTTGTTTCTCTTCTTGTGTAGGTAATATTGATTATTATTAGTCCCAAATTGTTGTATCTCTGTGTACGCTTAGTAATAAACTCAGTTCATCAAGAAACTGAGGCTGATGGGGAAGATGGAAGGGGTTAAAGATACATCAGTTTCCAATTTAAAACCTACAAACCAATGTAGGACTCATTTACCGATGCGGGTGCTTCAGGTTTTCTTGATGTTAGTTGTTTTGGCTCTTGGAATCTCAGTCGTTAGTATGCACATGATCAAGTACATGAAGATTCAAACTTCGGCTCCAACCACATTGATCTCTACTTGTGATGAGAGAACTTCATTGGAGAGCTTTATCAAGCCTCCATCGAGTGTTTGGCACTCCATGAATGACAGCGAGCTTCTATGGCGTGCATCGTTGGAGCCACAGAGATATGGGTATCCGTTTAAAAGGGTTCCTAAAATGGCATTCATGTTTCTCACCAAAGGCCCTTTACCATTTGCTCCACTTTGGGAAATGTTTTTCAAAGGGCATGAGGGGTTTTACTCAATCTACGTTCACACGCTTCCAAATTATAAATCGGATTTCCCAAGCTCATCTGTGTTTTACAAAAGACAGATCCCAAGTCAGGTAGTTTCATTGATCTTCTAACTGATCAAAACTTCTTTCTAGTAATGGTGTTCATTTAGTTTCTCACTTAGGAGTTGATCCACTTGCTGTGTGCAGACTGTGGCTTGGGGAGAGATGAGTATGTGTGAAGCTGAGAGGAGGCTTTTGGCTAATGCATTGCTCGATATCTCTAATGAATGGTTTGTTCTGCTTTCTGAAGCTTGCATTCCTCTTCGCGGTTTCGACTTCATCTACAATTATGTCTCCAGATCAAGATATAGTTTCATGGGTTCAGCTGACGAGGACGGGCCTTACGGGAGAGGCAGATACAGCTACGCAATGGGACCAGAAGTCCAGCTAGTCCAGTGGAGAAAAGGGTCTCAGTGGTTTGAAATCAACCGAGAGCTTGCTCTTTACATTGTTGAAGACGTAATATACTATCACAAGTTCAAAGAGTTTTGTAGACCTCCTTGTTATGTGGATGAACATTACTTCCCAACAATGCTGTCTATTCACTATTCTCATTTGCTGGCTAAGCGGACATTAACATGGACAGATTGGTCAAGAGGTGGTGCTCATCCATCTACTTTTGGGAAGTCTGATATAACAGAGAGGTTTCTGAAAATGATTACAGAAGCTCAATCCTGCTTATACAATGATCAGCCATCTCAAGTCTGTTATCTCTTTGCAAGAAAGTTTGCTCCAAGCGCATTGGAGCCATTACTGAAACTTGCACCAAAAGTTCTAGGGTTCTAATGGATGTGCTTTTTTTTTTGGTTCTTGTTTTTTTTTTGTAATTCTTAAATGTTACTTGGATTTTTTGAGTGTAGCTTTGTTTTACCTTGGACACAACTGATCATTGTTGTCCTCTTACACATTGATATATAGATACTTCAATGGCTAATGAAATTTAACTTTGCAGATAATTGAATAAAGAGGGTTGATATATTTTCATCCCAAGGAGCATCAGAGTCTTATTGATATATTTGTTTTGGTATTTCCCATAACCCTTCAAAACTGGAATGTTATTAATGTAACAAAAAAAAAATCTCTCTTTTATTTGCTGTTTGTCAAATACAATATAAGTATAAGATGTGTGTATGTGTGTATGTTTTATGTATAGTGACAGTATTGAAAATCTAAACTATATGAGGAAGCAATTATAGAGCAAAAGAATATGGAATGTAGAAATTTAAATATAAAAAACTAACTAATCATATGATCTGAGTCCCTCCTTTCTTCCTGAATTGAACGGAAATTTCTTGCAGCAGATTCAGAGGCAGATGTTGAAGTATGAGGTATGGCTTTAATGGCACTGTGATGAGTAGTAGGCTCTGTAGGAAAAAGAGGAAGAAGCACATCAAATTTATGCTTCTCTGGTGGACTTGAAGCTGTACTTCCAAGTACATCACTGTCATTAGATTCCTGAGACTTCTTTAAGGAAAATGGAATCGCTTGAGTCATGTGGCTCGATGTGGTGGACCATCTTTGAACTTGACCAAATGGGTTTTTCTGGTCAAGTGCGTTAGGCTGTGGGAAGTAGTTGTGGCTAAATTGAGTAGAAACAGGGAACCTGGATGCTGTGTCTTGTCCATAAATTGGAACCATGAAAGCTGAAGAAGGAGGAGGGCATGGTCCCATGTATGGTTTATAGACCAGACCTTCTGAAGGAGACATTACAGGAACTAACCATTGGTTTCCAGGAGGAGCAAGCAGCTGTTGTTGCCAAATTGGGGTCATGAGCTCTTTGCTTATGGAAGGTAGAGGAAGCTTTGGTTTCATATGCTCTGGATATTCCTCTGTGTTTGGTTTGTTAACCATTGTACCACCACGTCTTATGCCACTAAGCTTACTTTCAAGAACCAAGTTTGGCGATTTTGCAACAAACTTTTGAACCTGTATCATGTTAAGGTTCATGGTCAGATCACATGAAAGCCTGAAAAAACATATATAGGAAGATAATTAAATTCTATTGAAACAATCTAGCTATTAACAGCTTACCATTATCAGTCTATGCAGCTCAAAGACTTGCGCCGCAAACATCTTCTGCTGACTGAAAATATCAGTAAGAATCAGGTTTTATGAACCTGGAATCATAAGAAAAAGAGACTGACGTAGTAAGTGAGAGGATACATACTTGATCATATAAGTTCTCATCTTCCAGAACCTCTTGGAACCTATCACTCTTGCAACATCATTAGACGATGCACTCATACCAGCCAAATAGTCTACTGCAGAACAGTATGAGACATCTTGTTCACGCGGAGGCACAGTTTTGGGCTTCTTTTGAGCTTCAACGTTAAATCCATCAAGAGTTCTTCTTCTATACAACTCACTTTTCATCACATTAAGAGACCAGTTCTTGCTTTCATCTTCCAAACATTTTGGCAAAAGTAGTTCTCTAATATGAAGATTGTCCTTGGAACCAGCAGCTTCTCCTCCGGCTTTGGTGCCACTGCTATTACAAAACTGGAGAGACAAATCTGTGTTTGCTTGTAAATTTCTTTCCGAGCGTCTAACAATGGGAACCTTAAGAGAATCCAAGTTGGTGAAGTTCTTGAAATGGTACTCATTTTGTTTTATTGAACTAGGATTTTGATAATTCATGTCATTTTTATCCATCTTCCCTTCAAGCTTTGATGCTGGAGAAGTGTTGTAGATTAGTGAAAACTGATGCTTTTCAGTTCGATCAGTCTGTTCAAAACAAAAAATGTATTCATGTCATAAAGCGATATTCAAAGTCTGCATTGTCCATTCTATTTTGATCAATGCTTCGTCTCACCAAGAACCTGAAAGGTGAATTAAAGAGAAAATAAACTCACGAGACTGGCGTTGTTGGGTGGAGGAGGCAGAGACAGTGAGAGTGTGGAAGGAGAATCAGAGATGTTGTTGGTCGGAGAAGGAAGAGTGGAACCTTTTTTACAGAGAGACATTGTTTTGCCTCCTCTTCCAGTATCATTCACATGAACCCTTGGGAACAACGGAGGAATCGTTATCCTCTGCGCCTCATCTTTCATTCTTCCCATTTATCTTTTTCTTCTTCCCCTACGCTCATAAACAAACCCTATTAGTTCCTTCTCCTACACGTAACTCAAGAAAGAAAGATTGAACCGGTTACCTTCTCAAATCAAATACCAAAATCCAAATTTCAAGATCAAACAATACTTTATCAATCTCAAATCCAAAAGATTAGAACTTTTATTTTCTAAATAGATGGGGAGCTATATCCACCTGATGACAGAAGATCAAGAAAGGAAGATATTTTGTTTGTGTCGCCCCACAATGGATTCCATACGAGGGGGCGACAAAACTTCTGAAGGTTTGTGTGTATGTGTGACTCTGCGGTCATGTCTGGTTCCTTCAAGTAAAGACCCCTAACTCACGGGAACTCGGATTGCAGATGACGTGGAGGGAAATGGTTGGTTAGGTCCGAGTGGTAGGAAAATGGCGTGAGGGAGAAGATGTTCGGGTGACTCGGTCTCTTTACACAATTCAGCCACATGTTTTCAATCTCTCTCGTGGCTAACTCAAACAACTTCATCATCTCAAATAATATTTCCTAATTTGGGATTCTCTTTTGCGAAATATCTGTACACATCCCACTAAAGTGGAGAGAAGAAGCGTGTTCGGTCGGAATGTGCCTACTTCCCGGTTTACCCGGGTCGGGCCAGACCAGAAGAGACCTTAAGCAGAAAACCAAAGGACGATGAGTTTTCCACGCGCCAAAGTGCGTGAGAGGTCGACGTCTCGTGGTTTCTCAAATTTAATTTAGCTCTTTTGGGCTTGAGCCCACTAAATTCTAATACTGAAGTTTTATTGAGCCCTTGTAATACTAACAACCTTGTTTGGACGAAAAGCATTTAGTTCGAGTCGTTGTTTGGAAATTCGCGTGCCGGCAGATCCAAACTTTTTTTCCCATCTAGTAGATTTAATACGGGAATTCGGCCATAAAAATCTTCAACTTTGCAGGAATGACCAATTGAGACACCAACTTTTTGTGTGGCAAAAAAAACACTAGACAATTCATTGACTTCCGTTAAAATCCCAAACTTTAGGTTGACTTGCCATTAAAGCGCACCGTTAACTTTTTTTAACGAAAAATTAAATACTATTAACCTCACCGTTTATTATTATCGTTAATAAAAAACGACGTCGTTTTTCTATTAAAAAAATCTTGCCATAAAAATCCCCTACTTTACAGAAATGGTCAATTGAAACACCAACTTTTTGTGTGGCCAAAAAAACACCAGACAATTCATTGACTTCTGTTAAAAACTCAAACTTTAGGTTGACTTGCCATTAAAGCACACCGTTAACTTTTTTTAACGGAAAATTAAACACCATTAACCTCACCGTTTATTATTATTAAAACGACGTCGTTTTCTATTTAAAAAAATATAAAATCGATCCAGCCGTGGATCGAACTCGAGACATGAGGCAAGAGTATACAGAACTTTACCATTGTGATATTGTTCATCGTCGGTAATATATGAAACACATTTCATTATATCACCTATTAATAAGTCTTCCGGGATCAATTATAATTACTAAATCAACCATGGCATCTGATTCTCAAATTCGCCCTCTGAATCTGAATTAGAGACGTTTCTTGCAGAGTTACGAGAACGAACGGAGACGGATTCTGGATCGAGATACCGTCGATTTAACTTGAGAATTCTGTAAAACTCTTTAGCTATATGATTCATGGAGTTCTTCATCAGATTCTCTGCTCGATCTAGCTTTGTCGATGCTGGATTCACTGAGACGAGCCTCACCATTCAAGAGTGTAAGCTAAACGATTCATCGGAGACGAAGAAGATGCAGATGCCATGGCTGGTTTAGTAATTGTAATTGATCCCGGAAGACTTATTAATAGGTGATATAATGAAATGTGTTTCATATATTACCGACGATGAACAATAGCACAATGGTAAGTTCTGTATACTCTTGCCTCATGTCTCAAGTTCGATCCACGGCTGGATCGATTTTATATTTTTTTTAATAGAAAAACGACGTCGTTTTAATAATAATAAACGGTGAGGTTAATGGTGTTTAATTTTCCGTTAAAAAAGTTAACAATGTGCTTTAATGGCAAGTCAACCTAAAGTTTGGGTTTTTAACAGAAGTAAATGAATTGTCTGGTGTTTTTTTGCCACACAAAAAGTTGGTGTTTCAATTGACCATTCATGCAAAGTTGGGGATTTTTATGGCAAAATTTTTTTAATAGAAAAACGACGTCGTTTTTCATTAACGATAATAATAAACGGTGAGGTTAATGGTATTTAATTTTCCTTTAAAAAAGTTAACGGTGTGTTTTAATGGCAAGTCAACCTAAAGTTTGAGTTTTTAACGGAAGTCAATGAATTGTCTAGTGTTTTTTTGGCCACACAAAAAGTTGGTGTCTCAATTGGCCATTCCTGCAAAGTTGGGGATTTTTATGGCCGAATTCCCGATTTAATACTCATATGTTATGTATGTCAAGTCTCTTCTATGTTGTAGATTTGAAACTAATGGTGATACACATTAGCAAACCAAACAGACGTCTTGTTTCGAGATTTCAGAAACATCTAAAAGACATTCTCACACATATGGGTTTCAAACATTTTTAAAGTTAACCCGGCAACAATTCTCGAGATAAAGATAAGCTGACTTCTTTGCTTGTCTTTGATGAATTTGTTCCAGAAGATAGAACTTCATAGAACTTCCTTCTTGTAGTTGTTGAACAAACGTGAGATAAGATTGACAAACCAACTAGATAACCACGCATAAATTACACTTCTGCATGATGCCAAAAAAAAAACTACACTTCTGCACAATAAACTCAACAAGATGAACTCCTAAAGCTCCATTCTCATATATGGAATCATGAGAAGGAGAGTCAAAGCTCCATCCTCACATATGAAATCATGAGGAAGAGAAACTTAGCCCAAAAAAGGAAGCAAAATCCGTCTTAAAACCATACTAAACTGCAACTAAAGATACTTAAGACTAAACCACAACCTAACCAACTTAAACCACAAGCTTCTACCCTTAAATCACAACTATAACCGGCGGATCCAAACTTAGCGTCTAACAAAAAACAAAAAAAAACAAATAGAGATTATGAGAAGATTATTCCAAACTTAATTTATGACTATTTAGTAGTATCCTAAAAATTTATTAATCCATTATATTAATTATTTTATATATTATTATAATTAAAATTATATTAAACACATAAAATCAAATATTTAAACCCGAAATATTTGATTTTCACTAAAATTATGGACATAAGTTGAAAATTTTAAATTTAAATCAATCTTTTCAACAACAAAAAAATTTAGTTGGATTAAGCGGTCTGGCTAGGCGGAAATTGGCCGTCTAAAAAAATAGGCAAACCACAAAATTAGCTAGTGATTATTCAACCAATTTGCATAAAATCGACACCATTGAGTAATGTCTAACCGCCTAGACAGCTACATGACCGGATTTTAAAATAAGGGTTCGAGTGATAGTGGTGCATACGTATGACCGTCCGAGTTATTGCATTGAATGATAAAAATTGGAAAACTGCTTTCATTTCATGATTTTTTAGATTGGGAACCTTTTAGATTTATCTCTTTTATATTTTAATATCTACATTTTTTGTCGTCTATTTGTTTTATTGATGGGCCCAAAATGGACAATTGTACAATACAAAGATCATTAACGATTACAAGGGCTAAAAATAAAACGGTATTCGTGGCCCATGAACGGCCCAATCAACTCGAGAGAAATCGCAAGACACGTATGTACAACTCACGGACATGCGTCATCCATAGGAAAGATCTGTCATGCAGTGGCGGTGCCGGAGAAAATGCGGTGCTAATTTATACACGAACTTTGGAGTTGTGCTAATTTAAACACCAAATCATCCTAAATTCAAATTTCATACATACACTCTGCAAATCCGGCCGTATCCAACATTGACCATTACACCGTTAGTCAAACTGTTACGGATGATTACTTGGCTTTAACGGTGTATTACGTGGCTATACAGTCACGTTTTAAAGGATACGGTGTCGTTTTGTATACGAAACACAAATTAAATCTGTACAAAACGACGTAGTGTTGGATCTAATTGTTATCTTCTTCAACAGAAGCAGGCGACGAGCAGAATAGGGGAATTAGGGTTCATAAGATCGATTTCCAGATTGAAAAAATTGATTGGGATGGCCTCCTCTTCGCATACGAAAAAGACAGGTGGTTCGTGTAAACCTGCGAATCTCTACAGGTACGGTGGCGAAATGGAGAGGGGATTTCCTAGATACTGTCATTCATGTGGAAGAGGTTCAGTAATGAGAACCTCGAAAACGGCTGATAATCCAGGAAGAATTTTCCATTGCTGTCCGAATGGATCAGAGAAGGTACTAAGCGCTTACATTTCTTTAAAAAATTCTGATTTGGATTAATCGTTTCTGGACATGGTTTTGAGTATTTGGAGTTTATTGAAGGAGAAGAACCATTTGTTCAAATGGACGGATGAAGCGTCTGTAGAAGAAATTGAAGATATGAAAATCTCAATTGGGAATTTGGAGCTTGAAAACCAGAAACTTGAAGCTGTGGTGGGTAGTTATGGGAAGAAGATAGAAGATCTTGGAGGAGCTGTTATCGGATTAGAGAATGAATTAAAACATGTCAAAGAAATGGTGAAGAAAATGTCAGCTGTTGTGTAGTAATATAATGGTATTGTGTTTTATTTTTGGTGGTGTATCAAGCTCAAAAACCGAAAGTGTTCTTGGTATGTAAAAGTTTATGAGACGATGGATTTTTGTTATGATTATTCAGCTTAACACAATTTGAAACATAGCATTAGTATTGGGAAAACATAGCATTACAGAAGTTTACACCAACAAAAAAACAACCCAAACTTCCATCACCAAAAAATAAACCTTAATCATCAACCACTAAAACCATCCTAAGCTAAGCTTCCATCACCAAAAACCAACCGAAGCTTACATCATCCATCACCTAATCACAACTTAATCACCTGCTATAGACGTCTGTGTTGGTTGAGAAGGTCCAGCATCATACTCTACAACCATTGCTTCAACTTGATTACCTCTTTTCTTCCTTGGATAGAACTTCCTTGGTTTGTTAGGAACCCCACCATTAGAACACGCAGTTGCGTTGTGTCCAGCCATACCACAACGGTAACAATGTATCACCCTCAAGTGTTTGGTCACCTTTTTCCCCTTAGTTAGTGATTCATGGACAGATTTCTTCCTTTTTTGTGGGTTCTTCTTCCTACCCTTTTCATTCTCTCTCGCCGGTGGCTGTAGTTGTGTTCCACAATCCTTCCAAAACTTCATACCTTCAACGGATGTGATTGAGTCACTGTATTGAAGCTTCCACGTACTTGTAAGGTAACAATCAGCTACAAAATCTTCGGCATTAAGCTTCTTATCGAGAATCACTTTCAAAGCATGCCGGCATGGAATTCTAGTGAGATCCCACCTCCTACAGGTACATGTCCTCTTCTCGAGATTAACAGTGTGTGAATATCCTTTCTCGGACACCTCAGATATACCATTTGGTCCGGGAGTTCGTTTACACCACTTACGCTTCTTCTCCTCAGCAGCAATGGTTTGTGCGACCTTCAAACTGAATCTGGACTTGTATTTTATCAGCTTATTCTTCCTCACCTCTATTCGAACCATTGCTATTCTCCTCACGGTCTCTAACATTTCCACCAAAGGAAAAAGTCTAGACTTCTCAAGTCGACTGTTATAAGATTCTGAGAAGTTGTTTAATGCATCTTCACAGACAGGAGCAGTCGAGAAATATGCACGGGAGCATGTAGTTGGATCCCTTGCCATGAAGTCGTCATAAATAGCACGGTCGTTTTCCTTCATGTTCTTCAGTGCGGCTTCATAATCACTAGTGTTGAAGCTATCCGAAACAGCCCAAAACATCTTCTTCAACAGAGAGGTTTCTTCGGGTGCTTCTTCTTCAGATTGCCATATACATGTCGAGCACACATGCGATGCTCTACCTTAGGAAGTTCATCTCTAACCGCAGCTAACAGTCCCTAAATATGCAGGAAACAAACATCAGATGTCGTCAATAATAAGCAAAAACATTATGGTTCATTGGTGATACTAGTGTGCATTATACCTTCTGTTTATCTGATACTAGCGTGAATCCCACACCATCTTCAAGATTCAAGTCTTTTTTCAGCAACTGAATGAACCACTTCCAATTGTCAGTGTCCTCTACTTGAACCACTCCCCAAGCAATAGGGTATATTTGGTTATTAGCGTCTCTCCCCACTGCTGCAAGTAGTTGTCCTCTTGAAGTCGATTTCAAAAAGCACCCATCTATGCCAAATATTGATCGACAGTGAGCAGTCCATATCATTTTAAGTGCCTTGAAACACACATAAAACTTGTCAAAAACTTCAACTCCATCATCAGACATGGCTGTTACGAGATCAACTGTTGAACCATGATTCGATCTGTCACCAAATAACAATGAGTTAACCACTATGATCATAAAACCGTAACACAAAATATAACTTCGCAGAAGTAATCTTACTCTAAAATCTGCTCTTTGTAGTCCTTAATGCGTGCGTATTGTTCATCAAACTCCGAATTGACCATCTCAAGAGCTCTCCTCTTCGCTTTTCTACATATGTCATGCGTCACGGTCAGCTCATAGCGCTCTTGAATGAGGTCTTCGATTTCTTTCGGCATAAATTTTGGATCATTTCGTATCTCATTGATACATAGGCTAGCAATTACTCTTTCGGTCAAGAGCTTACAATACCCAACCGGCGTACAAGAGTGCACTTCCTGATAACTCTTCACCATATAAAGTCCAGCCGATTCTTCATAAGAACAATATATTCTCCAATCACAGGGAATCTCACCTTTCACAGCACATCTTGCCTCACACTTATCGGTTTCCCACCTTGTGTATTTGATATTCAGCTTGCTCATAAACGCGTACTCAAGGACAGCTTCCTTGAACTCTTTTATACTTTCAAAGACCTGCATAATCTTCAGCTCCCCACTTCCTCTTCTCCATCTCTCGTAACCTATCTCAGCATCGTCTTCTTCGTTATCTGAGGCTGGTGGAGTATTCTTGTAAGCTTCGTCTTCTGCTTCTTCATCAACAAACTCAGAAACAATCTCTTCTACACGTGAACTCTGACCATAACGAACATTTTCATCACCACTTCCATTGTCTTCGTTCTTCTCCATCGTCTCTTCTACACAACCTGTTCCTTCATTATGATCATCCGCAGAAGCATTCTCACAGTCTTCTTCTTCAGGATCATTTTCAAGCTCTAAGTAGATTTCAACATTCTTCGTCAAAGTAGCCGCAAGATTAGTGAAATTGGGAGAACCATCACACAAAACCTTCAGCTGCTTATTGTCTTCATATGGCAGTTTATACCACACCCGTTGACGATACAAATCGACAATGTCCGCGTCTTGTATGCCTTTGAACAGATGAGCAGGCTCGATGTGAAGGAAATGAATTCTTCCACCAACATAGTACACTTCTCCGTTAATATTCTCAAACTTTCCACCATAGTTTACTGAGAAATTAATGTCGTAATCGTCACTGAAACAAACAAGCAACAACGATTTGTCAAAATTCCAAAATTGTTTCATTCACACATTAAGTCGAACACTTGGTGTGCATACTAAAATCCACATATCCTTGATGGCAAAAATCGATTTTTCGTTCTCCAAAAGGCTATAAATTCGATTATTTCAAGAAGGATATGCCAATTCCAAAACTATTATACAAAGGGCTTCGATTTACCCTAATCTTTTTGAATTATAGATTGACTGAAATTTACCTCATTTTCTCGGATTGAGCGACTCACGACCACTAGAAACTGTGTTAGACAAAAGAATACTTCGTCAAAACCCTTCTCTCTAATCAGATTGCTGCCTTCACGAATCATGTTAAGGTTTTACCTCATGGGCAGCTTCTCTCTGTGTTCGTCGTCGAGAGTAAAAGGTTTTAATTTTGAGTCTTCAGCAATTAGACAAAACGACGACGTTTTCAAATCTTGTGTTTTTTTTTGTAGTCTGATTAGATTATTAAATAATACCACGTAATATTTTTAATTATCCACGTAATCATCCGTAACAGTTTGACTAACGGTGTAATGGTCAATGTTGGATACGGCCGGATTTGAAGAGTGTATGTATGAAATTTGAATTTAAAATGATTTGGTGTATAAATTAGCACAACTTCAAAGTTCGTGTATTGATTGGGACCGTGGAGGCGTGTTGAGGAATGAATAAGCCGATTTCCCCTTTTTCCCATCTAGTAGATTTAATACGCATATGTTATGTATGTCAAGTCTCTTCTATGTTGTAGATTTGAAACTAATGGTGATACACATTAGCAAACCAAACAGACGTCTTGTTTCGAGATTTCAGAAACATCTAAAAGACATTCTCGCACATATGGGCTTCAAACATTTTTAAAGTTAACCCGACAACAATTCTCGAGATAAAGATAAGCTGACTTCTTTTCTTGTCTTTGATGAATTTGTTCCAGAAGATAGAACTTCATAGAACTTCCTTCTTGTAGTTGTTGAACAAACGTGAGATAAGATTGACAAACCAACTAGATAACCACGCATAAACTACACTTATGCACGATGCCAAAAAAAAAAAAACTACACTTCTGCACAATAAACTCAACAAGATGAACTCCTAAAGCTCCATTCTCATATATGGAATCATGAGAAGGAGAGTCAAAGCTCCATCCTCACATATGAAATCATGAGGAAGAGAAACTTAGCCCAAAAAAAGGGAAGCAAAATCCGTCTTAAAACCATACTAAACTGCAACTAAAGATACTTAAGACTAAACCACAACCTAACCAACTTAAACCACAAGCTTCTACCCTTAAATCATAACTATAACCGGCGGATTCAAACTTAGCGTCTAACAAAAAACAAAAAAAAACAAATAGAGATTATGAGAAGATTATTCCAAACTTAATTTATGACTATTTAGTAGTATCCTAAAAATTTATTAATCCATTATATTAATTATTTTATATATTATTATAATTAAAATTATATTAAACACATAAAATCAAATATTTAAACCCGAAATATTTGATTTTCACTAAAATTATGGACATAAGTTGAAAATTTTAAATTTAAATCAATCTTTTCAACAACAAAAAAATTTAGTTGGATTAAGCGGTCTGGCTAGGCGGAAATTGGCCGTCTAAAAAAATAGGCAAACCACAAAATTAGCTAGTGATTATTCAACCAATTTGCATAAAATCGACACCATTGAGTAATGTCTAACCGCCTAGACAGCTACATGACCGGATTTTAAAATAAGGGTTCGAGTGATAGTGGTGCATACGTATGACCGTCCGAGTTATTGCATTGAATGATAAAAATTGGAAAACTGCTTTCATTTCATGATTTTTTAGATTGGGAACCTTTTAGATTTATCTCTTTTATATTTTAATATCTACATTTTTTGTCGTCTATTTGTTTTATTGATGGGCCCAAAATGGACAATTGTACAATACAAAGATCATTAACGATTACAAGGGCTAAAAATAAAACGGTATTCGTGGCCCATGAACGGCCCAATCAACTCGAGAGAAATCGCAAGACACGTATGTACAACTCACGGACATGCGTCATCCATAGGAAAGATCTGTCATGCAGTGGCGGTGCCGGAGAAAATGCGGTGCTCCGGCAACACCAGATGGCCTTGAAATCGTCGAGGAACTCTGCCGATCTCGATCAAGGTAAAGATGCATCGGAAACTCCACAAAAACCTTCACGCCATAAAAACCATCGCATGCATCAGGATTGCGTTGTCACCACCGAGGCCTGGACTTGATAGCATGTAAAGTATTCCGAACAAAATCTTGCTCCAACAAACCTCACCGCAATCTTGGTGTGGAGACATCGGTGTCAGAATTATTTCCCATAGACGAAAACTCTAGGACTGCAAGGGGGTGAGGATCCGACGAGGGAGAACCACTGGATGATAGATCGTGGTGAATCCGGGCGATCCCATAAGAAACTAAAGTCCGATTGAGAAATCGGAGAAAACAAAACGGAAAGAAAAGTCAGCGATACTCATCTCACATTACAAGAGAAAATCAATGGGGACCGTCGAAGCCAAAAGGCGGATAAGACCACAGCAGCCGAGACAACAAAAGTAACCCGACCGCCGGCAACTGTGAGATTCGGAATATAAACACACCGAAATAGGAACCCGGAGGATATTTTATTGATAATTGATCGTAAAAGAGAGTACAAAGAACAAAAACGGCTAAGAAAATTACTAAGCTCTTAAGTCTAGATGCTACGGTTTTTTGCTATCTCTAAACCGTATGACTACCATCTCCTTATATAGCTGCGGCAAGTCGGCTTCGAGGATATTTTCAGCAAGATATGCGGAAATCTTTCTGTTGTTATCTCCTTCCATTTTCCGTTCAGATTTACATTTTCATCTCGGATTTTCCTCTTTAGCTCGGAGATATCTTCATCTTTGCTTCTTCGAGTTTATCTTCTTTCTTCGGCAATTATCTTTCTGCGGCTTAACTTATTTTCCGAATGGAACGAGAACGTATGGTCCGAGCCCGTCTATGTATAGACTTCTTTATTCGGCCCAAGTTTCGGACATACGAATATTGTATGTTTGGGCTCAAGTTCATATTTCCTCTAACTTTATCCGACGACTTGGTTTATCGGCCAAGAAAGTATAAGTAGATGTTTCCGAAGATGGATTGCGGCTAGTTGTGCATCCGTAGAATGAGATATCGGCAAATGTTTGATCATACGCTATCCGTTCGGAAAGTTTGGAAAAGCAAATCTAGCTCGGAAGTCTCCAAAAGATGCATTCAGCTCGGAACTTCCGAATGAGTGAATCATGCTCAGAAAATGAGAAGGGAATGTTCGGATCCGAGCTAGTTGGTTTAGCTCGGATCCGGGTTGGTTCAGCTCAGAAATTCCTAGCTGATTTCAGCTCGGAAATCCCGAGCTGATTCAGCTCGGAAATTCCGAGTTGGTTCATATCAAAAATTTCGAGATGGTTTAGCTCAGTTCCGAGCAGATTCATCTCGAAAATTCCGAGCTGGTTTTGCTCGGATCCGAGCTGGTTCAGCTTGGAAGTTGTCCGTCCAGATGTTTCGTCTATCCGTAGTCCCTGTCGAAAGACGTTTTTGTTTGATAGATCCGATTCGTATGAAATTTTGTCCATTTCGCAAGAAATGTTATCCGTCGAACCTTTTCGTATAAAAGGTTATTCATACGAAGTCATCGACACTTCGTATAACTTGTCATTTGTACGAAGTTCTGTTTATTCGAAATGGATGTTTGTCCATGTCCGATCGTCCGATCTTGTTTTCGGCTATTATTTTCGTCGAGGGGTTTTTGAACCCAAAAGTTAGCTCCCCAGCTCGTCTGATTCATGTGCGATGATGGCGAGGTTATTTTGTATTGAGGCGAAAACAATTATCTGAAAGACCTAGTTCGGCCACTCGGAGCCGATTCATTATGCATAGTTCGGCCGATCTCGAGATCATGCTTGATCAAAAATGTGATTACGTTCTGAGAAACTACGCGAAATTATGATCCTACCCCACTCCTTTGAAGAAATCTATAAATATTCTTCATTCTTCATTCATTTCTTCATTCACCTCATTCTCTCTAGATTTTGGGTAAGTTTCCCTCTCTAGTTTCTCCCTTGAACGTCCTTGAACATTTTGTTTTGAATACTTTCCGGCCTATAGTTTACTGACATCTATTTTTCAGAAGGATCGCAACAGCTAGAACGATGTGATTACAGAGCGAGCTTCTTCCGTTTTCCAAGCGTGAACTCGCGAAAAATCTAAGAGGAAAGCGGCGGCGGAAGAAAAGTGGCAAAAAATGAAGAGATGGCATCGGAGGGAGCTGGAGACGGACGGGACGCCGTGCATGATGCGTCGCTTAACCAAGATGTTTTTATGGCTGCGGGTGGATTGGAAACTGGCCGAAGCTCTGGCGCTCTCCGCATATCTATGAGACCAGTCTTGGGTTTGGAGGCTCCGAATATTCCGCCTGAGAAGAGAACAAAAAGGATCAGGAGGGCTGGTGAGGTTGAAGTTCCTCGAACAGTCCCAAAATATGTCTCAAGCGGTCCGAGGTCCAGAGGTCCTATTTACGAAAACGTCTCAGAAGTTGCGAAATTCTGTTCGGGGGTATGGCATGTAGGCGACGTTCCAGTTCAATACGAGGACATGTCCTGCGGCGTTTCGCTTACTCACGCAGGCCAAGATTTATTAAAGGCAGAAATCTTCCCTCTTTGATTAAAATGGCCGTTTTCTGATTCATATACATTTTTTTTTCCTCAGGCGTGGGCGTTGGTGAAAAGGCAGGCTGCTGAGTCTAAGAAAAAAATCCGTGGAGCTCAGGCCATGTTCCGCAAACTTCTGGCCGATAACCAGAAACTGGAACTTTCTCTTTTCGAGTTAAAAGCTGCGCGTGAAGTTCAAGCGGCTGAGTTTGAAGCGGTGCGGCGTTCCGTTGATGCCGAAAGGGCGGAGGCTCTTGCCGAGGCCGAAGCTCTAAAACTGAAGCTTGCGGAGGAGAATTCTTCCAAGGCAACCAAAAAAGGGAGGAAGGGGATGTTTGATAAGTTCTCATCCCACTTCAGGAAACTTCGCGGTATTTTTGCCAAGCTGCCCGCGGCCAAGAAGAGACACTGTGATTTCATTGAGACGAACAATAACCTTGAAATGATTCACGCGCTAATGGCGCAGGACCCTCCAGCGTTTGAGACCGAGGAGGAGCAGCTCGAGAGTACGAAAGCGGAGCTTCTTGCGAACGACGTCCCTGAGTATGACAGGTTGATGGGCAAGGCAGAAAATTGTTTCAACTATTCTCCTTTCTCAGGAGATTCTGGAGGGCCGTTGCAATGGGACACTTCCCTTGTTGACGATGCGGAGTTGGCCGGCGTATCCAATGTCTATGGTTCCTATCTCTGAAAACCGTGTTTGTTTGCGTTATTGGTTCGAATGTTGTCGTTCCTTCTTTGCGGAATGGTTGGTCATTTTGTTATATGAACTCTTTGATTTTCAAATAAAATGCTTTTGTTTCTAGTCTCCGAGATCATTTTCCTGTTGTTTTTCAGAATTTTTGGTTGATAGACGCCTCGCCGTATAGTGTTCTATAAGTTTAGGGATATCAAAAAACTTTATTCGGAGAACAAAATTGAGTTAGCTCGGAAAATACGAGATTGTCGGTTTGGATGATCTGAGGTAGTCGGTTCTGAATTTCTGAGCTTCATCTCGGAAGTTCCGAGATGACTAATTTTGGAATTTTCGAGCTTTAGTTCGGAATTTGATCAACTCGGGATTTCCAAGCTTCATCTCGGGATTTCCAAGCTGGGCCGCCTGAATTTTCAGATATGCTTGGTCTATGTGAGAGCGAGCGATCGTATTGTCGTCGATCAGTTTTGGATAGTTTCACAAGGAGCATCCTTTTTGCGGATATGTGTTTAATTCAGATCAGTGTGCTCAGAAACGCCTTGTCAAGTTTTGATACCGAGTTCGGGGAGTAGCAGGACGTACTCTTCTCGCGGATTCCGTAATAATTAGACCAGTGTTCTCGGAAGCGTCTTACTGGGTTTCGAAATTAAGTCTGAAGATTAGCGAGACATACTCTTCTTGCGAACTTGAAATGATCTAGACCAGTGTGCTCTGAAGCGTCTTACTGGGTTTAGGAGCTTTACTTTTGACTTCAGTACTAGTGCGGGGGTTTCCCGTCTTACATTCCCATAGTCGGTCGTATGCTCAATAATGACATTTTTTAAACCAGCGTGTTGCGTTTACTGGGTTTAGAGATTAAGTCCAAAGATTAGTGAGATGTACTCTTCTTGCGGACCTGTAATGATTTAGACCAGTGTGCTCGGAAGCATTTTACTGGTTTTTGGAGTTTTACATTTGGCTTCGGTACTAATGCAGGGGTTTCCCGTCTTACATTCCTGTGTCGGTCGTGTACTCAATAATGACGTTGTCGAGACCAGCGTGTTGTGTTTTACTGGGTTTGGATTTTCGATTCCGTTTTTCTGTGAAGTTTTTGCCTCGCATCTTCCGTTTATCGAAAGTAAGCCGGTATCCGCTGGACCCATATTTCAAAGATACCAAACCAAGATATACTTGGTTAAAACGTCATATTACCAGTGTGCTGAGTAGCGTCATACTGTATTTTTGGGGTCTATTATCGACTCTATTACTTGTGCGGCGGATTTGAAGACCTATTGACTTCCCGATTTCCGGTTTTACTTTCGACTCTCGACTTATGTTCCCTTCGCCGATAATAAACATACCTTGGCGGTATTTGAAATTTATATAGCGCGCTTTTATCCGTTTGTTGGATGTATAGAGCCTCAATCCGTATAGGACGTGTTGGCTAATATCCGTAAAATATGTATGTGTTTGTCTGTTGCGGCCGTCAGCAGACAAGATAGTCTATTCCTAACAATCATGCATGCGACGTGATAGTAAACAAATTCTAAATTACGAAGTTTATATCCTAATTTCTATCTAAGATAAAAGAAATTAAGTAATAGCGAGAATGAGTTTATTTTCATTACCGGATGAGTCCACTCGTTTTGTTGGGGAGTTGAACTATTTGGGATGCGCTGTTCTTCTAGCTACGATATGTTGTCCATAGTTGTTTGAGTGAATTGGCCATATGAGCTGAGTGTTGTGAGAGTTGTCCGAATACGTTTTGAAAATAGTCGGACATGTTCAGTTTTTCTTCGAGGGGAGCGTTCTGCTCGGACATCCGGAATGATTTGCTCGGGAATTCCGAGCTGACTTATTTGAATAGCTCGGACTTTCCTAGCTGATTTGCTCGGAAGTTCCGAACTGACTTGTTTGAATAATTAATTAGGTTAAAGAAGATCAATGGCTAGGATTTAATATGAGTTTGATCTAACGGTTACAAATCTAATCTGTGTATTTGCTTAAAATCAATATGAGTCGTTGATTTATTTTAATCAACGGTTCATATTTGTAATCCACATGATGCACTAACTAACCAATAGAATATTTTCTAGGTATATATAATATATAATAATTAGAAAATAACTTTAAAATACTAAAAATGGTTAATATAAAAATTTTAAAATGATAATTACAATAGATAAAACTTTAAAAAGTGTTAAATTTTATAAATGATTTAAAAATAATAAAAATGAGTATATATATAGTAAATAAAAATGATTAAATTAGATTTTAATTTTTATTACATTATTTTTATTGTAAAAGTGTTAAATTTTATTTATGAGTATATATAATACTTAAATTATTGTTTAAGAATTTTTAAATTTATTTTTAGTATTAAAAGATTAGTAATTTTTTAAGAGCTCATTAGACTTTTCATTTATCGTTTTAAAAATAGTTTTAATTAATTTTATGTAAAATATATATTGAAATAGTTTAAATATTAGTTTTGTGTATACATAATTAATTTTTATATTTTAATTTTATAATTTATGATTAAGGGTAAGGTTAAAATTATGATTATGGTTTACGATATAGGGATTAAATGGTTGGTGTTTAAGTTATAAGTTAATGTTTGAAAATAATAGATTTGAAAAAATATTTTTTTTTTTATAAATGTTGAATATTAGTTTTGGATATGTTATAGTAATTGAAATTTTATTTATTACAGTTTTGTTTATTCTTTAGATTTTTAGGGTTTGTTTAAGGTTTGTTTAGGGTTTAGGTTTTTATGTATTAGTTTTATGTATTTGTTTTGTTTTTTACTATCGATTTTAATTATTAATTTATTGTTTTAAATATGGTTTAGGATATATATTTTAAATATGGTTTAAGATATAGTGATTTATGTTGTTGTGTTTTGGGTTTTAATTTAATGTTTGAAAACAATACATTTGAAAAATATTTTTTTTTTAATTTAAAAATGTTACAACTTAGTTATGGATATGTTATAGTCATGGGCGGATCCATGTATTGAAATGTGTGGCATGTGCCACATACTAATAATAAAAAAAGTCTAATATACTGTAGACAGATTGATTTGTTAGACTAAACGGTTAGTTATGTCTCCATTATCCCTCTAGTCAAAGGTTCGATACATAGTTACCACTTACATAAATGATTTCCATAATTTATTCTATATTTTAAGCCTTTTTAACCATAAATTTATACTTATTCCTTACTTTGATGTATCTATAAAAACATGCTTATTTTGTTTTTCATTCTCTAAAATTACTTCTTCAAACGAGAATTTGATGTAAAAAAAGAAGAAGAAGAAGAGAATTTAAATAATTGTCATCTATATATGTTTTGATAGATTAATAAGCATTATACTTAGTAAATCCAGTAAGTTATATTTTAAGATTTCAATTAATTATATGGTTAAATTTTATTTTTGTAATATAAAACTATTATTTTATTAACTATAAAAGAAATCTTAATTAAAACACTATTTTAATATTGTATATATGCCGTTGATCATTTTTACTAAAATAATAAATGTCAAATGTTTTATTAATACAAATTTATGATAATTTTAGTTTTTTTTAGAAATTCAAAACTTTAAATATATTATAAATATCAAAAGAATTTGTGGTTATTTTGTTAAAAAAAAATTGTTAGTGCCCCCATACAAAAATCATTTCTAGATCCGCCCCTGGTTATAGTAATCAAAATTTTACTAGTTGGAATTTTGTTTATACTTTAGATTTTTAGGGTTTGTTTAGGGTTTAAGGTTTGAATAGCTACGAATAAATTTTTTGCTATCCGTAGCTATCTGACAAAATAAAATCGTAGCTATACCATATATATATATTTAAATATTCATTATATATAGCCATGAATAGCTATGAAAATATGTCGTAGCTATATTTCTGCGTTTTTTATCGTAGATATTCGTACCAATATGGTCTTTGGACTACACTGTGGAGCTGAACAATGAAGCGGCCTCGTCCATTGCTAGAAGTGTAACGCAAGACGTCCGAAAGCGTAGATCCTATGTAGCAAGGTATGGTCCTGCTTGGTTACACAACTTGCTGGAAGAGGAAGCTAATGGCTGTATTCGGTTCTGATATGTGCCTCAATTCCTGCTAACCTAGGTTTGCACAAAAGCCTGTTCCATGGCAACCAACCTCTGTTTTCTATGTTCTTCATGGGCGCCTACTGGCTGCCTTATCTCATGTTTGAGTGTTTATCTTATACCCCCTGTAAACTCTCTTTGGGCTTGAATAATATTGAATTCCAGTGTTAAAAAAAAGCTATATGTTTCTACGAATGTGTTGTAGCTATTCATAGCTATTTTGCTACGAACAACTACGAATTTATTTCGTCGCTATATAGCTACGGGTAGCTACGAAATAGCTTTAGATTTTGATTTTTTCCAGTCGTAGCTAATTCGTAGCTATCCGAAGCTTGAAAAAAATAGATACAAAAAAATCCATAGCTAATCCGTAGCATCGGACAATTTTCTTGTAGTGATTTTTCTTGACGTTGTTTAAATAATCATTTGTACGAATAAATATTGTATGTTAAATAGAATGAAAATATAGCCAAGCTTAATATCGGTAAATGACTTTAAGAAACATTTACAAAAAAATAAGTGAATACCTGAAAATAAAACTATATAAAGTATTATAAGTTTAATTTCAGTTCCATCGATTTAGAATTCTGATATGTTTTTAAAATGTTAACCGAACTATTGTTATACAGGAAATTTCAAGTATGTATATATATATTTATAGATATGTGGCATATATATATTTATAGATATGTGTGTGTGTGTCTGTGTGTCTAGATACAAATGTAATTGAAGCTCATATCCTTGTCAAGATTCATTTATCCCTACAGGATAATATTCACTTTCATTAACGGGGGGTGATGTTACAAAAATATTAGATACATAAGAAAAAAAAAACTTGGAGTCCCTACAGTATGACGCCATGCTGATCTCCCACGTGGGACGACTATCCTCTAAGATTACAACCAATTAAATAGAGCTACGTGCGTATGGAGAACGTTGTGTTCACGTGTGAACCATTAATAATAGAAGAATGTAGAAGAAGAGTCAAGTGCTTTAGCTTAGCTTATTGTACAGCTCCGGTCTGGACCATTTAAACCGTACCGATCGAGCCAAAGTAGCAGAAAGAGAAAGAATGTAATCGTTTTGCCCCTTAACTCGGAGAAGAGATGTTTCATATTTTGACATATATGTTTAATGGACCACCTTCATCTCTTTATCATGGGCGCAGAATCATGGACATACCCCCGACAACACCTTAACATTCTGTTTCTACACTAATCTCTAACTGTTCTTTAGCACAAAAAAAAAAACATTTTAGACCTCAAATCTATCGTTGAATCTACAATCTCCATTTGGTTATGTACGTACGAACGAGGTCCGGTCTACACACCACATTAATGTGTTTTCATGAACATACTTGTTTTTCTTTAAAGCTCGCAATTACACTCCAAGTTGACTTATTAAACCGACGCGGTCGATCCTAATTTTGGCACATTGGATGGATACATGACCGTGTTCGTGAATTAAAGTGAGAAGTTGTTCTCGACCGACATTTTTGGTTCCCGCTTGAGGTGTGAGAGTAATTAATATTGATTTTGAGAATTTTTTTGTTTTTTATGGGTCTCTCAATTAATATATGTTTTGGGATTATTCAAAAATAAAAATTTGATACTATTCAGACAAAAACTGCGTTCACAATGTGTCGACAAAGCAAGGTCTCTTTCGTTGTGAGTATCCTAAGGATGTCAACAACTGTGAATGTGATGTTGATCTTCATTTACCTTCCATTTATGGTTATGCGCATATAATGAAAAGATAATTCTTCTCTATATAATTATTCTTTATTTGGTTTATACATTCGACATTTCAAGAAAGATAATTATTAAATAAGCTGCATTTTGCAGAAGATAAACCCATTTTAAAAATAATAAGATAGATACATTTCTATTTAAATATTCTCGCATATTTTTTTACTCTTTATGTTTTATTTTATTTAATGTTTTGGATAAAAGCACAAAGATTAATAAACTGCTTGATTCATCAGCTTAATCAACACGGATGTAAAAAACTAAAATTGTGGAATAGAATCTCGGAAAAAGTTTTAGGGATTTTGAGTCCTTTAAAGGTTGTGTTTAGTTAGGGTTTTAGAGAGAGAAAATGAAGATTAAATTTGTCATGTTTTGTAATCCACATGTATTATAAATATCTATATAATATTCTTCTAATATATATATATATATATGTTTTCTGAAAATATTGGATATGACTATTAATTGTGTCAAAAATCTAGTAATGATATGGAATAATATCAAATAACATAGATATTTATCTGAATAAAGTTCCGTAAAAAATTATAATTAAAATGCATGAAAGTGGATTTCAGTATATTAATGATGTTACTTATATTTTAACACATACATAATACATAACGAAATCACTTATTAAATTGTTATGTTGATTTTTCTTATTCTTATAGATCATGCATGGTAGCAGATCAAAATGAATCGTTACAAAATTTTGTTCATGTGATTAGAGAGCTTGATTGTAACATCTGCCTATAAATCAACTAACCTTTTGTTTGTTTATTTATCTGGAGACAGAAAATATTGATGGTAAGTGGAAAACATGAGTAAGAGAGGAGGCAAAAACAGTAGAAAAATGATATAACAAAGTTGACAATTATAAAAAAAAAAAAAAATTGAATGAGCTGTGGCCTGTGGGTGTGGTATTATGGAAGACATGTGGTTGGGCAGAGAGGTCATGTCGCCTTCTTAGCTCTCTCCGTTCTACAGATTGCGATGTTTTGCATAATTAAAATTAACCCTAAAACAAGAGTTCTTCTTTTATTCTCCACTGAAGTTGATATATGTGCCTTCTTAGCCCCACAAAATTCCATTTTTATTTTGTTCTCAATTCTAATTATAGAAAATCTCAAAGTTATTTTGTCTTTTCAATTTTTTTTCATGAGGACTCAATTTTTTTATATTGAGGTAATATTAATTTGAAATATGCTTTGATTGTTTCCATCTTTTTGTGTTTTACCCTTAAAAGATGTTTTATAATGTAAGATATTTTATGTATATTATTTGTTGCGAAGAAGGTTCGCCCTAGCAACGTTTTCTCTCGGACACATCTACCCAAACACCACACACCTCTTCACCGCCGGCCGCGATGGACTCACGGAGCGAGCTCCTCTCCACCGGATTTTCCTCCTGAGAAGATATGATTCTCACTCTCGGGATCCCGCTTGGGTTCATCCGAAGACCCGTCTCACCGCCGAGTGATGATTACTTGCGATGACGCCCCAGCCATCGCCCTCCTCCGTCTGGAATCTTGTCGTCGGAGCTTTCTCTCGTCACCAATTCCTTAACAGCCGACCAAAGTCTGGATATAGAGAAGCCAACTTCAATCCCTCCCATTCTGAAGCCACCCGATCTGCTATCTCCAGAGAAGAGAGAGGTCCATCAACCAACGAAGCCTCCAGATCCGCTGGACCCTCCACCGGAGCCTCTTTCATCGATGGCAACTTTCTCTGTTTTCAAGGCTCAATGGTTCATCTTTCCACCACTCAGCTACCCGAGCAGACATCTCTCTTTATCCCATCGCCGCCGCCGGTTCTCCCTATTCGAATCTTAGTATAAGATGGAGCCACTGTAGCAGACTTTGGTTCTGCTAGATCTGCCTCCTCCACCCACATCGTCAAGGCACCAAGCATTAAATCTGTCGCCCTTGCTCCTCGTTCGGTCAAAGCAGACATGGTTTACCACCATATCCGGCTAACTTATGTTCTTCATTGCCTTATCTCTCACCTAAATGGCACACCTTTCACTAGCACAGTCGGCTCTAGCTCGGTATCTTCCGTCAACGGAGGTCACACTTGCTTCTCCGATCTTTCCTTTATTTTGGGCTTAGCCCATTTGTTTGTAGCAAATCTAGACCCAAACATCTCTCTAAAATATGGGTTGTGTTGCAATTTAACAAATTCCTCCCTGCGGTTTACCTTTACTCCCTGTTAAGGGAGAGATCAACTTCATTTTCCTTCTTTTTTAGGGAGAGATCACTCTCATCTTCCTCCTGTTTCAAGGGGAAAATCCGTCCATTTTCCATCTTTTCAACATATGGTTTTTCTTCGGTAGCAAAACCGAAGAAGCTTTCCAAATTCCTAACCATGTTGTTAGTATGTTTAATGGCCCTTTCTATGTCTGTTTATGCATCAAAGAAACAAGGAAGGGATTGGTATTCAAAGTCGTATTCTAAGGTGACCCAATTTCTAATTTCTGGCTATGCCGTGAAGTCTACATCAACGCATTCACGAGTTTCTTTGAGTTTGTTGTCGTCTTATCCCCTAATTTCAAGTGTTTTCTATTTTTCTGCATTAGGCTTCTATTGTATTTCATCTTTGAACTTTAAAGAAGCAGTGTCTTTTGCAAAGAGCTTCTATCTTATGTATGATGTAACAAGTTAAGATTAATATATCAGATTTGTGACAAAAAAAATGTAAGATATTTTATATACTTCTATATTGATAAATAGCAAGAGTTATAAATTTTCAATACTACTCTCAGGAATATCCAAATCGATTATGTACATGGCCATGGTAAAACTACAATTTCTCATTAGATTCGCTTACTTTCGTTATAACTGACAAATGTAACTAAATCCCATAAATAATTGTGTACTATTTTTTTTTAATTTTCTTATAAAAGCATAGTATGTGCTTTCCATTTTGATGAGTTTCGTTAAGCTTTCCATTTTCTAGCATGTACTTTATACCATTTTCATATATTAATTACATGACATGACAAAGAATTGGAAGTTGACAAAAAAAAAAAAAAAAGACAAAGAATTGGAACAAACCGATAAACGGAAGGATTAAAGTAAGATTGGTATAAATCCTGATTTAATATGAGGTTGTAAGCATATTAGTTTATTAGTTTCCTTTTACAAAAAGTGTTACAGTATAGATCGAGATGTAGATATATATTGATCATTATTGACTGATGATGACAACGAAAAGGTAAACTAAACCAATACCTAGAAGAATAAGAAAATAAAATGGTGTATAAGTATAACTATATGTTACTTTTGAAGCTTGATCACTATGATTAGATATAATAAGAAATATAATTAATAACAATATTTTTAACACCAAAGAAAAATCAAACCCTAAACCACAAGTACTTCGTTTCGATATTTCCCGTAAACTTTTCAGTTTGCACGATGCTAAAAGGATGTCAGTCCTTTTTCTCTGCTCAAGCACTCATAGATTTTAAATTACATCTCCCTTTTTTCATTGTGCATAATCATCTAGTACTCTATGGGTTTATCAATGATATTATATATATTTTCTAGGGTTACAAAAAGATGCCGGATCCAGAAACTATTATGCATACCAACCTCATATATATACATTGATTTATTAAATTTAGTTCATTTCATAACTCGATTATTAATCCCAGTTCTCTCTTACGTACGCGGGAATATTGATTTTGAATCACTTAAATCATTAGTAAAATCTTCAGCGAAAAGTGGATATAACTCTCATATTAAGTTTAAACCTAGGCCTAGGTGTTCGGGTATCCGTTTGGGTTCGGTTCGAGTCTTTCAGGTTTTTGGGTTTTTGGGTTCATGCATATAAGACCCATTCGGATATTTTATAATTTCGATTCGGGTTCGGTTCGGTTCGGGTTCGGGTTCGGGTACCCGAAAAATCATAAAACAAAAATAAAATTAGTTAATTTGACCAAAAAATTCGTTAAATTTAGATAAATATAGCAAATTTTTTTTTATATTTCGTTTATTTTGGATATTTTAACTATTTTAGTCTAAAACTAACCAATATATTTGAGTTTGTAATTATAATTTTAGATAATTATGTTATACTAAATGTAAATATAATTAATATTTTGAATATATAATTGTAGTTCGGATATTTCGGGTACTCATTCGGTTTTCGGTTTGGGTCGGGTTCGGTTCCGGTTCTTCGGGTATAAAGGTTTAGGACCCATTCGGATATTTTATCGGTTCGGGTTCAGGTTCGGTTCGGTATTTCGGTTCCAGGTTTTTTGCCCAGACCTACCTAGTTAAACCACTTAAAATATTGTGTCAATTTTTTTTTTTTTAATTGGTTTTTATAGATATGGTAACATACTCGATTCAAATTAACTCACATGCTTATATTGTTAACAATAAAAATGAAATTCAAATCGCATCCATGGATCATGCGATTACCATAAAAGTTGGTAAAATAAACCTCAACAGTAAATGCAAAACTAATCTCGGATAGTTAGGTGAGTGATCAAATGCTCTCATATATATAAAGACTCCTGGATAGTTAGTTAAGTATGCCCGGCCGTCAAGAAGACGAGATGAAACAAGATATAGAAATTCACTTTACTCATCCTGCATACACTAATCAAACAAAATACAAAGGAATGAAATGAACAAATACTCTGTAGTCTTTTCCATCCCGATAACATTCTATTAATTTTAGGGATGAGATATAGTCGAGTTATTACATAAGATGGTTTCACATGGAAGTATTACAAAATCTGGAATCTACATTATTAAGTCAGGATATGACCTTACGAGAAAAAAGAATTTAGCAATCTCTAATTAAGAATCACAAAACTGAGTACCATTTGCCTTAAGAGCTATGCGTGGAAGATTTAACCTCCAAGAAAACTAAAACCTTCATGTGGAAAGCAATATCGGAAAGTGTGTTAACCTGTCAACGCTTAGCTTTTAGACACCTAGGGATAAATAAGACTTGTCCTAGATGTGGTGCACGGGACATATCAATTATTCATCTCCTCTTCGAATGTCCCATGCTTTACAAGTAGGAACTCTATCGGACTTTCCATCTATTTCAGACTCCTACCCGAATACATCTTTATACTGCAACATAGATTTCCTCTTTTATAGAATTGAATATGTGGGTTTCCATGATCTACAAAGTCGTTTATACTTGTGGATTTTATAGTTTATTTGGAAAATGAAAAATAAAAAAAAATTAATGGAAAGAAGGTCTCCCCGAGAGAAACTCTCCAACTAGCTACCGTGGAAGCGGAAAGCTCGAGAGAAGTAAACAAAAAGGAGCAAGGAAAAAAAAAGATGAATATGAGGGTATTTTGCACTTCCAGGGGTACTATTGAATTGTTTGCGATACCACTATCTTTCCGATGTGCCAGATCGATACTTCTTAGGTCGAGCATGGTACGACCAGTGGACTAGAGAAGTTTAAATGTCTTGGGAAGAATAAACATATGAGCACAAAGATGCAAACGAAGTTTATCACGCTTCATGTGGAACTTGAGGGTCTATTATGAGCAATGTCATGTCTGTTAGAAGGTGAGATATTTGCAGTGGTAATCGAGACAGATTTTTCGAACATGATCACTATGACAGACAACCCCCAAGATTGACCTAACTTCAAGACATAAATTGGTATTTCAAATCTTTTAGAAAAGTATTTACATCTTAAATATTTGTTTTAATTCCTATGTTTGCAAATGTTCGTGCTAATTATCTTGCAAAAGAGTCGAAAGCACGAAATATTATATTTTTATGTAAGTTATAACGTGTCGGACCGGTTAATTTCATATAATGATAATTCGATCCAAGTAAATTAATTTAAGATATAGAGTTTTTTTTTTGAGATTTTCGAATAGATATGGAGTTAGTGATGACAAAAATATAAAACTTTTTTTTTACGGCGGACTTAATCCTAATTCTTAAATTATAATTTATAACCATCCATACCAATCTATAGAACGAGTGTTTGAGACCATGTCCATCCGTGTTACCCACTAGGGGTCCTTAGAAAATTTTTTTTTATTAATTTATTAATTTTTTTTTTCAGATCCGAAAAAAAAAATGGACCAATCGTTACGTGACACGTGGCGTGAACAGTGTAAGGATCGATCCTTAGATAAGGATTTTAAGAGACAGTTTCTTAACTATTCATGTGGGCCCCACGTGGGACCCACGTGAATAGTTAAGAAACTCTCCCTTAAGAAACTTCAATGTATGTGCTCTGATAGTGAGGAACAATTCATCTCATCGGAAGGTGGGACCTTTAAATTATAATAATATATAAATGCATATACATATATCACATATTATATGTATATATTTAGATAAATTTATATACCTATATATATATGGGCATAATAACAAATCTGGGTAGAGGTGTATAGGCTTTCAAATCCTTTCTTTATAGCAAACATCTATAACTATTTGCAGAGCTCATTATAGAACACAACAGAAACAGAACACAGAGCTTTCTACAGCAAAGAAAATAAATTCCATTACAGACTGTTTTTACTTTCTGAGAAGTTCTTCTTTCTGTTTCTTTTCCCCTGTTTCGCTTTCTTTCCCCTTTTGGGTTCTTATCTCTATAAAGCAGAACCGTTATCAGTTTCCTGTGTACTCATCTCTTTGTTCTCTTCTTCCGATTTCAAATTTTCATGCTCAGCCGTTAATAAAAGAAGGTTGGTTAAAGATCAGCTTTTTGTCCTCTTTCTGAATGAAACTCGTAGAAACAAGAAATCTAAAGTTTCAGTTCTGTCTGCAAAACTTTATCTGTTTCTCACATTGGTTTTGTTTGCTCTCTGTGTTTTTTTCAGGAGCTGTATTTGATCCAATGGAAGGATTAGAATCGGTTTACGCGCAAGCTATGTACGGTATGACCCGAGAGAGCAAAATCATGGAGCATCAAGGATCAGATTTGATCTGGGGAGGAAATGAGCTAATGGCTCGAGAACTCTGTCCTTCTTCTTCTTCCTCCCACCAGCTCATTGATCCGAATCTTTGCAGCGGTTTCATGTCCGATCTTGGGGTCATTGGTGAGATGCAACATCATCAACATGTTGGGAACATAGATACTTCGATAGATCCATCATCGCTCGATTGTTTATTGTCAGCGACGACGAACAGCAACAACACATCGATGGAAGACGACGAAGGAATCTCTGTGCTTTTCTCAGATTGTCAGACTCTTTGGAGCTTTGGTGGAGTCTCATCTGCAGAGTCTGAGAACAGAGAGATCACTACAGAGACAACAACAACAACAAAGCTCAAGTCTTTGAAGAGAAACAGAGGAAATGGAGACGAGACAGGAACTCACTTCCGTCTTCTTCATCATCCTCGAGATGATTCCGATAAGGGAAATTTCAAGCTCATATACGATGAGAATCAATCGAACTCGAAGAAACCAAGAACAGATAAAGAAAGAGGCGGCTCTTCAAACATCAGTTTCCAGCAATCAACTTCTTTGTCTGACAATGTCGAGCCCGATGCGGAAGCGATCGCGCAGATGAAAGAGATGATATACAGAGCGGCTGCGTTTAGACCGGTGAATTTTGGATTGGAGATTGTTGAGAAACCTAAGAGGAAGAACGTGAAGATATCGACAGATCCTCAAACGGTAGCAGCCAGGCAGAGGAGAGAGAGGATAAGCGAGAAGATTAGAGTTTTACAGACATTGGTTCCAGGTGGGACGAAGATGGATACTGCTTCGATGCTTGACGAGGCTGCTAATTACCTCAAGTTCCTTAGAGCGCAAGTAAAAACTTTAGAAAACTTGAGACCCAAGCTTGACCCAACCAATCTCTCCTTCTCCTCTCCTTCGTTTCCCATATTCCACCCATCTTTTCTTCCCTTGCAAAACCCTAATCAGATCCATCATCACCCAGAGTGTTGAACAATGAAAATATCTGGATAGTTAAAAGATTCAAAAACCCGTGACTTATTGACAGGATTCTAAACATATCGGTTTCATCATCATCATCATCATCATCATCATCATCATAGCGTCTTGATTGTTTTAGCAGTTCTTAAGAAAAGGCACTTGTGTGTTAAGAATGGTGTGTTGGGCAGTGTTGTTTCTACTTTCCAGTCTTTGTTTTTGCATTTCTTTTTATACAAAGTTTTTATCTCTTTTTGTAGTATCTGTTTAATTTCGAGGGTTGGAAATTGTGAAAAATAGAGCCCGAAAAAGGTTAATTTACCGTCTCTGGGACGTTTTCACCCTTTTATATTAGTATTTTATTGTAGAAAAGAAAACGTAAGATAATTGCAATTATGAAGCAATAATTATTAGCAAAAGTTTTTTAGAAAGTGCATCCATCACTTGACTCTATCTCTCTATTTTCTTCTTTTATAATTATGTTAAAAAGTTTTTTTTTCCGTCTGGATCATGATATTAAACAAGTTCAGTTACAAGATAGAAATCATAACCAGAATAAATCGAAATCAAAACCAAAATAAACCGAAAACAAAGTCCAAACATTTCGTCAGAAAAAACTCTTGAAAAATAAGCCAATCGAAAGCTATCTATTATACAAAAAAAATACAAAAACATGATCATCGACGTCCAGGGGGAGCAAAAGCTTTAGTCAGAAGATCTAAACTTCTAGACCCAACCTAAAATTACACACTAGTACAAATAAATACAACCGTAAAAATTAAACGGGGCTAAATGGAAAATCTGAGTAAACCAGAAGGAAACACGAAGACCACATGAGACACGAAGAGTAGCAAAGCGGGGGAACCGTAAATAAACCCAATTACTGATAAGAAGACCAAATAACCACACTCGAGAATCTAAAACCTATTCATCTAAATCAAGATCCATACGTTCCCATATAGAAATAACCTTACCAGAACTAATAAGGGCAGATTTAAGAAAAAATCTACAAATCTAGACTGCGGTGGCAAGAATACACTTTTTAAAAATACGATATAAGAGAAGATCGATGACTAATCTAACCCAAACAACACTCCTGTACGCGCTTGCCCAAAGATCTGCTGAGACCACCAAAAGAACAAAAACTGGACAGCCCACAACTAAAAATTACCGGAGGAAAAGATAAACGAACCAAATCTAAACCAATTGAACAAAATCAAATCTACAAATCCTAATAGCTAAACCAAACCCAAAAGACGACAAGCAAAAACGCGAGCCATAAAGCACCACACATGAGAACCATACAAAGAACACTCATAACCAAGAGCAAACAACAAGACGACGACAACACCACGAAATCGGGACCGAACACCGTGAGAGATCCATCAGAGACAGAGGAGCTCAGCCATCAACCCATACACTTGCGTCGGAGACACAAACAAAGCAGAGGCGGAGACAAGCTTCCACATGATCCGAACCACCACAAACACCACCGAAGACTAAGAAAGATTTGCATCATCGATTGTGAAGGAGAAGATGCCAGAAGAAACGCCGCAAAGCATAAAGACAATGGCGAGAACCAGCCGCCGGGGAGACAGAAATGAAGACGGAGAGAACGACCGTCGCATGCCTTGAAAAATGAGCCTAAGAGGTGTTTAAAAATTAAGGCAAACTTTTTGTTTGGAGAATTCTTTTAGAATAATGATAAACAAAATTTCTTTCTTTTTGTAATCCATAAAATATCTTTTGAGTACTATATATTAATACTCCATCTGTTCAAAAATTTAGGATGTTTTTAGTTAAAAAAATTGTTTCATATTATATGAAGCTATCAATTTTCAATGTAAAATTAATTACTATTTTTAATTATTTTACCATTTATATTCTAAATATTGTTCTATCATTGGTTAAATTGTATTTATGTAGATAATAAATGATATTTTAGTTATAAAAACCAAAAACTAAATGATTTATTCATAAATGATATGTTAAAAAACTTTAAACTTCATATAATTTCGAACAAAGGTAGTATCTAATATCTATAACTTCATTGCAATGCTATCAAATTGTTTCTTTATTATATTGGCACTTGGGAACATACTGATCCACATAAATTGATTTTCAGATCTGTTTTGTTTCTTCCAGGATAAATAATACTCCCTTCGTTTCACAAATATACAATTTTTAGAGTTTTCACATATATTAAGAAAACAATTAATATTTAATCATAAATGCATCAATTTTTGTTATTCTACAGTTTCCAATATTTCTAAACCAATAGTAATTTAATTAATTAAATTAATTTTTTAAAATTTTTCAAAATATCATCATTAATTAATAAAGTGTGCATAGAAAAGCTAAAAACTATATCTTTGTGAAACAAATTTTTTTCCTAAAACATGCATCTTTGTGAAACGGAGGGAGTAAACAAAAGTCGGTATACGTATATATGCAGATACATGCTGATTGCTGAATAGTTTTAGTGGAAGAAATTTATTATGTATCTAATTTTATTTTCAGAGAACTGTTTCTCTTTAAAAAAAAAATACAAATACAGAAATTTAAAGTTTATTTTTTGAACTATTGATAATTTAAAAGTTTGTTTAGAGATTAATAAAGAATGATAAGAATGTTGAAGGCGTGCGCCTTGAGAATATAACTCCGACCTGACTCAAACACTCTAAAATGCTTACCACATGCTTCTCTATATCTCCTCCCTCTCTTTTTATTCTTCTTTTTTGTCTTCTGGTTTTTGTCTTATATCCCTCTCTTAATATCTCCTTAAACACCAATCTTCTCGTTTAATAGTACTTTATGTTGTCCTTTTGATGGATGATGTGTTTTTAGATCTTTTTCAGTGTCATACATGGATTATCTATTTTGGAGATTACTCTCAAAGAAAACAAATAAGATATACTAGTAGATTTTATGGTATATCTGAAAAAGCATGAATGAAATAGCATACAATCAAATTAATAGAGATCCTCAAGAAACACTTAGGTTAGCAGAGGCAGAGTCGGTGACATGGGGGATGCCCAATTAGGCCAGGAGGATATACATAAGGGCCAGAATAAGGAAATAAGAACTGGCGAATTAGATCTGGTTCAAAAGGGACAATAGTGCTTTGTGGATGAATCTTGGAAGGAAGGGGAGTCTTATACAAGACAAGGGTGGTATAATTGTTATGAAGAAGGAGAATGTATTGATGGGGGCGATGAATATTAGGACAAGTCTATCATCTCTCATGCAGAATTTAAAGCTCTAATATGGGCTATGGAGTGCATGAAGCATTACCGCCAGTATCATATTACATTTGCTAAAGACTGTTCGGAGTTGATGAAGATAGTGTCTGAACGAGAAGAATGACCGGACTTCGCAATTCATCTAGAGGAGTTCAACCAACGAAAAGCGTTTTTCACGTATTTCGAACTCAAGCATATTCCACGGACAAAGAACGAGACGGCAGAAAGATTAGCACAAAGTGCACGTCTGAGACAGTCAAATAGTATTCATGTTGGACCGGAACCGCCCTATGAATTATTGAAATTTAGGTTTCATTGTTCTTATCTTGTTGTCAAAAAAAAAGAAGGGATTTTTCTCCGGCTGTTGATTTTGAAAGAGCGTATATAGAAATATCTTTGATAAGTTATATTCTATTGTAACTACTAATATCTCATCTCCTAGTATCAGTATCATGGTGTATATATTTTAGTATATTCTCTTGTTCGTTCTTCTATATATGTTGTATTCCATTATTCTTATTATTCATTCAAGGAAATATACTTTAATACTTCTTTATAATTTTATGCATGTAGCATATAAGGTCTTTAATTTTCAAAAGAAAAGAAAGTATAATGTTTTTAACGTATAAGGTTTTAATATACACAATGTACAGCAAAACTGATGTATACAATCTTAGAAAACGTAGACTACATAAATGGTAAAAGATGATGTCATGTAATTGAGTGGTTTGTGTTATGATATCTTGATTATATCACTATTTCGGTTTAAATCCACAACGTGTATAACTGCAAAGAAAAAAAAACCTTTTAAAATACTTCAATTTCATTACATTTGCCTAAAAAATACATAAACTTTTAACGTTACCGTATAAATATTGAACTTTAATTTAGTTGTTTTATAAATATGTAAACATTCAAAATCGTGTGATTTAACATCGAACTTTAACCATAGTTAACTTGCTAAACGGAATGATTGTAACGTCGTTAATTAACTAATCCAAATCGTGCGAAATGACATTTTTACCTTTGTGTTACAACATATTAAAATAAAAAATAATTATAGTTCTTATTTATTATTATTATTACAATTAGTATATCAAAATAAATTAAAATTGTTTCATTTTCCACGATCTGGAACTGGCCCTTCACGATTTGGAGTTGCTAAAACCGAGTTATTTACGTCAGTAGTCGCTTTATGATTTTAATATTACAGGAAAAGTCACATGCTTGTATTAAGGCACTTTCACCTTTAGAAAATATCAATTTGCCCCTAACTTTCTTCTAACTAAACATTATTTCTGTTTACTTTACACCTTTTCCTTTTTATTTTTTTATTCACTACTCTGATCTCTTTTTACACTAAAAAAAAATAAAAGTCTCAAACCCTAAAAAAAAGAAGTTGTCGTCTCTCTCTCTTTTCTCTCTGCCTCATACTGCCGTCAACCAAATCTGATCAGGAAGTTTCATGAATCTCTGTCTCTCTCTCTCTCTCTCTTTCTCTCTCTGTAAATCGAGAGAAATCGTCGTACATTCCTATCCCCTGCCTCGTCGTCCTCGGTGAGTCGTTGTATCCATATAGTAGTATCTTTGATTTCTCTTGATTTTGAACTTAGATTCATCAGTAACTTCGATTTTTTTCACTTCGTTCATGTGTTAGTTCGATTTTATCATCTTCGGTGTACTGTGGTCCATGTGGGCATCTTAAAATGGACTTTTGTTTTCTTATATGCATAGATCTAGTTTCTAGATCCATCTGTCTGTCTTCCTATACCCATTTATGGTGTTACTGTGTTCTTCTGCAACTTCGTTCTTAGATCCGTCTGTTTGTCTTCTGCGTCCCATGTGGACAACTTGAAGTCGTCTCTACTCTTCGGATTTGCGTAGATCTAGGTTTTATGTTCATGGATCTAGTTTATATGTCCATGGTCGCTTGTTCTAACTTTGTAGATCTCGTGGACATGTATGAATGGACATATGATTTCTTTGTTTTATGTGTATTTTGTTCCATGTTGTTAACATGTGTACAACTTATAACGGACACTAGTTTATTACATGCGTGATTCTTGTTTATATGTTCATGGATAAGTACTTTGTAACATACTATGAATGGACATATAATCATTTAATGTTATTCATCTGCTCAACACATATAGATCTCATGGATATGTAATAATGGACATATTTTATACATATGTACCATTTTATAGTTTCATTCTAGTGGACATTGGATGCAGGTTTCTAATCTGCGTGTACAAATTTATATGGACATTAACGATGCCCGTATTATTGTGTTGGCTGGTTTCGTGGACATTACCATTCATGTATCTTTAATATTACATAGCATATCCATGTGTACATAGATGTATGGACAGTATTTCATGGATATATAAATGTACATTTTTCAGTTACAGTTCTGTGGATGTTATATTCCTTTATTTACATCTTCTAATGTTCTGTTTTTATGTTAACAGACATCCGCCTTCCTTAGAGACTGTTTGCTACCAGTAGATACCCCATCAAGCGGTTAAATGTCTACCCAAAGCAATACTATTGTACATCAATTATGATTTTCATATTCACAGACGATATCTTCTTCAAAGGCTATTCACTAACCTTCATCAAGTTGTTATGTGTATTCAAAGCTGGACTTACTAACCTTCATCCATCACAAGAAGTTTTTAGATCAATGGACCATGTTTCAGATCAATGTATAAGTATAATGTAAAGTGGACATCATCTATTTCCATTTAGTTCCACATGTTGATTATGTTTGTATGGACACGTCTAAATGGACATATAGTTTCATCTATTTATCCAGTTGATTATGTCTGTGTGGTTAACTTTAAATGGACATCTATTTCTATATAGTTTAATATATTGATTACTTCTGTCCTGTGTGAACAAGGATTTGCACATTTTTGTTATAATACGCTTTTCCATGGACACTTTTTAAAAAACTTCATAAGTTATTAGAACTTTGCAGTACCAAGTTCTCGTAGTAGTACATAAAGGTCTCATGGACATTGTAAGATGGACATATATCTACATATGGTTTCACCCTTTCGTTTATATTTTTGTGGACATGTTTTAATGGACACATATTTATTTTCCTATACGCATTTTCGTGTACACAATTTTTAGGAACATCATTGTGGTTATACGTTTCATGGACATTATAAATTGGACATATAATTTACATCTGGTTTCATCCTTTCAATTATGTCTGTGTACATGTTTCAGTGGACACCAATTACTATTCATGAAGATATAAAACACATCAACTAAACGTTGTCCACATTTTAGCAGACTAAGATAATGTCAGAAAATTACTCAAAAAGTTGTCCATAGAAAAACAATCCACATAAAATAAGGAGTAACAGAGAACAATGTCTATTATGATGTTGTCCACCAGAATGTTGTCCATCAAAACGTGAATTTTGATGTAAACCCTAATTCGTGCACCCAGAGAGAATCAAGAAACATCCTTTAATAGAAAAACGAATCAAACCCTATAAGGAAAATAAGTAAAACCTTGAGCCAGATCAAAATTATCACTTTAAGATCTAAGAACAAAAAAATATGGTTAAGCTCGAGATTAAAGAGTCTGTGAAAGAAGATGATGCGGTGAGCAAGATGCAGTGGTGAACAAGTCTGTGAAAATCGAGATTAAACGAGTCAAACCTTCACAGATTAAAGAGGAGTAGTCTGTCCAGCTGCGGTGAGCGAGATGCACTGTTTTGACAAGAGAGAAATAGAGAAAAAGATAGAGAGAAGGAGAAGAAAGGAGGAAGAAGATGAATAGATCCCGAAAAGAAAATAAAAATTAGAATTACAAGTTGTTTTAATGGACATGATTTACTCTCATGTTTAATGGTCTGGATTAAAAAAGCCCCAACCAATTACTTTTTTCTTATGGTTAGATAATAACCAAACAAGATAATAAGAGGAAGGTCAAGTTGAGGATTAAAAAAAAAGAACAGTGCAAAAACCCCTCTCCATCGCCTATGTGATTTATTTTGTGACTTTTCAAACACAAAGTGACCTTTGGTGTTAATCACTCTGCTAAAACCCTTGATCTAACCTCTCTCTCTCACTTGATCAATTCTCAGTAAGTGTTAAGCTTTAATCACCTCTTGATCTTCGATACTTTTTGTTCGAGTGTAGGTGGAAAGTTGTTTGGTTTCACTTTCTAGATACCCTTTTTGATTTTCTCTTCGATGATTACAAAGTTCAATAATCTTTTGATTTGTTTTGGGTCTTTCAGGTTTCTTGGATTAAAAAGTTAATAGTTTTGAGTTATTTTGTTATTATTTTCTTTTTGCAGAGAGTGAAATCATGGCTTCAACTTTTAGCACAACGTCTTCAGTGGGCTCATCGTTGAACTGTCGCCTTCATATCTAACCCATGAGACGATTTTTCCTTCGGTCATGGCAAAAACTGAGAGCAAGCATGAAAATCTCTCAGATCTTCGCTTGGACAGTGATGATTCATGGCTTGTTAACCCAGAAATGCGGAACTAAGATGAATCGGGTTTTGGGGTGAAGAGAAGTTGGGGAAGGAAGAAAGATGAAACTTTTAAAAAACAATTCGCGATCTGAATTAGGATTTCAGCGAGAAAGATGAGATTTTTTATTTTATTTTATATATTAATTGTAAAAAATAATAATGAGTTTATGATGAAATCGACTTGGGGGATAAATCGATATATGTATAAAGTAAAAAGGTCTTTTCGTGCTACTTAACCTAACATGAGTTTATTAACTAAAATTGAAATTAATCCCCATTTAATGAGTTAACGACGTTTAAAATATGATGTCAAACAACACGATTTTGAATGTTTGAATATTTATTATATGACCACGCTAAAAGTTTGTGTATTTTTCTCTGGAAAAACTAATTAAAGTGTGGTATTTTTAAGGATTTTCTCTTTTAAAATAACAAAACACGAAGTCTAATTACACTAGAGGAAGTTTACATTTGAACTAAATTTTTACCCACGCCATATCGTGAGATAATTTTTTGGATTTTATTTTCATTAAATTATTTTGGATATTTTTTTGTTATATAAATTTATTCATGTGTCTGAGTTTATATTTATTGTTACTAAATTTGCATTTTTGTTATTTATAATATATGTAATATTATATCGGTTATATTTAATGTGTAAAATTTAATTGTTTGGACAACAATAATTAGCTTATAAGTTATTACATTATAGTGAAAACTAAAGTAAAATGTTTTTAATGTATATATAGGAAGGAAAACTGAATATGTAAAATCTGGTTAATAATTCTTAGGAATTTGATAAGTAAATATTGGTGATGTATATATGCACTCACTGAGAAAAGTTAGAAATCTTAGAAAATTTTGATATCCGAGACAATCTTTATAAATATTTAATAGAATATTATTTTTGTTTATAAACGCCATTTAAAATTTATATAAATTACAATTCACAAATCACATATTTGTTTCCTATTTCATCGTTTAATATATTGTTGATTTTTTTTCTAAAACCACATACAAATAACTAATCATTATTTTTTTTTACAAAAATATCAGTTATAAACGATGAAGTATATAATATAATATAAAAAATGACTAAATATTATTTAACAAAAAGTATCAGTTATTTAAAAGTATATAATGTAACAAATGACTAAAGCTGTCACTCCTAAATGTACTTCTAAATTAATAGTATTTAGATATAAATTCACAGATTTAAAAGAGAATAAGATGATGAAAAATAAAAAGGCAATTGATTGTTTTTGAAGTTGTGAGGTATGTGGGCAAAAAAGATGAATAATTTAAAATGATTTTTTTTTATTATAAAATAACTCTTTTGTATTGTAACATAAATATACGGAAATAAAAAATAAACTAATTAAATCTTTCTATTTACATATAGCATAAATACTTAAATAAAAATGGCTCAATTAGGAGAACAAACATTAGTGGAATAACCAAGTTTATATATGTAAAAGGAAACAAACAAACAAAAATTAGGTATGATATTTAGTATTGTAACCAATAAATAGTTAAACATGATTACAAAATTGTATGAAAGAAAAAATGGATTTAAAATTTTCAAAAATCAAAATATCACATCATAACAAACACATCTTGCTTTCTATCATCTCTTATTCCCTGAAAAAATGAATATCGCTCGATCCATTTCATTTCCGTCTTCTTCCCTATAAATTGAAGTTGGACTTACTTCAAATACTTTTCATGATCATGTTAGTTCCAATGGTTTAGTTCTTTTACTTTGTGAGAACGATTTTAAATCCAATGGCGCGTCGTTGTTACCAAAGACAATGATACCATTTTATGGGTTTTAGATTAAAATAGAACAAAAGAATAATATACATTAAGATTTAAACCTTTGTTATGTGTAATTCGCTGAAAAACTATTTATTCTTTGTAAATACCAACTCTCATTATCTGTATATCCGCACCACCGTTCGTGAATTCTATCGTTTGTAAATACTACTCTCGTTCACTGGTGGACAACCACTAATCTCAGTCTCTTATCAAAATCGTTGACAAAACAGTAAACCAATAGAAAGTAGGAATCAAAACTAAGATAAATCGCAAAGAAAGTAATGAGTTATTTCTTTTCTCTTAAACCACTAAGAAAGAAGACCAAAACTAAGAAAAAAACGAAGAAAACCTGTTCAAACTTGTAAATCGTTGAGAGGTAATAGTTCGATTCACTGATTTCGCCACATGTATTTTTACTGTACTTCTGGAATACGATCCATCCTGCAATATCAACGATCCATCATGCAATATCAACCAAATGGAAAATATTAGCGAATAAACAAACTAAATTTTAAAAGACATATATCATATTTGGCCTGAAAGGAATTCAAGACGACATCAAAGAAGATGGGTCACACCGGAAAAGCTTGCTAAGATCATTGATAGGTGCATTCGAAATAGGATTTTCTCCCTCAGATACATGATGCCTCATAAACTTGAAGGTTTGATGCGTCGGTGGTTTGAAGTTTCAACATTTTAGGCTTGAGGTTCTACTTTTTTGAGATTCTTAAGCTATTATCCAAATTCATTCTTTCGTTCTTTCTCTTTTCTATTGTAAAGAAACAATTTTTTTTCCAGCAAGTGATCAATAAATTGGATGTTTCATCAAAAAAATAAATAAATTTTAAAAGACAATAAATAATTCAATTGAAAAAAAGAACGATATTCTTTTAAGTGTGAAGTTGTGAAGTAAAATCCCTAATACATAGAGTATGATGAAATTAAGGTTTATAATAGGTGGCGAAATTAAGGATTATATTTTTTTTTTTTTGAAAAAGGGAATTTATAAAATATGGTAATTTTCAAAGCGACATTTATTTATAATTAGAGTTTATAAATTTAAAATCCAAGGAATATAGGAGTTGTTTAAAATTGAACGAATGATAATAAAATAGGTAATGTAAAATAAATTAATATCTTAATTTATCAAAAAATAAATATATGAAATTAATGTAGATTCCTTAAATTATAAAAAATAAATATATTGCTTTCGATTTATTATTTACTCAGAAAGATATGGATATTGTGTTGCATGGATACATGATTTAAGGTGAACTTGGCAAGGATGACCGATCAAACAAAATACAGAAAATTTGAATGGTAGTTATAGTTTAAAAAAACACATGAGATTTTTATATTAAATTTAATATAAATTTATATGAATCATGATATTATTAATATTTAGTTTTAAATACACAATTTCGTTTTGTTAGAATTAAGATTTTATAGATTACGTGAGAATATTATAGTTTTATATGATATTTAAATTTAGTTGTTTTTATGGCTAGATACATTCGCTTGAATTTCAAATATTTTGTATATTTAGAAAGATTTGCTTTTCAAAATTATTTGACAATTAGTTTAGAAAGATTTATTTTTAATATTTTCTTTTTGAAATTATAGGACATTTACTATTAGATCAAAGAATATTCCTAATTCATGGTTAATCCACGAAATAATCAAGTTGAAGATTAATAGTTCAATAGAATCATAACAATAAATTTGTTGAAAACGTAACTAGTTTGATTTAATTTGTAAAGTTGTATTAGTTAAGATGAGTTTTATGAAAGTGAATATTTTTTTTAAAGGTTTATGAAAGTGAATATTAGTTAAGTTTTTCTCATTTATTTAATTGACATTTAGGTTAGGATATCATATTATTTGAAAATTTATTATTTAAATTAACATATTCGATGGTACAAATAATATTTTTATAGTTGCTAAAAAATAATTTATATCAATTTTGTGTTTAAATGAAAGATATTATAGTTAACATGTTGATTGCGAAGTAGTTATTAAAAAAACTGAAATAATTAAGTGCATATTTATATATATTTTGTTAGAATGCACCACCAAATTGGTTTAAAAAACTTGTATATACTTTTTCCTCTTTTTTTACACTGATACAGATTATGAGAACTATTACAAGGTACATATAATATTATCTCCGTTCTACGAGAATTCATCAACGGTCACAATTTTGCTTATGTTTATAGTATAGATTCAAACCTAATTTACTAAAAACCTGATCAAACGCATATATAATGTTATGAACTTATTTTATAACTCTAATGTCATATATTTATAAGTTAATTAATTCAAGTCTTATATTTGTTATAGAGCTTTTAATCAACAATGTAAACATAATATATTTTATAAATATATGAATATCAATCGACTTTTAATGTTTTATTATATTCCCAACAAAACCAAAAATGATTTCAGTCTTTATGGTGTGAACCAACAATGTAAACTATATTTAATTTGTAATATATTTTATATAATTTGTAATATAAGGAAATAAACCATAAGCTTTTGTTGGGAATTTCTAACCACAATCCTATATATAATAGGAGAAGGGGGGGCTCTCTCAAGCCGCCACATCAGCCCCCTTTGATTGACCAATTTAAGGTAAAAATTTTCACATCATCATTTAAAGTTAAATAAATATATATTAAATGCATGATTATTTAATTTAAATATAATTAGTTAAAATTATGTAAACATAAATTCTAAGTTTGAATTTAATTTAGAATTTTATAATATATAAATATTATAAATTTTAAATACATCTTCCATATTTTATGCATTATATAAACAAAAATAAATAAATCTCAATAAAATTAATTTTATAAGACTAAAGTAAAGATAACATTATTAAAAAGTTTTCAGTAATTGAAAAATATAAACAAAGAACCATAAAACAAAAAAATATATGAATGATAAGAATAATAATTATCACAAATAGAAAAAAATATATAACCGTTGAGGATAAAGTGATCATAATAAAGTATGGCAAAATATAAGTTACCCTAATAATGAAACAATACGAGATGCAACCGATTAGGTTTGGTAGTTTGTTAATAAACGGGTTTCTCAATAACGACAAACATTCGAAGTCAAATATATAAATTGGATGATTTTGGTAGGAAATATATATAATCTAATCTATTAAAACAGGAAGGTTTGCCATGGTACATAAATGTTGTTTTCGGAATTTGTCCTTGATATTATTAGGATTTGTAACCTTCATTAAAGGTAAAACTGTAAAACAATTTATATTTGATTTATTCATAATATCTTATAATATCTTTTGTTTTATTTTTTCTATCATAATCATATCTAACGAAAATCTTTTTCAAAAATTTAATAAAAATAATAATTAATTTCGAAATTAATATTAAAATAAATATTATAAATTATTCTTAACTAAAATTTAACTTAAATATAATAAAATCAAGCATAATTAAGTTACTAAATCAATTGGTACATCCTAATTATATAATTTATTACATAATTATTTTATAAATTATATAATCATTAAAATTAATAAATTATTATTAAAATAAGAAAGTAGTATATAATATTGTACTAGCGTACGGGTATAAATTATTTATTTTGTAAGAAACGTTTTTTACGATTGTACTTCTTAACGGGTTGTTTCATCAAATTTTAAAATATTTAAATTATAATAAAATGGGCTAAAAATAAATTAACCAATTCGATTTCTAAAAATAAAATTTGCACGAGTAACTAATTTCAATTGATATATTTTAAATTTAATATAAATATTTAAATTATTTAATATTTATATTATTCAAATATATGATGCGTCAAATTATAGTTCATGTTTGAATGCAGTTTTTAACGGGTTGTTCCATCAAATTTTTAAATTATATATCATTACAACACGTGTTGAAAAATAGATTAACCAAGTTCAAGCATGACTAATCATATACTAAAAATAACAATAAAATACAACTACTAATATATAATATACAAGTTAATAATATCAAAACAAAAACAAAATTTATTAAATTTCGGCTCACATTTAGCACTATATCATCTTATTTTCATTTGATATAGATTAGACGAAATAGGTAACGAAATTAATTTATAAAAATATAAATTTAAGATAAAAGTATATTCTAAGAATGAAAACATAAACCCACGCTTCTTTAGCGCGGATCAAAATCTAGTCCTTCATTTAATATCATAAAAATCATGCAGTCAATTTTGTTGGATATGGGTTTAGCACCTATCCATAAGCCCATTGGAAATCTAATTAAATTAACTATGTCATCTCGGTCCAAAAAGACAAGCCCGCTAAGGAGTCAACGGCCCAAGGAAGAGTCAGCACTAAAACACTATAAATAGGACCCTTCGCTCTTCATTTTAGGGCAGATTGTAACTTACAAGAGGCCGAGCTACTTCTATAAAGCTCCGACCTCGAATACTGTTTAGTGAGCACGTCATTCGACGGACTCACACCTCGTACCATCATGTTCATTGATCGGCTCCGGCCTTAAGATCAATAAAGAATCACTTCGTCCTCATTTAGTATTTATATTTCACCCCGTAGTTGAGGCATTCCAGATCGCAGTTCGTAATATTGACTAGGTCGGATTTCTGTAACAACAATTGGCGCCGTCTGTGGGGAGGAGATAAACTTCTTTACGGTCTAAGACGAAGCCGATATGACATGACCATCGTCAACGGATAACGATCCAAAATCGCCTGAACAAACCCGAAGTCCACTCGCTCCGAGCTTGGAGTCACCAATGTCACCAGTTAACGCCGGAACCGGCCAAACTAGGACTGCCAGCACGCGTCAAGATGGAGCACGTTCAAACGATCAGAGCCAGGACGTCTCCACTCTCATAAGAATGTTAATGGCCCAGGTCGACGAGCTGACCAAAGACAACAATGCTCGCCTCGATGTGCTAACAAGCAATCAAGACTCATGCAGAGAACAAATCAATTACCTGCAGACCGCCGGTTTCCAAGCGTCTCAAGCAACCGAAAACCCTACCCCGCGACTTCCAAGGGTCCTGTTCGGAGAGACACCATCTCTGAACACCGAGTCGAGCAGACGACCAACTATCCACCTGGAACTACCACCAGCCGGACACACCTAGAACCAAAGCGAAGGTAGCAGAAACAGTGAGGTCGAATTGCTCAAGATCCAATTGGATAACATGACGTCGAAGGTTCACAAAGCGACCAGCTCAGCCCCCGAAATAGACAGGGTCCTGAAAGAAACTCAAAACACACCATTCACGAGCAAGATAACAGGGACGCTAGTCAAACACCCCGGGAAGATCAAGCTGCCTACTTAAGATGGCAGCTCGGATCCGCGACAGTACATGACGGCCTTCACTATCGCGATGGGACGAACCCAATTTTCACTAGAAGAGCGCGACGCTGGCTTCTGTCAACTGTTCGTCGAAAATATGAGCGGAGCCGCTCTCAACTGGTTCTCGCGATTGGAAGCCCACTCCATCGACATCTACCATCAGCTAACGACCACCTTTCTGAAGCATTACTCCATGTTCATCCAGGAAGGAGCCTCCAGCGCTGACCTCTGGGCTGTAAGCCAAGGGCCGAAAGAACCCCTCAGATCCTACATCGACAGATTCAAAGTTATCGTTTCAAAGATTACGGTAACGGATAACGAAGGACTCCCAGCACTAAGAAACGGACTTTGGTATGAATCGCCTTTTCGCGACGAGCTGGCCATAAACAAGCCGAAGACCCTTGAAGATGCCCTCCACCGAGCGGCCGTCTTCGTTGAGATAGAGGAAGAGAAGGATCTACTCGCCAAGAAGTTCGTCTCAGGCAAGAAAGGTAAGGATACAGTCCCAGACAGCCCTGACGACAAGGGAAAGAAAGCCACAACATGCTACGTTGGCGAGCAACAGCAGCAGGCAAGCCAAAAAACGTTCCAACAACCAGGACGCAGCCAGACAAGCCACCAGCAAGGTCGCCCATGGTACAAGTGCGTACGGTCCGACGACCAGGAGAAGGCTTTCTGTAATTTTCACCAGCGATCCGGGCATAGCACCGCTGAATGTCGGCACCTCCAGAACCTCCTGTTCGGTGAATATCAAAAATGGGTAACAAACATAACAAACCGCAACCCCCCATCGGCGTCCCCTAGAAATTGAGAAACACCGCGGCAACCTAAGAACGAGGGAGAACGATTTAAGTTAATCCAAGAGGAAAAGGCAAGGCAGGCAAGCCAACAAAAAATAGAACAAAGCGACATAGACACAGAACCATCAAAGCGAGCCCGCGACGACGAGGAAGAAGATACACCCACACCCAGGAAACAAATCAACATGATCATGGGGGGGGGGGGCTCCCCACCTGCAACGACTCAGTAAGATCGATAACGGCCTATAGCCGGCAGGCCGACGCACGCCAACTATGGAATAGGAACGTCCCTGAGGAGCTGAAACCAGGAACGGAGATCACCTTCAGCGCGAAAGACGAAGAGGGCCTCGATTAGCCACACAATGACCCACTGGTCGTCGAACTCCAAATTGGCGACTGCGAAGTCACCAAGGTTCTAATCGACACCGGAAGCTCTGTCGACCTCATATTTGAAGAAACTCTGCAAAGAATGGAACTCCGTGACTATAGGATGAAGCGTTCAAGGAAGCCCCTTACCGGATTCGCCGGAGACACCACCACGACGATCGGAACCATCAAACTGCCAGTGCACGTTGGGCGTCTGACAAAGTTCGTCAAATTCGTCGTTATAGACCGACCGGCAATTTACAACGTAATCTTGGGGACCCCGTGGATCCACGCTATGAAAGCGGTACCTTCAACGTACCACCAATGCATAAAATTTCCAACACCAGGGGAATTTTCACACTTCGCGGCAGCCAAAAAATCTCAAGATATTGCTTCACGGTGGAACACAGAGTGCGGCAAGCGTCATGCTTGATATCCGAACAAGCGGTCACCACTTCGCCCCATACAAAGAAAGACAAAACCCGCACCCCAACAAAGGTATGAAGAGCGTCGCACCCACAAATAAAGCGCCCTAATTCTATGCAATCCGCATCTAGAAATATATATGTTAGTAATCGAGCTACAACTTAGAATGTGTAACTAGAACTACGCTCGACTTGATCTCTCTACGAGGAGTACGCAGGCAACCTATGTAAGGTGCATCCACTTTTATAGTCTTCAATATCAAAACTTTTATGCATTTTTCATACTATCTACCTTATAAATGACTAACAATTGACATTCCGGCCAAATATTCGATCCAATAAACACGTGCCCCATGCACAGTGGCATAGCGTCACATCGTCGTTTTAACGACATAAGCCGGGGCCGGACCCGCAAGAGTCCTTAGGAAAAGTTTTGTGAGCCGGACCTCCTCCGCATAACTATTCAAGGACTACACAGGATAAGCCGAGCACGTACTCGCACCTAGATAACTAAGCAGATGACGAGGCAAGCCAAGCCAATGCTCGCACTCATTGACTTCTGTATAAAAAAGGGCGAGCTTTGAAAATCAAAAACACGATAAGCCGAGCACGTACTCGCACCTATATTTGACCTCGCCCAAAGCCGAGAAACGACTCGCACACGAAAACAAAAATGTGTATATAAAATATACAAAACAAGGGAAGAAAGGACAAAATTTCTTTTATTAAAAGCTCTCCCAATCTTTACAAAAAAAAAGAACGACAACAAAACAAAAAAAGAAGAAGAGGAAAACTACTACAACACTAATCCAATTTCTTGAAACACGATTTTTTCGGGACCAGAGCTCATATGATAAGCCCGATCTCATCCAATAAGGAGCGGAGCTCCTTTCTTGAAACACGATTTCATCGTCTGTCCCCGGCACGACCTCAAACGGCAGAGGTCCAGCAGCGTACAACGACGAAACCAAACCGAGGAGGATCATCATGGGGCAAGAAGACCCATGCAAACCAACCACGGTACACCAAAAATCTTAGCCTGGTCTCGAAAAACTGACCCCACGATTCCCCCGGCCATTCTGACATCAACTGCTCTCCCAAAGGAATCTTCCCCTTATTCACAGGAAAATGAGCCAGCTTGATGTTGAACCCGCTGTCCTGCAAAAGAAAAAAGGGGGAAGAAAGAGACTTAGCAAAGGGCAAACAAATAAAAAAAAAACCATCGCAAGGAGCGGACAACACAATCACGTAAAGAGAGACAAGCTCAAGACAGGACAGCCCCCGGAACGTTACTAAAATCGATGACGCATCAGCTCCACCCAACTGAAGGAACTGCGTGTTGCCCTTAAGTTCGCAAAAGCGACAAGCAAGGGCGGCCATCGGTCTAAATCCATACATCGACAAGCCCCCATTTCGCAACAAAAACACAAGCCCACTCGACAGAGAGGAAAATAAAAACCCCGGCGGCCGGAGTCGGCCAACGATCAACACTGGAAGGAAACCCATTGGCGGAGCGGCCTTGCTGCCACGACACAACGAAGCACGACTCTATGGCCAAACCAGAATGAAAAGGTTGATCCACACTCAACAAACAAAAAGAAAAGAGAGAAATAGTGTGATGCGAAATACCAGAAAAATGAAAGGAATATTTATAGCCAACAAGGGCAAGAACCGCGAAGACGACGCATTCAATACAACGCGTCAGTTACCAACGCACACATTCAATGCAAAAACGGCGGTCCACCTCTTTCCATAAACACGACAAAGTAACTCCCGAGGAAAGCAGTAATGACGCGTAGACCAAACCTCGGGAAGTCAAAACAACACGTCAACCGAGAATAAAAAAAGAAGGGAAAACCATCAGCCCGCACCAACAAAACAAAAGCATAAGATGGACCTCGGTTAATAGATGAAGACAAGCAGAAAAGGAAACAAGCAAAGCGTACAAGCAACAAAAAAAACTAAGCTGAAAATACGAGCACCACTCGTACAAGTTCCGCAAAACGATACAATACAAAAGGAGGAAAGGAAAAGCGACAGGCACGTAATCCGACGAGCATATCGGATGCGTCAATCTACAACATCACCTCGCCACGACGACATACAAAAAACATCGGCGTCTAAGGGATCAGGTCGCAACCCATTACCTTCCCGCTCCAGAAGAGGCCTGTCCGCTTCAAGCTTAGCAATCAATGCAAAGGGAACCGGGACGCCACAATCCACGAGCAGCCGATATGCGCTAAGAACACCGGACACTTGATTGAGTTCTAGCAGCTTGGGAATATAACGATCCACTTGTTCCCTCTCCGACCTCAACTTTTCCAACCAATCGGACGCTTTCCTATACGCGGCATCCCGCTCAAAGAAAAGGCGCGTGTCAAAGGATTCTCGAAGCCCGTCGCATTCAGCGGCAAGAGCGTCAACCTTCGACCTAAGAGAACTGACCTCAGATGAAAGACTGCGTTTCTCTTCTTCGAGCTCCGCAAACCGCCCCTCCAAGACCGCTACTTTCTCTCTTTCCAAGGACAAAGCAGCAGAAGCCCCTTTTGCCTCTTCAAGATCTCTGCGAACCTGCTTCAACTCACGAGCCGAACGCCGCAGCGAATCAACCTAGGGCTGGGCATAATACCCGGACCCGAAATACCGAACCGAACCCGAACCGAAAAAGTAGAGCCGAACCCGAACCGTCAAAATACCCGAACGGGTCCTAAACTCCTATATCCGAAGAACCGAACCCGAACCCGACCCGAACCGAGAACCGAACGGGTACCCGAAATATCCGAATTACAATTATATACCTAAAATATTAATTATATTTAGACTTAATATAACAAAATTATCCAAAATTACAATTATAAACTTAAATATATTAGTTATTTTTAGGCTAAAATAACTAAATTATCAAAAATAAACAAAATATATGAAGGATTTTGTTATATTTATCAAATTTTAACGAATTTTTATTTAAATATAACTAATTTTTATTTTTGTTTTATGTTTTTCGGGTACCCGAACCCGAACCGAACCCGAATGGAACCGAATCGAACCCGAACCGAAATTCTAAAATACCCGAATGGGTTTATATCTCCAAACCCGAAAATCCGAAAACCCGAAAAACCCGAACCGAACCCAAACGGGTACCCGAACGCCCAGGCCTAAATCAACCTGTTCCCTAAGAACGCTCTCTGTCGACTTCGCCTCGCGCCTCTCAGACTCATACGAATCTCGAAGCTGGTTCAGAATCGCACACACCATAACGAGGTGATGACTCAGTTCCTCCTGAAGATGCGGCTTGTGCATGTCTGAAACAGGCATGAGATCCTTGACCGGGCCGGCCCTGAGCCTCTCTTTCCCCTTATGGATGTACGACCTAGGCGGCTCGCTTGAACAAGGTACGGCATCCACCAATCCAGTCATCAAGACCGGTTGGTTTAATTGGATTTCCTCTTGACTTAAATGCTCAAGAAAATCCGCCGAACTCAGCACCGTGACTCGACGGACTGGAGGGGACTAATTGTTGGATATGGGTTTAGCACCCATCCATAAGCCCATTGGAAATCTAATTAAATCAACTATGTCATCTCGGCCCAAGAAGACAAGTCCGCTAAAGAGTCAACGGCCCAAGGAAGAGTCAGCACTAAAACACTATAAATAGGACCCTTCGCTCTTCATTTTAGGGCATATTGTAACTTACAAGAGGCCGAGCTACTTCTATAAAGCTCCGACCTCGAATACTGTTTAGTGAGCACGTCATTCGACGGACTCACACCTCGTACCATCCTGTTCATTGCTCGGCTCCGGCCTTAAGATCAATAAAGAATCACTTCGTCCTCATTTAGTATTTACATTTCACCCCGTAGTTCAGACATTTCAGATCGCAATTCGTAATATTGACTAGGTCGGATTTCTGTAACAACAAATTTGACTGCCAACAAACGGAAAACTTTAACATATCATCTTTTATAATATTTTAAACTATATAATAATCAAAAGAAAAGTCAGGATTCGACTGAGCGGTTGAGGTAGTCCAACTGGTTGAGGGACTCGTGGTGGCTAGAATCCACCCGGGTTCGAGCCCAGGCGGAAACAAAAATGCCTCCTCTGCTCACCCACATGGATATGGGACCATTGCTTTCGGCCCATTTGAATACCCGGAGAGAGGGTCTATTCATGGGCTGCACCTCCCCTTGGGGGATTAGTCTGGGCCATTCCATAGGCCCGGGACACCCCCCAGGTTAAACAAAAAAAAAAAAAAAAAAAAAAAGTCAGGATTCGATGGAAGTTTGCAAGCTGGGGAGATAAGAGAGATCGATCGATCATGCTTGTTGACTTTTTAATTGAACGGTTATGGTTTTTTTTTTTTTTTTTGTTTCTATATGTATCGTTTTAAACAAGGATGTTCCTGTGAAGCAACCTATTTTTGGAAAGCTTAACATAACCTCATTGTACCTAAATAAATCCGAGATTTTGGTCCAACTAATCATTAAATTCCAAGAAAAAAATCATCCAAAATTATGGTACAAAACACATGGTCCGCTAATCAAACAAACAAACAAACAAACTTATGAGTACACATGTCCATCCATTTATTATTTAACTTATTATAATTATAGGGGAAAATAAAATTAAATTTCAAGAACAAAAGTATCTTGTCAAATCAGAGGATATACACTTGATTATGACGAGAGCTGAATATTTCTTCATCAACTTGGCAACTTCTTAGCTTATATTTAACGAAAACAGCATCCAGTTGTCCACAATCATCAACCGTATATGATATACCCCTCCATTATCATCCTTTCGATTTCATTATTTATTCCTCATCAAATTGTTCTTCTTTTAGAAATTTAAACCTTTTTTTTCCGAAGTAATATTGTTCTCTGTGTTCCAAATATATATATATTTTTTCTCTTTAATCGTTTCACTGCTAATCTTTACGTCAAAAATTTATGTGCACCTAATTGTAATATACCAGTATATCGTAAATTTTATGAAAAACTATGAGATATAGTTTAAAACAAACAAAAAGTATAATTTTTTATATCGAACTAATGTACAGATCCAAAGACTTGTGATCAAGTGGTAAGAAGATGGACTTGGGATGTCAACACGTTTTAAGTTCGATCCATCTAATATACGAAACTAAAACACATTTTCTTGGACACCTACATTGTAACACCCGTCCCCTCGATCCCAAGTCAACGACCCTTTTGACTCCACGAGTCATAGTCAACAACCGCGAACCAAGTCATAAACAGAGGACCAACACACAAATAACTGAAAAGGTTTTACTTTATTAAAATAAAAGCCGAGTCTTACAAGGAAAACAGAACCAACTGAAATAGCTTAACGAAAACGGAAGAACCGCATAAGTCTCAACGCATAAAAAGAAACAGAAAGAAGAAAAAGAAGAGAAGGAAAATCCCGCTCCCAAAACGTGATACCACACCGTCCGTCTACCCCTGCAACGCTCCAGGGTTACCTGCAAAACAATCAACGAAGGAGGCCTGAGTAATTGGTTTACACCAATACCCAGTGAGGGCGGATTCTAGGAATACCGCTATCTCTACTTTATTCTAGCACAACATCAAGAAAGAGTCCAAGATTAATAACATCTTGCACCCACGCCCGAAGGCACAATCAATACTACACCCACTCATGCATACACACTCATGAGCCCCTCTCTAGCCCGAAGGCTCACACAACCGGCCCACCCGGTAACTTCCACGTCGGCCCGAAGGCACGGTAAACTTGGGGAGGCTCGCCAAGACCTCCCTTCCGACAATACAAGGGTCGCGTACCAAAACTCGTTATACGCGAGCCGCCAAGAAACACCCTTTCGGGGGACCTAAACAGTTCTAGCAAGCATAGCCTTCATACACAAGCAACAATTTCGGGTTAAGTGATAACCTATAACTAAGTTCCGTTTTCGGTTTAAGCGACATCCTAGGTTCTAGGTTTTCAACCATCACATCAACGCAAATCAACAACTAGATCTACTCTACCTACGAAGACACTATTAAGCGAGGATTCGAATCTAAATACTGCGGCAGAATAAGGGAAGAGATCACGTTCAGTCCTCACCTTAGTCTAGATCTGACGAACGGGAAGTAGATCTGGGATTCCTTAAAAACGAGTAGATCGGAGGGCTCTACACTCAAACGAATCAAGAAGACGGCGACTCGGGGTGTGGGATCGAAAACGGCGGCGTTCGGCGGTCTCCGGCGAAGATTCCGGCGACTCGCGGCGGCGGCAGTCGGCGGAGCGGCGGCGGTCGCGGCGGCGGTCGGGGCTCCGGCGGTCGGCGGTCGGCGGCGGCGGTCGGCGGTCGTCGGCGGTCGGCGGTCGGCGGTCGTCGGCGGCTCCGGCTGGTCGGCGATCGGCGGCTGGCTCGGGATGCGGGCAGAGCTTCGTTGTCTCGAACTTTGTGCCAAATGAGAGGGGCTGCTGCTCCTTTTATAGGGGGGAGCTAGGGTTTTCCTTTCCCTTGGGTTGGGCCTTGGGCTTCTGGCCCACTCCTCTCTTTTCTTTGGGCTCAAGCAAAGCCTTAAGGCCCTTTTCCCCTTTTCCTTTGGGCTCAAGTAATTCCTCTTGGGCCTTTCCTTTGGGCCCAAGTTTAGGTATGTTACAATTCTCCCCCACCAATCTGGAATTCGTCCCCGAATTCGGCTCGGTGAACAACTCTGGATGGCTCAACCTAAACGGCTGCTCGGGTTCCCAGACATCGTCCTGGATTCCGTCTCTCTCCCATAGAACCAAAACCATCTTGGTTTTCTTCCCGTTGAATTCGGATTCCCGGCGATCCACCACTTGGACCGGCTTACTCGTCACTGACCAGTTGCGGTTAACATCCGATGGCGGCTTAGGTAGGATTAGTTCCGGTTCACGAACAACCTTCCGCAGAACAGACACATGGAACACGTTGTGAAAATCTGACAGCTCCTGAGGTAACTCTAATTTATACGCCACCGCGCCAACTCTCTCGACAATCACGAATGGTCCCATGTATCTAGGCCTCAACTTTTTCAGCTTGCGGTTGGGATCGTTGCCCCGGAACGTCCTCATCTTAAGGTACACCGCGTCCCCCACTGCGAACTCTAGATCCTTCCGACGCTTATCTGCATAACTCTTCTGACGTTCATGGGCTTGCTTTAACCTTTCCTTTAGCAATTCCACCTGCTCTACCGTTTCTTGAATCATCTCCGGCTCCAGGTCACGCCTCTCCCCCACCTCGGTCCAACATAGGGGGGTTCTGCAAGGTCGACCATATAAAGCCTCATATGGCGACATCCCGATACTCGCGTGGTGGCTGTTGTTGTAGGCAAACTCGACCAAAGGTAGGAACTTAACCCAGTTCCCTTCCCAATCCAACACACACGCCCGAAGCATATCTTCCAGTGTTTGGATGGTCCGCTCAGACTGTCCATCGGTCTGCGGGTGATAAGCCGTACTGAGTAGCACCTTCGTGCCCATCACTTTTTGAAAAGCCTGCCAGAATATAGAAGTAAACTTCGGATCCCTGTCTGACACAATACTGACTGGCGCGCCGTGCTGCTTTACTATGCACTCCACGTATTTCCGGGCGAGTGTCTCAGTCCCATCCGTCTTCTTAATTGCGAGGAAGTGTGCTGACTTGGTGAGTCGGTCCACGATCACCCAAATCGCATCCTTCTTTCCCGTCGTCCTCGGTAATCCGGTAACGAAGTCCATGGTGACCATATCCCATTTCCATTCTGGTATGGGCAGCCCTTGCAGTATCCCGCTGGGGACCTTCCTTTCTGCCTTGACCTGCTGACAGTTCTGGCACTGAGAGATCCACTTCTCCACATCCCTTTTCATACCTCCCCAATGGTAGTAACGCTTCAGAGTGTAATACATATTAATGGTTCCCGGATGAATCGAAAACTGAGACTGGTGTGCTTGCTTCAGGATCTCCTTCCTTAACTCTTCAACTTGAGGTACACAGATCCGGTTTTTGAACATGATCGTCCCGTTGCTCGTGGTGTGGTACCCAAATACTTGCTTCTCGATCATGGCACGCAAGGTTCCATCCTCGGGTTGTGCCTCTCTGATCCTTCCCAACAAATCGGCCTGTTCAAACGCTTCAAGCCGGGCGACGCCTTCTTCAACCGTGGTGGCGTACAGCCGTAGCTCTGCCAAGGCCGTGGACAACTCCTGCACTTCCTTATTTTCCGACACGATGATCTTCCTTCTACTGAGCGCATCAGCTACCAGGTTGGCCTTCCCAGGGTGGTACTCGATCTCAAGATCATAATCAGCTAGTAGCTCCATCCACCTACGCTGCCTCAGATTCAGCTCCCCTTGGGTGAAGATGTACTTCAAACTCTTATGGTCCGTGAATATCTGCACCTTCTCTCCGTACAGATAAGCACGCCATATCTTCAAGGCGAAGACCACTGCTGCCAGTTCCAAGTCATGGGTGGGGTAGTTAACCTCGTGCTTCCTCAACTGCCTTGATGCATAGGCGATCACCTTCCCCTCCTGCATCAAGACACACCCAAGTCCAACTCCAGATGCGTCCGTGTAGACTACATACGGTATTCCCGGCCGCGGTAGTACTAACACTGGAGTCTGAGTCAACCGTTCCTTTAGTTGCTCAAAGCTCCTGGCACACTTGTCCGTCCACTCGAACTTAACGTCCTTACCGGTCAGGATTGTCAGAGGTTTAGCGATGCTGGCGAACCCTTCCACGAACTTCCTGTAGTATCCTGCTAGTCCCAAGAAGCTGCGAACGTCGGTTGCATTCTCCGGCGTTGTCCACTCGGTGATGGAGGTGATCTTTTCCGGATCCACTGCTACACCGGATGCCGAGATCACGTGGCCAAGGAATCCAATCTCCCTTTGCCATAAGCTACACTTGCTGAGCTTAGCGAACAACTGCTGCTTCCTGAGAGTATCTAGGACTATCCTGAGGTCCCACTCGTGTTGCTCCTTACTCCTCGTGTAGACCAGGATATCGTCAATGAAGACAATAACGCACTTGTACAAGTACTCTCGGAAGACGTCATTCATCATCTTCATGAAGGCTGCTGGCGCGTTGGTTAACCCAAATGGCATTACCACGAACTCGTAGTGTCCATAACGGGTCCGGAATGCCGTCTTCTTGATGTCCTCCTCTGCGATCCGGATTTGGTGGTACCCCGAGGCAAGATCGATCTTCGAGAACCAGGAGGCTCCCTGCAGTTGGTCCAACAGCTCATCGATCCTTGGCAACGGGTACTTGTTCTTGATGGTCACCTTATTGAGGCCTCGGTAGTGGATACAAAGTCTGAAACTCCCATCCTTCTTCTTGACAAACAGCATTGGCGCTCCCCACGGCGAACTGCGCGGTCGAACAAATCCCTTCTCCACAAGATCCTCTAGTTGCTTCTTCAGCTCCGCCATTTCTGCAGGTGCTAAACGATATGGAGCCCTCGACACCGGTGCCGTCCCGGGCTCTAACTCTATCGTGAAGGCCTCGTTCCATTCCGGTGGTGGTCCCTTCAACGGCGCGAATACGTCCTCGTATTCCGCGGCCACCGGGATGGTCCCCAAACTTGGCGCTTCCCCTTCCTCAGTCATGGAGATGGTTGCCAGATATGCCTCGCTTCCTCTGCTGATCAGCTCTTCTGCTTGGATCATGGATATGACCGATATCCCTGTCCGCGTTTTCATTCCCCGGAAGACGATCTCTCCTTCCGCCCGGGGTAGGGTGATGGTCGCCTTGGCGCAATCCATTACTGCCTGGTGACGCACCAACCAATCCATGCCCAGAATAACCTCGTAGTAGCCCAGCTCAAACCGTGCCATGTCTGTATGTAGATCAACTCCGCCTATCGTCACTGGCACCTGCTCGAAGATTCCCGTGCCTGATACCTTCTCTGATCCGGCGGTCTCCACACTCATGATCCCGTCGATGAATCTGCCCTTAAAGGACCAGATTTTTGCGAAACGAGGACTCACGAAGCTATGGGTAGCTCCCGAGTCAAACAGGGTGTGGGCAGCCTTTCCCCCGACCACAACCGATCCTACACATTTACTAATCTAAGCTACTAGACTTTCGAGAACTACACTACCACAATTCACACATCGAGTAATATTTACGTACCCGCGATCGGTTCCACACCTCTAGGGGCGGCTGCCGCATACACCCTGGTTCCCCCCGCGGGTGGTGGTAGTAGTGGCTGCATCACGGCTCCTCCCTGTCCTCCCTGTGGTGGCGGTGGTAGCATCCTCACTTCCTCTTGCCCTCCTGCTCCCCTCCGATTAGTTGGATTGGTGCAATTCCTTGCCATGTGCCCCACTTGGCCACAATTGTAACATTGTACCTGTGGGCAATCCCTCCTGAAATGGCCTGCTTGTCCGCACTGGAAGCATCCCCCAGGCGCTATTTGCCGCAATGGCTGCACTGGCAGCGGCTGTCCTTGCTGTGCTGGCGGTGCTAGCTGTGCAGGCTGTGCTTGGGCTACTGGCGCTGCAACATAAGCTGTATCCCAGCTCCTCTTGACTCCCTTGTTGTGCCCGCTCTTCTGCTGCTTCTGCTCCTCTTCCCAGTCCGTCTCGGTATCCGCTGCCTTCTCGATCAGGTCGTTGATGTCGTAGTAGTCCCTCTGCTTGCAACGAACCTTGAGCTCAATCTTCAACCCCGAGAGAAACTGACGAATCAACTCTCGCTCAGACAAATACCTCCCTGCAAACCTCCTCAAACGGTTGAACTCATCCCCGTACTGCCGTACGCTCCGGTTTCCCTGACGGAGGTTTCGGAACTCCCCCTCCAACCTGTCCATGGTCACGTCCGGGAAGTACTTCCGGTTGAACGCCTCGCGGAAATCCATCCATGTCAGCTGACGATCCTGAGCGCTCTCCTGCACTCCTTCCCACCAAACCAACGCATCATCCTTGAGATAGGAGGTCGCTATCTCCACACGAAACTCCATCGGGCACCTAGCAGTATCCAAGCTCCGCTCCAGCTTCCTTCTCCAGTTGTCTGCGGCAATGGCGCTGACACCTCCAGCAAAGTGGTCCATCTGCATCTCCCTCAGATGCTTCAGCATGGTCCAGTAGGTCACACCAGGCACCGCTCCTGGCGCCTGCGGTGGTGGTGGCGGGTTCACCACCGGCTGCGGCTGAACGAATCCAAACCCCATTTGAGCGGCTTCTGCTCCTCCAGCAACAAAGCCGACTCCTCCTGGGGCGTTCACCGCTCCTCCCTGACCATTCTCAACTCCTCCTGGGGCTCCAGGCGCCCCGTTGGCATTCTCCGGTATCGCTCCGGGTGCTCCTGCTCCATTCCCTCCTGGCGCTCCTCCTTCCTCGGCGGCTATGGCAGCTTGTGCCTGCTGAAGCGCGAGCAGCTCTTGCAGAAGAGCGGCATCCACGGCTACCTGTCCAGCTACCAATACTGGTCCAGCTTGGTTTCCAACAACCGGTCCTTGGGGCCCGTGCACACTGGTGGCACTGTGCGTCGAAGAAGCCGGCACTGGTGCATCCTGGTTACGACGAGCTGGCGGAGTTCTTCTCTTTGGCGGCATCTGTTGCAAAAGAAGGGCGATTTGAGTCAGTTAACGGCTGAATACTGAACTCACTTCCGGAGTGTATGTAAGGAGGAGATCGAAGTGGTGCCCCTAGTATCTAGCTTTTAGAAATCCCCAGTTGAGAAGAGTCAGAAAAATCTTGAAAACAGTTTTGAAAAGTGGTTTTGAAATCCGAATATAAATACCCTACCTAACCAGGGCAGGACTGGTTAGGTTTTAACCTGGCTCTGATACCAAATTGTAACACCCGTCCCCTCGATCCCAAGTCAACGACCCTTTTGACTCCACGAGTCATAGTCCACAACCGCGAACCAAGTCATAAACAGAGGACCAACACACAAATAACTGAAAAGGTTTTACTTTATTAAAATAAAAGCCGAGTCTTACAAGGAAAACCGAACCAACTGAAATAGCTTAACGAAAACGGAAGAACCACATAAGTCTCAACGCATAAAAAGAAACAGAAAGAAGAAAAAGAAGAGAAGGAAAATCCCGCTCCCAAAACGTGACACCACACCGTCCGTCTACCCCTGCAACGCTCCAGGGTTACCTGCAAAACAATCAACGAAGGAGGCCTGAGTAATTGGTTTACACCAATACCCAGTGAGGGCGGATTCTAGGAATACCGCTATCTCTACTTTATTCTAGCACAACATCAAGAAAGAGTCCAAGATTAATAACATCTTGCACCCACGCCCGAAGGCACAATCAATACTACACCCACTCGTGCATACACACTCATGAGCCCCTCTCTAGCCCGAAGGCTCACACAACCGGCCCACCCGGTAACTTCCACGTCGGCCCGAAGGCACGGTAAACTTGGGGAGGCTCGCCAAGACCTCCCTTCCGACGATACAAGGGTCGCGTACCAAAACTCGTTATACGCGAGCCGCCAAGAAACACCCTTTCGGGGGACCTAAACAGTTCTAGCAAGCATAGCCTTCATACACAAGCAACAGTTTCGGGTTAAGTGATAACCTATAACTAAGTTCCGTTTTCGGTTTAAGCGACATCCTAGGTTCTAGGTTTTCATCCATCACATCAACGCAAATCAACAACTAGATCTACTCTACCTACGAAGACACTATTAAGCGAGGAATCGAATCTAAATACTGCGGCAGAATAAGGGAAGAGATCACGTTCAGTCCTCACCTTAGTCTAGATCTGACGAACGGGAAGTAGATCTGGGATTCCTTAAAAACGAGTAGATCGGAGGGCTCTACACTCAAACGAATCAAGAAGACGGAGACTCGGGGTGCGGGATCGAAAACGGCGGCGTTCGGCGGTCTCCGGCGAAGATTCCGGCGACTCGCGGCGGCGGCGGTCGGCGGAGCGGCGGCGGTCGCGGAGGCGGTCGGGGCTCCGCCGGTCGGCGGTCGGCGGCGGCGGTCGGCGGTCGTCGGCGGTCGTCGGCGGCTCCGGCTGGTCGGCGATCGGCGGCTGGCTCGGGATGCGGGCAGAGCTTCGTTGTCTCGAACTTTGTGCCAAATGAGAGGGGCTGCTGCTCTTTTTATAGGGGGGGAGCTAGGGATTTCCTTTCCCTCGGGTTGGGCCTTGGGCTTCTGGCCCACTCCTCTCTTTTCTTTGGGCTCAAGCAAAGCCTTAAGGCCCTTTTCCCCTTTTCCTTTGGGCTCAAGTAATTCCTCTTGGGCCTTTCCTTTGGGCCCAAGTTTAGGTATGTTACATACATGGATATGGACACATTACTTTCGGCCCATTTGAATATCTGGAGAGAGGGTATATTTATGAACTGCACCCCTCCTTGAAGATTAATCTGAGCCTCTCCATAGATTCGGAATACCCCATATTAATCAAAAAAAAAATTATGTACATGCTCAATTAATTTAGTAAAATTTGGTAAAATATTAGACCCATTATTCATTATAACTTTCTTTTATAAGTAATTGAGACAACTAGAAACACCAAATTTTTGTTTTGATGAAGTGAATCATGATTAGATTTATATTTGATAACAATTTGATTTCATGACAGTTTTGTTCTCTTTTTCTTCATTGCCAAATTTTATAGAATAATTGAATTTTGGTTTACTGTTTGTTATAAGAAAAATGGACAAACATTATACAATCGTTATTGAGTTTCAGTGGTTAAAGCTTTCTTCGCCAAAATGCCAGCCGCCATGTTTACTTCTCTATTACGAAATCCAAAAAAAACATTCGTAAACATGTCCTTTCAAGCCAAGATCATTGAGATGTAGTGTTGAAGTTTCAGATTCTTCGTCGATCCGATGATCGTTCTGATAACATTTTGGCAATCCCCTTCAAAGATAATATTATTATACCCTTGACCATCATACTTCTCATGCCCAAATTAATGTTGTACACTACAAGAAATCTGCAGAATAGCCACGATTTTTTCGTGGCTCATTTTTTTGAGCCATGAATTAGCCACGAATCTAGAAAATCACATTTCGTGGCAATTCGTGGCTATATAGCTCCGAAATATGGATTGTGGCTATTCGCAGATATTTAGCCACGAATAGCAACGAATAATCAGCGGCTAATATTAACCACGATTGGCCACGGAATAGAGACGTGGCAAATTAGCCACAAACATAGATCGTAGCTATTCGTGGCAATATAGCTACGAAACGCCACAAAACAGTCGTACAAGTTTTTATCCACGATTAGCTACGAAATCGTTCGTGGCAATATAGCCAGGGTAAATTTTCAAGGCTATTCGTAGAAATAGCTACGACGTATTTCGTTTCTATTCGTAGCAAAAACATTTTCTATAGCCACGAATAATTCGTGGCTATCCGTGGCTATGTAACCTTTATCATTTCGAACATCACGGGTTAAATAGTTGATTAGAAGTCGTTGCATAAGATAAGATTCGATAAGGAGTCAGGTTAATCAGCCATTCAAAGTTGTCAAATCCATTTTTCGGTGGAGCCACGGACCATGTCGTAGCTATGGATGTTAGCTACTACAAGTTCGTGGATATTCGTAGCTATAGAATTAGCCACGACAGGATTCATAGCTATCCGTAGCTAAGCACAGTAAAAACATGTGTCTTCAGCTTTGGCCCGTGATGGTGTTGTCTTGTCAGATGGTGATTGGGGTCATAGAATATATTATCTATCGCCACGAACGAATTCGCGGCTATCCGTGACTGTGTAATTTTATAAATTGCGAGCGAATGGTTTCATATTGGCACATCAAATTTTCTATAAACAAAATGTCAGACTTCTATCATTCCCGGGAGTGAATGTACAAACGTCTAAAACGTTCCGATCATAGTGTTCCTAAGAAGTTTATTGAGGGATTAATTTTTTTCGTTTCTTTTGCTTGTAATCAAGCTTCTTTTCAAGAGGTCGGGAATTTGTTTTGTCCGTGTAGGAGGTGCAAAAATCAGAAGCCCCATGATGTTCAAACCGTGACAAATCACCTCATGAAGAAAGGTTTTACGGATAATTACTATGTGTGGACGTTTCATGGAGAGAGTTGTCAATATGACGGAGAAGCATCAACAAGTCACCATGCTTCTAAAGAACAAGAAGTGTGGAGTGGTTATCCATATACCGAAGTTCCGGTCTATCAAGTACAAGATTCCATTGAAGATTTCAACATGTTACCTGACGATGCCGAGAACTTCCAAGAACCAATGTACGCCGAAAATAATGATGCCATTTTCGAATCATTAGAGCTGCAAACCAACCGTTATATTATGGATGTGCTGATGGAATTTCTCAATTATATCTGACCTCGAAGGGATTGAACTAAAAGAGCTATTACAATTATATAAATATTTTTATATACATATATATTTATATTCTTGTTTTTATGAGTAGTGTACAAATCACCTCATGAAGAAAGGTATTATATTTACCATCGCCTAATAATGCTCCTAAATCATACTACGAGACGAAGAAGTTGACATGGTCTCTTGGAATGCCATGTCACAAGATTGATGTGTGCGAGGACAAGTGCATGCTCTTTTGGAAGGGTGTGGATCGTGATTTGTTACAATATCGATTTTATGCAAAAGATCGGTATGAACCAGTTGGTCGATCGAGGAAGAATATAGCAAAGCAAAGGATGTTCTATTTTCCAATAGCCAAACGGTTGAAGAGATTGTACCAATCAACTACGACCACTTCACAAATGAGGTGGCATGCTGAACATGTTTCCCCCGAAGGAGAAATGCATCATCCGTCAGATGGAAGAGCATAGAAACATTTTAATGAGGTATATCCTGTATTTGCTTCTGAGAGCCGCAATGTTTATCTTGGTTTATCTACCGATGGATTTAATCCAATTGGTATGAACGGGCAGTCGTATTCGGTCTGGCCCGTCATAGTAACACCGTACAATTTACCCCCGGGATGTGTATGAAAAGTGAGTATTTCTTCCTCTCTATATTAGTTCCAGGGCCAAACCATCCGAAGAAGAGTTTGGATATTTATCTGCAACCGCTGATTGAAGAGTTAAAAATCCTATGGAGCGATGGTGTGGCGACTTATGATGTGTCCCGAAAGGAAATATTCACGATGAGAGCTGCCTTGATGTGGACAATTAGCGATTTTCCAGCTTACGAAATGTTATCTGGATGGATGACACATGGGCGGTTGGCTTGGCCATATTGTTTGGATGAGACAAAATCGTTTTGGTTGCCAAATGGAAGAAAGCATAGCTGGTTCGATTGTCACATAATGTTTTTGCCAGAAGATCATCCTTACAGACGGAATGTTAGAGCGTTCACGAAGAACAAAACTATTCAGGATGAACCACCGCCATGGCTAAACGGTGAGGAAATTTTATGTGAAAGGATCAACAACGTACAAGGTCTGCATAAAACGGTTGATTGTGGAGGTAAATGACATGACAATCCTTCTCGAACAATTGATGCATATGGTGTCGACTGATATATCATGGTTTTTACTAGTTTTAGACCATGATATAAGTGTGTTTTAGAGTCTATTTGTGTCTCTTTAGAGTCTTTTACAGGTTTTATTAGGTACACGCACGTTTGGAGCTAAAGTGGTGATTATGGAGCTTATTGGAGCATTTTGGAGATTTGACCCGAGAGCTTGTGCTCACTGTCCAGATTTGAAGACTGCGTCGATCGTTGCACACCTGCATCGGTCGATGCACTGCGCGAATGGGCCAGACTCGGCGGTTTAATGAAGAATGCCAATATTGCAAAAAAGCCCAGAAGTTCCAGATATTTACACAGAAGCCCCAAGTCGTGTTTTAGCTATTTAATTAGGATTTTAGATCAGTTTTTAGATACGCTTACACATTCTATCATAATTAAGAGCAGAGAGTTTTTAGAGCTTTTGGGGCTGATCTGATCATGTACTTCATCTTTATTTTGGAGAAGATTTCGAACCCCTTTACTTATTTAATCTCTTTTATGATTGCTATTTATTCATTGATTGTGCTTACATCATCCATGTCTGAGTAGTTTCATAGTTAGGTTTAGGGTTTCTCATAGGGATTTCATGACTTGCTAGATATAATTAATTCAGTTAAGGATTCACATCAATAGATGTTCTTCAAACTAAATTATGTTTAATGCTAGTTCTAACCTGATCAATTAGAATCTAGATCTTAGGTTGCTAAATACGACGCGACAGTGTGGTTTAGAATCTGAACTATTTAGGTTGAGCAATTTAATTTCTCGCAAAGGAATTTGGTTTAATTAGATTGTGAACATATCAAACTCGAATTTAAAGCTGGTTTAATCTGTTAGTAATTGCAAAGGAATTTGGATTACTGCACTTAGACTTAGAGAATTCTCGCAAAGGAATTTGGTTAATTCTATATCTGTGTTTTGAGTTCTAGAACTGAGTTTAATTAGATCATGATTGATTGATTTATCTGCTTGTCTGATTTCTTGAGAACGCACTAGACTTAGCGCTTTTAGTTTATTGATTTCAAACAACCAACCTGCTACTGATTTACTTTCCTGCTTGCTTTTAGAAAATAGATTACAATTTGCTTCTTGTTTTCTCCTAGTTTTAATCTCTTTAAGTTCTTAGTTCTATCGTGCCTAGAGTCCTCGTGGATTCGATCCCTAAGTACTACAATTGATTTACTGTGCACTTGCAGTTAGTATAGGGTAAAACTAGACACCTATCAAGTTTTTGGCGCCGTTGCCGGGGACTCTTAGAGTCTTCGATAGCTTCAAACTTAGGGTTTTTACTAGGATTTTTATTTTTATTTTCATTTACTGATTTTTTTCTCTGTTTTCTCTCTGTCGCAGGTACCAATTTCGCATAGCGTCGAATCGTTGCACCTTTGTGTCGATCGTCACTAGGCGATTCTGAGATTGAATCGCATCGATCGTTTCTTGACGATTACAGACAGTTTATGCAGACGCGTGAAACTAGAAGTAATCAGAACTTGAACCTCGTTAATCTCGGACTTGAAGAACTTGGGAGACTAGAGAGGACTAACAGAAGATAAAGAAGAGCAAGGATGGTACGCGAACGTTTGATTCTGATAGCCGATGCTCAAGGTATCCTGAGGGATCCGCAAAACAATCCTTACAATGCTGCTGGGCAGAGGATTGATGCTGAGGGACGTGTGATCCCTGAGGTTGAGGAACCTGAACCACAGCCGCAGGCGCAAGGCCAAGGACAGAACCAAGATAGACAGATGGTAGTCCATGAGAGGACTTTGGCTGACTACAACAGACCGGATGAGTTTCATGCCAACCGGTCAGCTCTTGTACCTCCTGGTTTTGAGCGGAATGATTTTGAAATCAAAACCATCTACTACTCGCTGATGAAGCAGAATGCTTTCCATGGTCATCCGTCGGAGCAGCCTATGGATCACATTGATCAGTTTGAGGACATAATCACTGGCATGAAGTATGATGGAGTGTGCCAGGATTATCTGTTTCTCAAGCTCTTTCCATACAGTCTCGCTGGAGACGCTGCTGCATGGCTGAAGCAACTGCCACCTGGGCAGTTTGTTACTTGGGCAGCCCTGAAGAGTGAGTTCCTGCGTCACTTCTACGATGATGCGCGTTCTGATCAGTCCAGACAGGACATACTCACCTTTTCCCAAGAACCTACTGAGCCTCTTAAGACTGCCTGGATGAGATTCAAGAAATACCAACGTGACTGCCCGCACCATGGATTCACTGAGGTAACACTTTTAGGCATCTTCTTTAGAGGCATAGATCTTCCATATCAGACTGCGTTGGACAACTCTAGTAATGCCAACTTTAACACTAGGACTCCTGCTCAAGCTAAGCAGTTGATTGATAACTTAGTGAGCAACAACAGTTGCAAGACTACTGATGAGAGGAGGAAGAAATCTGGTGGAAATGTAGAGAATTTAGAGATTTGCTGATATTAGATATAAGCTGGACACAGTTTGTAATCTCCTAGCTGGTAAGAAAGCTGTCCACTTTGCCCAAGATGTTGAGGTAATTCAGACTGAGGAGGACACTCAGGAAGAAGATGTGAATTACATAGGAGGATCTGGATTCCAAGGTAATAGATTTGGTAATCAGCAGGGAAACAGGTTCTTCAATGGAGGACAGAAGAGCGCCTTCACAGGCAATCAGAACTCCTCTGGCTTTGGACAGACTAGTGGTTTTCAGAAGCCTTTTGGACAAGGTACTCAGAGAACCTATGGATCATCTTCTTACCAAGCACCTCCTGTAGCTACTGCTCATGAGAGTAAGATGGAGGTAATGATGGAACAGCTGCTGAAAGGTCAGACTAAGAATGCTGCAGACCTCGATAAGAAGATAGGTACTGTCTACGAGGATCTGAACGGGAAGTTTGAATACCTGAGCGCACATATGAAGGAGCTTGACGCTAAAGTTGCAAGAACTGCTGGATATGCTCAGAGGAAAGATGGATATCTCCCAGGGCGAACTGATGCTAATCCCAAGTATCAATGCAATGCAGTGACATTGAGAAGTGGTAAGGAGCTATTGCCTGGCCAGAAAAAGTAGTTGAGTGTCGAAGAACTCGTGGAAATTAAAGAATTGGAAGATGGGATCCATGATATTCGCAATGCATCGATCGACGCCAGTCAGCAACGGTCGACTGATAGGTTCTAAGTTTTACCCTATTCTAAACTGCAAGTGAACAGCAATGTCAAAGTAGTATATAGGGTTATCGAATCCACAGGGACACTTGGTCTCAATAGAAACAGAAACGTAGAGAATAAACTAGAAATAAGCAGATGGTGAAGTAAATAAATTGCGAAGCAAGAAAGTAAACAGTAGCAGAGATTAACGGTTGTGAAGCAAGTAATTAAAAGCGTCAAGCCTAGGGTATTCTCAGGAAATCAGACAAGCAGACAGTTCATTCAGCAAGGATCTAATTTAGAACAGTTCTAGAACTCAAAACACAGATATAGAATTAACCAAATTCCTTTGCGATAATTCTCTAAGCCTAAGTGCAGCAAACCAAACTTTCGTTTGCGAGAACTAACAGATTAAACTAGCATTAATCCCAAGTTTGATATGTTCACAATTATCCTAAACCAAACTTCCGTTTGCGCAAAGTTTAATTGCCCAATTTAATTAGTTCAGATTCCTAAACCCCACTTCCGTGACGTATTTAGCAACCTAAGATCTAGATTCTAATTGATCAGGTTAGAACTAGCTTTAAGCACAATTAAATTGAAGAACAGATATAGTTATGAATCCTTAACTGAAATTGAACAAGTCTAGCAAGTCATGAAATCCTATGTGAGAAACCCTAAACTCAACTATGGATCTACTCAGACATGATTAATGAAAACATAATCAAAGAAATAATAGATTGCATATAAGAAATTAAATAGATAAAGGGGTTCGAAATCTTCTCCAAAATAAGTGAATACAGGAAATAGATCAGCCCCAAAAGCTCTAGAAATCTCTTAGCTCTAAGTATGAAAGCGTATGTAAAATAAACACCAAAAACTAGTATATATAGGCACAATCTCGGATGGGGCTTCTGTGTAAATACTGGAACTATCTTGGGCTTCTTTGCAAATCTTCATATCTTCATTAAACCGACGCGTACGGCCCATCTCGCTAGTGTGTCGACCGATGCACAAGGTGTGTCGGTCGATGCATGATCAATAAATCGGACAGTGACTTAAGCTCTCGGCCAAAACGTCCCAAAAGTCCCAAAATGCTCCAAATATCTCCAATTAGCTCCAAACTTGATTAAACCTGTAAAAGACTCTAAACGAATACAAAAGACACTAAAAACACAACTATATCATGGTCTAAACTGGGTAAAAACCATGATATATCATCGACGCAAAGCGAAAACGAAGAACATGTCGTAACAAAGTCGCCCAGCAATGATCGACACAACGCCAGTGACGATCGACGCAAGGCGACTGCAGAGAGTTCAAGACCAGAGAAACTGAAACAATCGACCGAGAGGGTTTACAAGCCTAAGGTACCTTATCCCAAGAATCCCATAAAAGCTAAGAATGATAAGCAGTACGCAAAGTGCCAAGAGTTCATTAGAAAGGTGAAAGTCGAAGTGCCTTTGATTGACTCTATGGAGACTTCCCCTGTGATGAAGAGATGTCTTAAAGATTTAATTGCTGGAAAGTGGTCTAATGAGGAGAGTGTAATGATGATCAACGAGGTGTGTAGTGCAGTGATTCAGGGCAGAATTCCTGAGAAGTTGAAAGATCCAGGAAGCTTTGTGTTGGATTGTGCTATCTACAGGGAAAGATTCGAAAGGTCCCTGTGTGATCTTGGTTCCAGTGTGAATCTTATGCCCTTCTCAGTTGCCAAGAGGCTCGGAATGACTGATTTTATACCCACTAGGATATCACTGGTTTTGGCAGATAGAACGATCAGAATTCCCGAAGGATTATTGGAGGATGTGCCTATAATGATTGGCCAATGTGTGATACCTACTGATTTTGTGGTTCTGCAGTATGGAGAGGAACCAAAAGATCTACTGATTTTGGGCAGGCCTTTCTTAGCCACTGCTGGTGCGTTGATTGACTGCCAAGGAAGTAGAATAATTCTGAATGTGAGTGATCTGAAGATGAGTTTTGATATGGACAAACTGGTGAAGAGACCAACCATCGACGAACATACCTTCTATGTGGACACACTAGGTGATTTGGCCGCAGAATACTTTCACAAGTCACATGCTGAAGATCCGCTAGAAAGAGCTTTGATGAGCTCTATAATGGAGCTGGAATACCTGCAGGACGAGCCCACAATTTGCTATGCAAGGTTGATGGATTCTGTTGAAGCGGTGATGCAGGTGGAAATATCAGACGCGACGATGCAACGGTCGACATCAACTAAGCATCGGTCGTTGCAAGTCGACAGAGACTGGGCCGAGGAAAAAGCTCCGAAAATCGAGCTAAAACAACTTCCATCCGGGCTAAGGTACGCATTTCTTGGACCTAATTCGACATATCCAGTAATTGTCAATGCTAGTTTGAACAACGCAGAGCTCACTTTACTGCTAAGCAAGCTGCGCAAGCATCGCAAAGCTCTTGGCTATTCTCTTGATGACATTTCAGGTATCTCTCCGGAGCTGTGCATGCATCGGATACATCTTGATGACGAGTCTAAGACATCTGTAGAGCATCAGAGAAGGCTTAATCCTAATCTACAGGAAGTGGTTAAGAAGGATATTATGAAACTCCTGGATGCTGGGATCATCTATCCTATTTCAGACAGTGATTGGGTGAGTCCAGCCCATGTAGTGCCTAAGAAAGGCGGAGTTACAGTAGTGAAGAATGAGAAGAATGAGTTGATCCCTACTAGGACTGTGACAGGGCACAGGATGTGCATAAATTATAGGAAAATCAATGCTGCAACAAGGAAGGATCATTTCCCTTTACCCTTCATTGATCAGATGCTGGAGAGGTTTGCAAATCACCCTTACTATTGCTTCCTCGATGGATACTCAGGTTTCTTTCAGATTCCTATCCACCCAGAGGATCAGGGAAAGACCACCTTCACTTGCCCATATGGCACATTTGCTTACCGTAGGATGCCCTTTGGACTCTGTAATGCGCCAGCCACCTTCCAGAGATGCATGATGTCCATCTTCACTGACATGATTGAGGACTTTATGGAGGTATTTATGGATGATTTTTCAGTTTATGGATCCTCCTATAATGAGTGCTTAGATAATTCATGCAAAGTGCTAACTAGATGTGAGGAAAAGCATTTGGTCCTTAACTGGGAAAAGTGTCATTTCATGGTCAGAGATGGTATTGTACTTGGACATAGAGTGTATAAAGCAGGGATCGAGGTAGACCGCGCTAAGATTGAGGTTATAACCAGCCTTCAGGCACCTGATTCTGTTAAGTCTATAAGAAGCTTTCTTGGACATGCTGGCTTCTATAGACGGTTCATCAAAGACTTCAGTAAGATTGCTAGGCCACTAACTGCTTTGCTGTGTAAGGATACCAAATTTGAGTTCAATGCAGATTGTCAGACTGCATTTGAACAAATCAAGCACGCATTAGTGAGTGCTCCGATAGTTCAGCCACCGGATTGGGATCTACCTTTTGAGGTTATGTGTGATGCAAGTGACTATGCTGTAGGAGCTGTTCTGGGGCAGAAGAAGGATAGAAAGCTTCATGCTGTCTATTATGCTAGTAGGACACTAGATGATTTTATGAAAGTCAAGAAGTTTCTCAAATTGCAGTGCAAAACGACTTTCTCGACCATGAGATACCATCTACAGATATCGTCCGAGTGGAAGCACATGCGATCCAAGATACCACGGATTATGATCCCACACCGATGATCAATCCTGCTGATGAATATGTTTCTGAAGATGACTTAGAATATCAATATAGTGAATATTCAGATTCAGATTCACATTCGGACTAATAATAATGTATGGTGTTATATTTTATTGTAATGATATTTATAAATATCTTGTTTAATATATATCTATAATTTTAATTTCTTGATCATTTATAACTTATTTAATATATATCCATATATAAACTATATTCATAATTAAGTTGGTAATTAAATATATATGTATTTATTCATATTTTAAAATTATATTCATTATTAACTTTTGTATTATATATTTATATATTCATATTTTAAATTTATATTTATAAGTAATTGGCTTATTAAATTTATTCATATTTTAAAATTATATTTATACTTAGTTAGCTACGGATGGCTACTAATAATTTGTAGCTATGTGAAAAAAAAATTCGCGGGCCACAATTCATTTTCGCGCCCATAATAAATTGGGCCATCTTTCATTTCGCGCCTTGTAATTGGCCCATCGCTGTTTTATTTTGTCATATAGCCACAGATTGTTACAATTATTCCGTGGCTAAGCCAATTTCATTTCGCGGTTAAAATTTGGGCCTCCAATTTCATTACGCGCCCACTTATCTTTTGGCCCATTTCGGCTCTAAATGCCTTAGCCGAGAAAACCCTAATCAGTTTATCATTTCTCGATTCTTCGCCTCCTTTCCCTTCTCAGATCTCTCTCTGCTCCGATCTATCTCTCATCCGATCTATCTCACCTCTCCTCCGATCTATCTCATCTCCCCTTATCAATCTTCATCTTCTTATGTTTCTTCTTCTTCGCCCTCTATTTCTTCTTTCGCTTCCAGCTTCTGTTTCTGTTCTTCACGAAGAAACCCGATCCAGTTTATTCGATCACCGATCTACTACCAGCACTACAAGAAAAACTGTTTTTAGCCACGAACGAGCCACGAACAGTTCGTGGCTAAGAATTTTCCAGCCACGAATAGCTACGAACCAGCCACGACTGCATATCGTGGCTAATTCGTAGATATTCGTGGCTATTTAGCCACGAAAAAATATTCGTGGCTATCCGTGGATAATTAGCCACAAATAGCCACGAACTAGTCATGGAAGAGCATAGCCACAACTAGCCACGAAGATATTTGTGGCTACCTAGCCACTATCTGAAATCGTAGCTATTTGTGGCTAATTTAGCCACGAATAGCCATGATATTATCGTGGAAGAGATTAGCCACGAATAGCCACGATTTTATTCGTGGCTATTTCAAACCCTAAACCCTAAATATACCCTAAAACCCCAAACTCAAAATCTTAAACTCTTAATCATAAACTATAAAATCAAAATACAAACCATTAGTTATATATACATACCACTATTATTTCAAATTCAATACCACAATATTCATATCCTAAATTATATAAACATATACATATAAAACCTTAAACTATAACCAAAAATCTAATAATTAAAACTCTAAAAACTATAATATACCTAAATTAAGATTCAAAATTTATAAAAAGAACTTTTATTTCCAAATCTACTACTTTCAAATCCAATACCACATATTCATATCCTAAACAACTCATAAACCCTAAACAAACCCTAAACTCTAAATTATAAACAAAAATATAACTAACAAAACTCTAATTCCTATAACTTGTCCATATATATATATATATATATATAAAACTTTAAACTATAACCAAATCAAACCTAAAAAATCTAAAACTATTATTTCTAAATACAACTTTTCAAACTCTATACCCTAAACTTTAAACAAATTCTAAAACCCTAAACTACAAACAACAATCTAACTAGCAAAACTTTAAACCTTAAATTGTAAACCTTATATTTATAAACTAAAATCCTCTAACTTATATATTAATTAGTTTGATATTTTATTTGAAAAGTTTATCACAAACTTTTAATCCTTAAATTTCACATTAAGACATAAAATTAATTTATATTGATCGTAAATTGATTGTATAAAAAAAATTAATATTGTAGCTTAATTTCACATTAAGACATAAAATTATAAGTAGCTTAATTCTTATTGGTTGATAAAAAATGGTAAGGATTGAGATCTCTTTTAATATTGACCATTGATTAATTCTAGATCTAAGGGTCATAGATTAATTTTTCTTTAACCTAATCCCACTTCCTCAACCCATCCGCCGTTTACTAAAGATTCCTCTTTCTCTTCATTTTGTTTTACTTTTTCAGAAAGTGATAGAGTTCCATGAAGCAGATGATGGAGATGATGGAGTAAAGCAGATGATGGAGCAGAGCCCGACGACGGCAGTGGAAGAGACGAAGATCTGGCACCTCCGTCGCAGCCTCTCTTCCAGACGCCTCGCACCTCCGTCGCAGATCATCTTAGCCTCTGTTCTAAACTTTCTACATCTCTCTCTCTCTCTCGTCGCTCACCTTTTCTTCTGGTGGTGGTGGTCGCGGATTATACAGAACCAGCGGCGGTGGTCGAAGGTTGCTCCGATGTCTGTCTCGATGCTTCTCTGTATCTTGATTAACCTAGCTCATCTCACTCAACTAATCATGTTTCTTCTTCTCTGTTTCAACAGATCCGAGCTTGAAGACGACGATTCCATACGGCGACTCGGCGATTTGGCAACATGCGAGTTGGAACTGGCGAGTTGGAGGTACGGCATGGCGGAGGAGGTGCTTCACATCGGCAGAAGCAGAGCCCGGCGAGGCAGATCGGCAGAAGGTGGTGGCGGTCTGACGTCGTACCCTCATCCTTCTGTATATATATATACATATGTATATATATTGTATTTGTTTTGTATGGTATTTTGTATTTTTTGTATGTTGTTTATGAATAAAAAAATTAATGATTTTTTTTTTGTATTTTTGTATTTTTTTTGTTTTTTCGTAGCTATATAGCTACGACTATATCGTGGTAATTCGTAGCTACGTAGCCACGAATATATCGTAGTTAGTCGTAGCTAGATAGCTACGAATATATCGTGGTAATTCGTAGCTATATAGACACAAACTAGTTTGTAGCTATTCGTGGCTAATAGCCACGAATACGTTCGTGGCTATTCCGTGGAAGCTTTGCTACGACTAGGCACGACTAGCCACGATAATACATTAGCAACGAGCCCGTAGCCACGAAATATTTTCGTGGCTATTCGCGGCTAAGGGCGGATTAGCCACGGATTATTGGCCCTAGCCACGAAAAAATTCGCGGCTATATACAGATTTTCTTGTAGTGCAGTCGCCATAGACCTACAAGCAACCATCTTCTCTTCAAGGTATGTTTGGGTCATCTCTTTATTTTCTGGTTAACCGATTGTTTGTTGTCCGCTCTTCTGTTCCGATTTGGGCTTCCAAGCCTCTCTTCCGTTTCGCTTAACCTGAATCTATTGCATGCACACTCTTCCTCATATGATTTCTAACTCTTTTTCTCATCTCTCCTAGCATGCAGATGTCTTAGCAAGGCGTTTCCTCTTCTGGAAGATCGACAGGCCGAAGATGAGTTCAAACCCAGATTCCTCCTAGAGCGACGGGACCAACTAACTCTTCCGCTACACGTCACCCTCTTCCTAGCTTGGCGGTCGTGATGTCGAAACCGGAGAGGCAAAACATGCATGTTCTTCATCTAGAAAGGGAAAACGGCGCTTTATGGTAATATGTTCACGGTTTTGAGTCTCTGTTGCTTACAAGTTTCCTGTTAACCGGTGTAGTCTCTGTTGGTGTAGTTTCTGTGTTTGTTGGTGTAGTCTCTGTGTTCTTAGTTCGCTTTATAATATGTTGTTGTAGTCTCTGTGTTTGCTTATTATCGAAGTTGATTGTGCTATTTGTTAACCGGTATTTGCATCATATGATTGTTGTCTCTTGTTCATACCATACTTAACTTCCGTTTTTGAAAGCAACTACAAATGAAAGTAACTTAGTTAGCTTATGAGTCTCTGTTGCTTACAAGTTTCCTGTTAACCGGTGTAGTCTCTGTTGGTGTAGTCTCTGTGTTTGTTGGTGTAGTCTATGTGGTCTTAGTTCGCTTATAATATGTTGGTGTAGTCTCTTTGTTTGCTTATTGTAGAAGTTGATTGCGTGTTTTGTTAACCGGTATTTGCATCATAAGATTGTTGTCTCTTGTTCATACCATACTTAACTTCTGTTTTTGAAAGCAACTACAAATGAAAGTAACTTAGTTAGCTTCTGAGTCTCTGTTGCTTACAAGTTTCCTGTTAACCGGTGTAGTCTTTGTTGGTGTAGTCTCTGTGTTTGTTGGTGTAGTCTCTGTGTTCTTAGTTCACTTTATAATTTGTTGGTATAGTCTATGTGTTTTCTTATTGTCGAAGTTCATTGCGTGTTTTGTTAACCGGTATTTGCATCATAAGATTGTTGTCTCTTGTTCATACCAATGAAAAATAACTTAGTTAGCTTCTGTCTATATCATTTGTTATGATGTTTAGTGGTTGTGTCATAATTTGTAGTAGTTTAATTGTTCAGAATCAAAATATAGTTTCGTGTATATGCATTTGTATGATAGTTTAGCTTCTTTCTATATCTAAGTTTGCTTCTGATTTTGTATATGATTTTGGACATTTATATGTCTATTGGTTTATTGTATTGAATCGTTTTAGCTTACGAGTGTTGCTTATGCATATGTTTGTCAATTAGTTTAGTCTTTTGCCTTCTCTAGTTGTGATGATATTGAATCTGTCTGAATTGATTTAGTATGTGCTATATTGTGCTAAGTGTTTATTGTTTGATTTATTGAACCTGTCTGAATTATGTTTGTTTGTTTGCTTGAACCATTGTCTGTGTATCTATTAATTGTGAATCTTATTTGGTTTTGTTACAGGTTTGGTATAGATGACTGCATTCGCAATGATATAGTGGCTTCATACCAGTCTACCTTCTGTGGACCTTGGTGGAACTATTCGATGGTGCCACAAGACAAGAAGGATGAGTGGTGGACGTGTTTTGTGGTGAGTTCACCTTTGAATTGTCTGTCTGATACATTTTTTTTCTTATGTTCAACTTAGAATTGTCTGTCTAATGTATTTCTGTTTTTTGTAGCAAAAATATTATTGGGACTCCAAGCACAAGGCCTTGGTTTATAAATTTTGGGAGAAAGTTCTAATGCTATCCATTAGCGACTTGGTCAGTAAGAGGAAAATGTCAGGAAAGAAACCAGACTTCATAGGTCTGTCTGACTGGAACATAATGCTTGATTCTTGGGAGGAGCCTGATAACCAAAAGAGGAGCAAGATCAACTCAGAGAACGATGGTTTAGGCACCCATCGCCACACTTCAGGATCAAATCCACACATCCGTGTGGCACATGAAATGGTTAGTACTTCATCTAATTACTTTTTGTTTTAATCTTATTTACTGATGTGTCACTGATCTTTTCTTTTATCACTAATGTTGTTTTCGTAGGCTGTTGAGGCTGGAGGAGTAAAACCACCATTAACTGATGTGGTGCTTAAGACACACAACAATAAAAATGGGACAGTCACTGACAAGCGAGCAGAGAATCTGGTGAAAGCTGCTGAGGCGTTGGCTTTGGAGAGATCAAGCTCTAGTGTCTCTGATGGAAGCAGTTATGAACTCTCTGCCCACATTCTCGACTCTGCTTATATTGAGGTAAAATCGTTTGATCTTATTTGGATTAGGGGTATGTGAACTGTCAGTTGATTAGAAGTAGATCATTGATCTTGTTTGCCTTTTTTTTCCTTTTTTTTTGAATCGAAAGTGCATCTATGATATGGATAGTCATAATAACTTATGTTGTGTATTAGTATGATGCAATATCATTGATCTTAGTTATTGTTCCTTTTTTGTAGACTTCCAAGAACAAGAAGGGCCGTGTCTATGGTTTGGTTCTATCCAATACCTACAGCGTACTTCTGGTGAGTTTGAGCCTATGTCCCTGGTGAGGCAAGTGGAAGTTGACAATAGGATGACCACGATGGAGAAGAATTATGCTGAAATGAATAAGGATTATGCTGAAATGAAGAACGACATGGTTGGGGTGAAGGATGATGTGGCAGCGTTGCTAAGGCTCGCTGGTCTAGATCCATTGACCCGTGAGCCAATTGTCCCTCGTGAGTCTGGTGCTTCAGTTGCTGCAAGTCACCGTTCAGAGTCAAGCCAGGAGATCAATGACCTTGGCTAATGATCTAGAACCAAAAACCTTTTGTAATCTTTTTGTTAATAGCTAATGATGTTGCTTGTTATAAAACTAATCTATGTATTTTGTGTATAAGTAGTACTAATTTAGTGTTATGTATGACTTTATGTTTAATCAATGTGATTTCTGTTTAATGTTTACAATTCATTTGAATAGTAATTAAATTTAAAAATATTTTTTTTAAACCCTATAAACAAGGCCACATATTTCTATGAATATTTTGTGGCTATATAGCTACGAAATCAATTTGTAGCTGGTCATGGCTACAATAGCTACGAACGGTCCTTGACAATTCGTAGCAATGGCCATGAAACAATCATAGCTACTTTCGTGGCAATATAGCCACGACTCCGACGTGGATATTCGTGGCTACATAGCCACGACAGAAACGTGGCTATTCCTGGCTAATATAGCCACGAAAAGGAACGTAGCAATTCGTGGTTATATAACTACGAATCATTCGTGGCAAAGTCGTGGCAATATCTACGACCAATATCGTGGCTATTCGTAGCAATTATTGCCACGAACTGTTTCGTAGAAATTCGTGGCTAATAGCCACGAAAACATTCGTGGAAGGTTCTTGGAAGGATGGCTGCGAATTGCCACGAATTCAGAATAGCCACGAGCCCATACCCACGAATCTGGGTTCGTGACTATCCGTGGCTATCATCAAAATAGCCACGAAAAATGGCTTATAGCCACGAATATTTTCGTGGCTGTAAGCCTGATTTCCTGTAGTGGTACATTTCGTTTCAGTAGCTGAGAATCTTCTTTGAAAATTTTCGTTCCCAGCTCCACAAGGTACCATTGCTCGTTCAGATTATCCAGCCCATTCCAGAATTCGAATTGCATGTTTTATGAGCACCATCGAAGTTGCATTTCACATATCCCTGCGGTGGACAATTCCAAAATTTGTTCTGAGTAGTAACTGCATTGTGATTCGTTCAGTCAAGATTTGAATGTGATTGAAACCATTCCTCGGTATCCTCTTGCGCTTTCTTAACCATATCCACAACGGAAAATTCATTTGTGTTAAATAGTAGAACATTCCTATTCTTCCATAATTTCCATAAGATCCATACGAGCAACGTCCGAAGATGAATTGGAACGACATTGTTCTTGGTAACATTGAGGATATGGAGTAGTTTATCGTTAAGCGGACAATCTGGAGCCAACAATATTTGTGTGTTAACACTGGAGTATCGCCATGTAGCTTGGGCATAAGGGAAACTGAAAAATAGGTGATCACTTGATTCATCTTCCTGGGAACATCAGATACAACTTGCATCGGTAACTATCCGTCTAGATTTCAGATTAGCCAGAACGGTGTACTTTGGAAGCTACTCTCCAAATGTAGTAACGTAACTTCGGTTGTATATGAGAATTACAAATGGTAATCGTCTTTCACGTTGGCCATTTAAAAGAGGACGAGCTTGTGGATCCTTTAGGTCCTCATTGTTTGCAAAATGGTAACCAGACATAAGATGATGATCAGCTGCCTCAATGAGATCATTGATCACTTCGTCCGACCGTTATTTAGAGTGTGGGTCCATAAGAACAGAGACTGGTAAGGATGGGTTCGAGTGTGGCAGCAGTCTTGGGGTTCTTGGTGGGCCAGTAAGAAACCATGAATCAGATAGAAGGGCGGTTTCACGTCCACCAATACTTATTTGTAGTCCCTTCTTGAGTAAGTCTTTTCCAAAACAAAGTGACTGCCAACCAAAAGAGCTTCGAGTCCCTATTCTTGCATCGAATATTGTTGTATTGCGAAAATATCTATGTTTAAGGATTCAATGGAGAAGACTATTAGGTCTCTGATATAATTTCCAGACTTGATTATCTATCAAAGCTTGATTAAAGTAGTATAGATCACGAAAACCCAATCTTCGTTTTTCTTCGAGAAACTCATCTTTTCCAGGATGTCCAAGCCATTTTCGTTTTCTATTCGTGTACCCCACCAAAATTAGTAGAGGATGCTATCTATCTCTGGAAAAAAAATCTCCAGAGGTAGTCACTGAATACAACAGCATAGCTAATCTGACAGCCTTAGAATTTCTTTGCCCGCTGGAGACAAACTTATTTTGCCAACCAACCGTTTTTTGTACACATTCTCTAATGTAATTGAACATGTCTTTTCTCGGCGCCTAAATTTCTTTGGTAACCCATATTTCTCCCACCTCCTATATTGGGTATTTATAGTTGTTTTGATAATTTCGCGGGTGTGTTTGTAGACGTTGATACCAAAAGTTACCAAAAATTTATCAAAATTAATCATCTGTCCGGATTCTTTTTCGTAGGACATAAAGATGCGGTGTAGGTTATCACTATTGCAAATATCCACAACAGTTTTGTTTATCTAGGATTTCCAGAAAAAATGTAAGGATTACGGAGAATGAGAAAAAAGAAAAAGGAAAAAAGAAGTAAGAAAACATACTGTTTTTTATGAGAACATATTTGTTTGGCTGTTAACGAGTGAGGAAGACCATGCATGAATATTGTTTGCGTTATATCAGCTGGAAATAAATATACACATCAAATTTCATATCAATACTATTAAAAAATTAGAGTCAAAAGAAAACTAACTTTTAGTTCATGTGTTTATTACAACTTATGCCATTACATATTAATGATTTAATTATATTTTATTAAGGGTAATTAGGGAATATAACATTATCTCTACAATCCATGTTTCCAAACAAGACAATTATTAAACATGTAGCTAAACAACCAAAATATAATGAGTCCCACTTTTCTAATTAATTAAAATCAAAACAAATTAATTGATAAATATAATTAATAATTTATACATCAACTATTATATATATATAAATTAATATTCTCTAATTTATGATTTAATTCAAAATAATTTATAATATATTTTAATATTTTTTATTTTGTTTCAAATATATATACATATATATACATATTACGATTGATGTTTTTACGATTGTACTTTTTAGCAGGTTTTTCCATCAAACTGAAAAATATTTAAATAATTAAACGTGTTAAAAAATTAATTAGCCAATTTCGATTATAAATTTTCTATAAAAAAATTCGCATGAGTTTAAAATATATATACATATATATGTATATATATAGTAAATAATTCCAGTTGATATATTTTAAAATTAATAAAAATATTAAAATGATTTCATATTTATATTATTCAAATATTTGAAGCGTCAAATTATGCTTTATATTTGAATGGAGTTTTTTAACGGGTTGTTCCATCAAATTTGCAAATTATATATACGACTACAACATGTGTTTTATAAAATAATATTTTAGATAAATATAATAACAATTAAACCTATACCACATAATTTTTACGATAGTTTTTTCATATATATATATATATATATATATATTCCAAACCATGATCTTACGATACAACATATATTAAAACATATAATGTGAAATCGTTATTTTAATCTCTTAATCCTTACGATATATCTCTTCCAAATAATAAAATTTTTTTTTTTTTAAACTAAATTGCTAACTTACTGTTTATAATGCTGGTTAAATAATTATAATCAAAATTAGATTACATAAATAAAAATCTAAATTACTATTAATAAAATGAATAAAAAAGTAAAATTTGTAAAAAAAAAATTAAGAAAATCTAGTATGAAATGAAACGTACAGAATGAACGAACAATCAAAAATGCAATATAACTCTTTCTCCCTTTCTCACAATCGACATGGGACTCTGTTTACTCGTAACAAATTATTAAACGAAATCTGTTTCCGAGAGATCCCGGTTCGATTTTCTCGAAAATCTTAGTATTGTGGGCCAATAAATATGAATTGGGCCGAAATATATTATTCTCAATCGCTGAGTAAGAAGAGATGCCCACACTCTTTCTCTCTCACGGCGAAGCAAAGCGACTCACTTCCATGGACGCCTCTATGCTCTCCGCGGCTACGGTCGAGACCTTTAACGGTAATGCGGCGGAGCAGATTTCTCCTCCGCTTCAGCCTCCGGGAACGGATATGACCGGTATTTGCTTCAGGGATCAGCTCTGGATAAATTCCTACCCTCTTGACCGTAACTACGTCTTCGACTACTTCGCTTTGTCTCCCTTTTACGATATCACCTGCAACAACGAGATTCTTCGTAGGAGATCCGTTCACCCTCTCGATCACTCTCAACTCTCGTAAGCTCCTTACTGTTTTCGATCTCAATTTCGATTTCTAAATTTTAATTTTAGGGTTTTGGTCTCTGTTTGTTTCATGGCATAGCGTTGGAAGATCAAAGGAGATGTATTTTTAGCTTGATTATAGTAAAAAAATGTTAACTTCTGCCAGCTAATTCAGTGACAATCTTTGGGTTTACATTGTTCATACGTTCCTCTGCAGGAAGATGACAGGTTTAGAATATGTGATTAGTGATGCTACAGAACCAAACTTGTTCGTCTTTCGTAAGCAAAAGAGAGATGGTCCCGAGAAAGTCACACCGATGCTAACGTATTATATATTGGACGGTACAATATACCAAGCTCCACAGCTTTGTAGTGTCTTTGCAGCTCGAGTTGTAAGTTTCTTCTCCTTTCTCTTTTTTAAATTCGTGTGTTACTGAGAGTGTAGATGCTAAATGGAAGTTGTCTGGCTAAAACGTTTTTGTTTTCTTTCTCTTTCTCCTTTTGGTTGTTTAAACCAGGGTCGAGCTGTTTATAATATATCGAAGGCTTTCTCTGTTGCTGCATCGAAACTGGAGACCATTAGGCAGGGTAAGGTTCAGTTTCTTACCTAAGATCGATGGTTCTATTCTCAATGCAAATCGTTTCTGCTACTAGGAGTTAGTTTCAAAGTGTTCCACCAGCTCGAGTAGCCAAGTGCATAAGACTGGGCTTATTATATATATTGTCTGCTTTATGTATAAACTGCTTGTAGATGCAAATGTAATTAGTTGGAAGCTACTTTTATTTATTTTATCAAACTCATAGTCAATGCTAAACAATTTTATGAATGTATCAAGTACTTGTATCTCTGTTTGTCTTTGTTGTACTTGAGATAACTTACTTCATCGATCTTGTGATTTCATCTATGGTTTTCAGTTGATGTTAAAAGCCAGAACGAACCGTCTGAGTCAAAGCCTGCTAGTGAGACGGTTGATCTTAAGGAAGTGAAGAGAGTCGATTCCATTCTTAAGTCGTTATATAGCAAGGTACATACATTTGTAACTCGGACAAAATTTACTCAGCGTGAATGTGTTCTGGCTCTACTTCTTAATACCTTTATTCTGATTGTGGGAGTTTCTTTTTTTTTTTTTTTGTGTTGCGTTGTGCAGTTACCCCCAGCACCTCCACCACCACCTTTCCCTGAAGGCTATGTTAGCCAGGAAGCAATAGGAGAAAAGGAAGAAGAGCTTGGAACACAGGGAGGAGAGTCACAACAGCCTCAAATTGATCCTATTATCGATCAAGGTCCTGCTAAAAGAATGAAGTTCTAAAGCTCATCAAGATAATTTTTTAGGTATTAGCAAAGACTCTTCTACTTTTTTTCTCTTAACTTGTAATTTGAACTCGTAACAGTATTGTTGACCTGATTACTTCTCATAGATTTTCGCTGAAAGTAAGTCATCGACCTCAAGGTCAACTAATTTCGGTAATTGCAGCGTGTATCTATTTCAGTATAATATCATGTAGAATAGACTAAAAAGAAAAAAATAGTTGCATCATCAAAACAAATGGCTTATTTTGGTCAATGGTAACTAGGTTTTATCTCTCAGCTACTTTATTGCTAACTCCTCTTTTTGGCCAACTTGTTGCAGTTTACTTTCTCTCCCCTCGGCTATATAATGAACCTCTCACCATGTTTTCAAGTTTCAACAGCAAGTATTGCCTTTGCTACACGACACTGCATTGACCGTAGTGGTGCTAAAATGTGCTCAAAGCCCGTGGGCCTTAACATGCTTTATATAAAAATTATAGTACGTGGTCCGATTAATACTATACCTTAGTTCCTGGATTCTACTAGGTGAGGAGATGAGAAAGAAGTAGTCTTGGTATTGGATCCGCTCTTCTGGGTATAGATCAAGAGATTGGGTGTAATCGCTCTGGTCAGACTCCTCTGTTGAATTTATCTCTCTTGGTTCGCGAAAGGTCATGGGGAGATACCGTCTGTGATCCATGGATCTCCGATCGGGAAACCGTATCCAAGGCATATGATGAAAATGACCATTCAATAAATTCATAAAAATAAACGTATTTGAATATGTTGGCCCGTTTAGGTCCGCTGTTTTATTAGGTATGCTCGATGAACTTTTAATTAAACAAGTTTAAACATGCATGGTTTAAATGGGTTCGAGTCCAAACATGCAAGACCTAAACGGTCCAGACCACCCGTTTTAACTTCACTATTTGACCGCTCAATCTTACTGCTAATCAGTATCTCAACCCTCGATGTAGACCAACACTGAAATAACACTGCAAGTTGTTAGTTGTTACGAAGCAACAAGCAGTAAAAGAGGAAAACATTTATCTTTACAAACATGAAATTATTTCTAAAAGAAAGTCATCTCATTCTCACCGCAACTACCTCAAGGTCAACTAATTGGGATAATGTTGGCATGATGTATTTATTTCGGTATCTATCATGTAGATAATTAAGGAAATTGACTATTACTATGTGAACTCAAAAGAGAATTGCATCATCAAAACGAACTGCTTATGTTGGTCAATGGTTACTAGATTTGATCTATCAATTATTTTATTGCTAATTTCTCGGCCAACTTGATGGAGTTTTTTTTTTTAACGCTAGCGGTCTATTTTATTGATGAAAGCCCAAAGTGGGCAAGTAACAAAACACATGAAAGCCTATTAAGAGGCCCGAGTACAATGGATCAGAATCATCAAAAAAAACAGATATGTAGAAGACACGTGTGACAGTTGAAACGTCGGCCGCCAGGTTGCCCCGACTTCCAAATCGCGTGGCCCATCCCCCCGCCGTGGACAAAAGCCAGCAGCTCGTCACAGGGACAGCTGGGAAACGGAGCCCAAGCCGCCGACCACCAACTGAAAGCTTCAATTGCAGCATAAGGAGCTCCGCTCTGTCTCCGATGAACCATGGCGTCACCAGCTACACACAGAGGAAAAAGGCAAAGCGCAAAACCAAAACAAAGAGAAAACAAAACAAAAGTGATTTACGAAAAGAAAAACAAATCCAACACAAAAACAACAGAAATTGGAACCATAAACAAATCGCTAAGATCTAGTTTCCCCTTCGGAAAGGTAAAAAGGTGAGAAGAAAAAGAAACTAGAAAGCGAAATTGAGAGAGAATCTCTCTCGAAAAGGAGAGAGAAAGAGTGTTCTCCACCAACTTGATGGAGTTTACTACCTCTCTTCACCTTGCTATATAAACATACACTCACCATGGTTTCAAGTTTCAACAGAAAATCAATTAAGTTCAATTAATAACATATTCACCAGTTTACATCAAAACCCCGCCATGGAAACACAGTCATCGAAATCCAGCGTCCTCATATACGTTATTGTTCTTGCGCTGGTCTTGTCTCCAATACTCCCATGTCAAACAGCTAGTGTGCATCTAGGAGGTAAGCTAGATAGTTAATCTCTAAATTTCCCCCATCTTCTATGTTACTCTCTGTTTAGATTTTTCTTAGGGAGATAAGATTCCGTTTCTTATGGATAGGTGGAGGTCGTAAGTTGATGGCACCGTCACCACCACCGGCTGCACCTGGCTATTGCTGCCCGTGTCGCTGTCCCGGTGGTCCCTAAAGATTGTGAGTTTGCTATCAGAAGGGATAATGTGAAGCGTTTGATATCTTTGAAATGTTTGTATGTAAGATGTATGAATAAGTAAACAAGAACTTCACTCTTTGTGTTTTTAATAAGAAAACTTTTGGGTTCTATGATGAGTTTTAAAAGTCTATGAGTTGGTTTTCATGTCACTTCTCCTTGGATATGATGAAGAACCATAAAAAAAAAATGAAAATCAAAATCCTGATTAATTGAGTTCACTGTACAACACAAAAATATTTGTTGAATCATTGATACTAATAATAATAGGACTTTCCCAGAATTTAAACTTATTATAGTATTTGATATTAATATTTAGTAAAATTTATGATTATTTAACAAATGAATTTTATTTGGTTATACAAAAATAATTCCTTGATAAAAAACCTAAGGGGGCTATGATGGCGATTGCACATGCGATCACAGAGGCGATTCGACGGTTAATCGTCTTCAATTTCTCGCTCGTGAATCATGGAGCGGTTTCTGACAAGCGGAATCCAACACGAGGTTCATGGGCGGTTATACTTGTTCGTGATGATGGAGGGTGGCGGTTCCTCAACGGTTCTTCCTCTTCGTCTTCAATCTCCGTAGTGGGAATCCTCTCTCACCACGATGTCTTCAATCGGTTATTCCCATCGTCAGTTTTGCCCTATAAAAAGGTCAGATATAAATCATTTATTCATTTACTCTTGTTCTTACATATTCGAAAAATCAAACAAGCAATTTATCAAATTCCTAGACTAAGAATGGGTGAGAATTTGAGAAGAGCAATGCAAGACATTACTTTGGGTTCGGAGGATGCTTCGATTTCATTGCCAATTGAAGTTTGTACTGAAGCGGCGAGAATCAACCAGATCTCCATCATGGGTCGTCCAGTCATGTTGCGGAAACAAAATGTGAGAACACTCCTTACTTCACTGCCGCGTATGTGGGGCCTTGGTGGAATCATCACGGGAAGTATTGTGGAAAGGCGGAGGTTTCAATTCATTTTCCCGTCTGAAGACTTGTTGCAATCGGTGCTTAACTGTGGTCCGTGGGCGTTTAACGACATGATGTTAATCCTGGAAAAGTGGAGCCCGGAAATGAATGAGTTCGATCTGAATTTCATTCCGTTCTGGGTTCAGATACGTGGCATACCACTTCAATTCCTGACTACGGCGGTTATCCAGAGCATAGGCGATCGCTTGGGTGAGGTCATGGAAGTAGACTTTAATCCAGAGACAAATGTGGCAGTTGAGTTTGTGCGCATACGTCTGAAGTGGAATGTGGATCTGCCACTTAAGTTCCAGAGGGTGTTCCAATTCACATCGGGTGTTAATACACTGTTGAAGCTCAGATACGAGAGACTCCGGGGGTTCTGTGAACATTGTGGGATGATCACTCATGATACAGGAGCATGTCTGGATAACGTTCTGGAGGATAACAATGATGGCGATGATCATAATGGTGGTGATGACCATAATGGTGGTGATGGAGACAATCAATATGCGCAAGAAGATGGAGTTAATGCAGAGCAGATGGAACTGGTAGAAGCTCCAGTGAATGAGGAAGAAGATAATCAACACCAGGAGCAGATGAATGTTCAATCTGAAGACAATGTGGAGAACCAACAACAGGTGGCAATACAGGAAGCTACCTGTATGGATTTAACCCCGGTGGATCTCATTAGGTACAAACGGAGGAGAGCATTTGTGGAGAATCTTGTTCTGGAGTGCATGGAGGATAGCACACAAGCTACAAGTGATCCAGTGGATAAACAGTATAACCCAGAGGATGATGAAGACCATATAATTCTTCAAACTGAAGAAGTCTGGGCATCTGAGGACAGATGATGGACTCCATATGGGAGGAAAACTGTGCCACAGTACCAATATGGCATTTTCTTAGGTAACTTTGAATCAAATCCTGATTCTAATAGAAATCATATGACCTTGAACCGAGATAATGGTATTGGCAAGCTTATGCGTTTCTTCTATTCAGGGGAGGAGGAAGATGTGAACACTCATTCTGAAGCAGAAGGACCTTCTAAGAGACAGAAGATGGATGACGCAACAGTGGATAAGCATTTGATCATAGGAGTGTTAGGTGACTATCAAAGAGTCAATGTATTAGCGAAGCTGCAGGAAGATTACGGAGATCTCATGGAATCAACTTCTGCTGTAACTGATAGAGGCGCGGTGGGCCCTGAACCACCATATCCCCAATGAGAGTTCAGGTGTGGAACTGTCGAGGATTGGGACAACTCCTCACAGTTCGACGTCTAAGGGAAATGCATAGGTTGTATTTCCCAGACTTGTTGTTCCTGATTGAGACCAAGCAAAAGGATGATATTGTAAGAGATATTGGGGTGTCTTTAGGTTATCATGGAATGTGTTTAGTTTATCCTAGTAATATTAGTAGTGGTGGATTAGCTGTTTTCTGGAAGGATGATGTTTATGTGCAATGTATGTCTCAAGATTCAAGACTTATTGACCTATTTATCCAATATAAGTCTTTTCAGTTTTATCTTTCATGTGTTTATGGTCATCCGGTTCCAAAGTTTAGACATATCTTGTGGGAAAAGATTCAAAGGATAGCAACTACAAGAACAAGCCCATGGATGATGTGTGGTGACTTTAATGAAGTCATGAATCAAACAGAAAAGATAGGTGGAAGAACAAGAACTGATAGCAGTTTACGAGATTTCAATCTTATGGTTGACGTGTGTGGGATGAAGGACTTAATATCAAAAGGAAATCAGTACTGTTGGGTTGGTCGTCGACGTAAAGAGTTAATTAAGTGTTGTTTAGATAGAGTTATGGTGAATGCACAATGGAGTCACCTGTTTCCTGCATCCGAAAATGAATTCTTGGACTTAGCTAAATCAGACCATCGGCCAATGATTATAACAATTGAATATAATGCACAGGTGAGACGTGGCCAGTTTCGTTATGATAAAAGATTAGAACAACATGAAGATTTTGTCTCAACGGTGAAAGAAGCTTGGCAAGGAAGCGTGCATAAAGGATCATTGGATGATAGATTGGGTTATTGTAGGCACAAAATGGTTCAGTGGAGGAAAAGCCACAAGACAAATACTGTAGTCTTAATTAAAGAAATCAGTAGCTCTATTGATAGAGCTTTAAGAAACCCTATGATTTCAACAGAAGAGATTCATGCAATGAGAAAGGAGTTAAACAATGCTGACCGTGGGGAGGAAGAGCAGTGGAGAGTTAAAAGTCATATGGATTGGACAAAGAAAGGTGATCGTCATACAAAGTACTTCTATTCAGTCACTAAAGCTAAGAAGAAAAGAAAATGCATCTCTAGAATTAGAGATAAACATAGTGTGATCCATTACAAAGAAGAAGCTATAGCATTGGTTGCTGAAGATTATTTTCAAACAATTTTTACAACAAATGGATCAACTTTGAATGAAGATATCATGAATACTATACCTTGTAGAGTTACCAATGACATGAATATTTTGTTGACAGGTGAAGTAACAGATGAAAAGATCAAGAAAGCAGTGTTTCTCATTGGTTCCGACAAAGCTCCAGGGAGTGATGGCTTCACGGCTGCATTTTCCAAAACTTTTGGGATGACATAGGGCCGGATTTATGTTGCATGATCAAGAAGTTTTTTGTCACAAGAAAGTTGGAAGCAGGAATGAATCATACACAAATCTGTTTACTGCAAAAAATAGAAGATGCAATGGACTTCTCAGAATATAGACCAATCAGCTTAAGCAAGGTAACTTATAAAATCATTTCAAAGATATTGGCATTAAGACTGAAGCTGGTATTGGGGCAACTAATCAGTGAAAATCAGGTTGTATTTGTGCCTGGCAGAAATATCACAGACAATATCTTAGTTGCTCATGAGCTAATGCATGGTCTAAAATCGAAAAAAGATATAGCAAACACTTATTTTGCGATGAAGACAGACATTAGCAAGGCATATGATAGGGTTGAATGGTCTTTTTTAGAGAAGGTAATGCTTAAGTTGGGGTTTGATCAAATTTGGGTGTCTTGGATAATGGAAACAGTGAGAACAGTGTCTTACTCAGTTCTAATCAATGGGGTTTCATATGGAGCTATTAACCCATCTAGAGGGATACGGCAAGGAGATAGTTTATCACCTTATCTGTTTTTACTTTGTGCAGAAGTATTATCATGTATGCTACACAAAGAGAGTGAAAGGAATCATATCAAAGGGATAGTTCTAGCAAAGAATTGTCCAGAGGTTACCCATCTTATGTTTTCTGACGATTCTTTGTTTTTCTGTGAAGCTACATATTCAGTAACCTGGAGAATGTCAGAGATATTACGAGAGTATGAGTTGGTCTCAGGTCAGAAAGTGAACTTACAAAAATCATCTCTCATTTTTGGTATGAGATTGGATACATCTACACGACAGATGATTCATTCTGTAACTGGAATTGACAATGTAGGAGCAGATAAGTATCTGGGATTACCTGAGCAAATAGGTAGAAACAAGACTCAGCAGTTTAGTTTTATTGTGGATAAAGTTAAAGGGCAGGTTGATGGATGGTATAACCAGTTTTTAACCCCTGCAGGTAAGGAACTACTCATCAAAACAGTTTTAATGGCGAAACCAGTTTATTCTATGAGTTGTTTCTTATTACCAATTACAGTGTGTAATACTTTATCAAGTTTAATGACAGAGTTTTGGTGGGGCCAAGATCATGGCAAGAGGAAAATTTCGTGGATAGCCTGGAAAAAGTAAGCATTACCAAAATCAGAAGGTGGCCTTGGGTTTAGAGATACACATAGCTTCAATCTGGCTCTATTAGGTAAGCAGGCACAGAAACTTTTGCAAAATCCAAACTCTCTATTAGCTAGGATTTATAAAGGTAGGTATCATAACACTTTGACATTTATGCAGTCAAGGTGTGGTCATAACCCATCTTATGGATGGAGATCAATTCAAGCGGGAAAAGATTTATTTTTAAAAGATATACAGAGACAGATTGGTGATGGTAGTCACATTTCTACTTGGGAGGATCATTGGTTACCAGTCATACCTCCACTAAAGGCCTCTGGATCACAGTCGCATGTGGTATCAAAGGTAAGTGATTTATTGGATCATGACATGAGACAATGGAATGTTGATTTACTCCGATTACATTTCCCACAAGAGGAAGTAGAAATTATCCGAAATATAAGATTATCTCGACATGCGATTAATGATGAATGGATTTGGCCAATGAATAAAAATGCAGAGTATTCAGTGAAATCAGGATATTGGTTAGAAATGCACACTAATGTTGAGAATAATCTTTTGATAATCCCAGGCTCGGTGTCTCTCAAGAAAGAAATATAGAAACTGAAGATTCTTCCAAAAATGCAACACTTCCTATGGAGATCAGTTTCAGGAGCTGTTTCAACAAATGATAGATTGATTACAAGGTCAGTACAAGTTGATCCAAGTTGTCAAAGTATGATGAAAGTATTAATCAAATCCTTTTTGAATGTCAATATGCAAGAGTTGTATGGAGATGTGCAGGTATACAATTGTTTGATGGAATGATAGGATCATTGGAAGACAACTTCTCACGGTTGGTGGAGTTATACAAGGATGAGAATTACGGTAAGCTACAAAGATTGATTCCATTTTGGATAGTTTGGTGTTTGTGGAAGGCTAGGAATGACATGTTATTCAACAAAAAAATGGTCCCTCCAAATGAGATTGCGGAAAAGGCACGATGTGGTACACAAGAATGGTTGGACTGTACTGAGTAATGAATATCACATCTAATTTGAGTGGCCAAACATCAAGCCGTTAATCTACTTGGGAACCACCACCAATCGATTGGCTGAAATGTAATTTTGATGCAACATTTGATGTGGAAACAGGAGCGACAACTGTGGGCTGGATAATCAGAGACAACAAAGGAACTCATGTGGTATCGGGTTATTCTAGACTACCAAGAACTAATACTTCATTACAAGCAGAAGCCAGTGGTCTACTTTATGTGCTGCAACTAGTCTGGTCACGAGGATTACAGTTGGTCTGGTTTGAAAGTGATAATAAAGAACTTGTTAACACGTTTAATTCAGGACAAAGAAGTTCGGAGATTGGAACTATACTCATTGACATCAGGTACTGGTCGTTGAAACTGCCTTTGTGTTCCTTAGCACATATAAACAGAGAGAGAAATCAAGCAACATACCATTTAGCAAAGTTGGCCAAAGATTCGACTGATATTTGTATAATTAGTAACCGTGCTTTGCCATCGTTAAGGAAATATTTGTATTATCTGTATATATTATAATGAATTAATAAAGATGTTAGAAAAAAAAAAAAATTCCTTGATTGCTAAACAAGTAAACATGCAAATATGAATTGGAAGCGCTGGCCAAACCATTCTAATTCGTTATTTGCCTTGACATCTTATTGGTTAAAAGAAGATGGACGGCCTATGTGCCTTAAACCCAAAAAGGAAATATGTACGAAAACATGTTAATAAATAACTATGGGATCATCTAGTCTTGGCAAAGAAAAAATCAACTATTTCTTAAGTGACAAAAGGTCAACTATTTTACATGATGCAACTTTGACTAAAAGTTAATTAAATATAATTTGATACAAAATTCTGTGGGAGAGACTAAAAGTTAATTAAAAATATAATTTGATAAAAAATTATGTGGGATAGACTAAAAGTTAAATAAATATAATTTGATTCAGAATTCTGTGGGATAAGTAAGTAGTTGAATGCAAAATGTAAGTATTTTATAATATCGACCGTATTAGATGACTATTTTTTCACCGAAACAAATTAAGATCTCATTCAACTCCAGACAATCCAAACCTATAATAAAACAATACTTGCTTTTCTCTTTGGGAATCTTCAAAAGAAAAAAGTGAATAAAGATCAGACTAAAGTGATTATGTTTTTCTTGGTAGCCCTAGTCTTCTCGGCACTGATTTTCCGACAGTCGAAAGCATCTGGTAAAAAGACTTATTGTTCGACAACGGCGATAGATAAGGTGGCAGGATGTTAAGATTCGTTGAAGTTAGCGGCGGCAAGTGATTACAGATGGCTAAGAAAATATTGCTGCAGAGTAGTGTACTCAATACAATCTGAATCTTGGTTATTGGCTGTCTTGCATGACAAAGCTTTGCCTATGAGTGTCTTCAAAAAGAATTGTGTTAATACGGTCGGACCAAGTTAATAACTTTTGTGTAACCCATCTTTTCAGGGATATAATAAAACAATAATCCATCTATTTTCTTTTATGTATGTTTTTTTCTTTGAGTTTGCATCTTCAATATATCATAACACTACAAGAAATTGGAGTATATATAGCATCCAAAAAACGCTATATATTACTATCATAGCGGTTTAGTAAACGCTCTATCTACGCCTGTTATAATAGATAAGACACTTTACATAGCGGTTTTTTGTAATGCTATAATAGAGGTATTTACAATAGCGTTTATTTTAATGCAATTATAATGTATTTAATTGTGTTTATTTTCCGTTATTATATATTTTCTACATATCAATTATACAGTATTTGATAGCGTTTATTTATGTTATTATATATTTTGTATATATAGATTTTGGATTTATAAATTATTGTTTTCTGAATATATAAAATAAAAAAACGTTGAAGATTACAAAATGAAGACATTTTTATTAATTTAAACAATTTACAAAATTTAAGTCATAACCCACAAATAACATCTAATGAGCTTAAACAACAAAGATCACAGACAAAATCCACTTCGGCTCTTCTTCTGACTCTGAGCCCTCTCTTTCCCTTTCCACATCCAATGAGCTTTTATTGTCCACTCTCGATCAAAGCCGTCTAGTACATGAGTTGTGCTGTTTCTTTCACACTCTCGTCCTGAAACAATTTCGTGTGTCAGGATTTAACTCAATCATTCAACTACTGATAAATAGTAAACGGAAGGTAAAAAAACAAAGAACTGATGGGTCATATCTTTTTACCTCTCTTTCCACCACTTGGTTAGCTCCTTGAATGCAACTTTTAAATCTTTCCCAACCTTCAATCCTTCTTTTGACACATTCTGAAACTTCATGTCCTCGTAATCCATCAGGTATTACATCAAGTATTCATCAACGTGTTGAATCCCCTAGGATCTAGGGTTCGTTATATTGAATCACTAACCTCGTTCTTACCTCGGATCTGGCAGCGGAATAGAATGGTGAACGAGATCAGTAAGCGAATCAAGTGCTTCGCCTCTACCAAGCACACACTCACACAACCTGGAACGCCGGGATGCTAGTGCCGGATTCAGGGAATGAGTTTTCGATGTCTCTGCTTTTCTCTCTGAGAATTACAGTGACGGCTCGGGTCCAGGTCGACCATATAAGCCTTTATATATCGACCTGGAAATGACATGACCAAAACCGTCGGAGAAGCCCGACTCGTTTACATCAAAACCTGATATGCATCGATCGACACACTTACTGTGTCGATTGACACACCTTCTCGAAAAGCCTGCATCGATCGATACACTCATGTATCGATCGACACATACATCATAAAACTCCATGTCAATGTGTATCCAATACACATCAACGTGATCATTATCAAATGATCATTCCCATATATTAGCTTCCAGATTGCTTAGGTGTGTGACCCTATAGGATCATATAATACTGGGAGTAAGTCTACAACTTACAGATTACAAGAGGCTTCTAGCAAAGCGTTACAATCACCAGTATTATACAAACGATTGATCTCGATACACAACTATTATCAGGAGTGAGTACAAGTGTGATTTCAGGACACAATTCCAACAATCTCCCACTTGTACTGGAATCATCAATTCCTACAATCCTTTTGTCTCTATATCTCGATTTGGCATAAGACAAGATTAGTGTCATTCTTATTAAGCCAATATCATGTTTATCGAACTCCTGATCTATACTGAACAAAACAAACAACTGAACTACAGTTCGTTTGAGTGCGACCACACATTTTCTCAGCATAAAATCTTCGATAGGCCCTGAGATATTTATCTCCCGTTATTCAGGAGGGACAAATCCCATCTTGTTCCATCCCTGTTCCTTTACACACTTCATGATACACCTGAGCAGTGCCTTTATGGTCGCCAGTTACGGATCGACGTTTGACAAGGTCAAGGTGCACCAATTCATATGCAAGAAAGCATGATGAACTCAGGTCTAAGGACTATACTCAATAGTCGTAATGAGAACCTCTCATGACACAGATATAACTATCCTGGAGACTTCTCATTAGCGGGTCACGTCCGATCATATGTTCACCAACATATATCTATGTGACTGACTGTGATACTCATATCATTGACTCCATGAAACTTAGTCAACAGTCACCTCACAAGCTAGTCTCTCGCGGTTGTTATTGTCCCACTTTAACAACCTCGACTAGGGACACATCATAATTTATGTCATTTGTTACTTATAGGGTTTCATGATCAAGTCCTCAACTTGATGGCCTATAATATGACATAAACTTATTTTGGGACCATTATTTAATTATCCAATAGTCAAATAATGTTGATGTCAGTTTTTCATAAACATGGCCATATCATATTTATCTGAACATCATGACTAAACTAACTCCCACTAGAATCAAGACCAAGTCTTCAGATGTCTAGTACCTACAGCAACAGTGTTCAACTGGTGCTTAGGTTGTGAGAGATGCTGCGGTGTTCTTGCTTGGAACCATTCCAACAAACCACACCGCTATTCTTTAATGAGCACTATTCTACGGTCCTCTGCTTGGAAACCTTTCCAACAGACAGTACCATTACACAGGCAAAATGATATAACCAGGTGAGAACCGGGAATCATCTTTGTCCGTCTAACTACTCATGATTGATTCGTCTATTTCTCAGTTGTACAAGAACCTATCCTTAGTGTTTCTCAAACACTTGGGGATATTTCTTTACAACTGTCCAGTGACTCTTACTGGAACAAATTGGTATCTACTCGTCATGCTTTATGCGTCAGCTGCATTTAGACGAGTGCAAATATGGCATTCATGATGGATTCTATTGCATGAGCAAAAGGAATCTCACTCATAGACACTAGCTCAGCCAGTGTCCAAGACACTTCATCTTGCTAAGATCATTGCCATAAGACCTTTGGTGTGAAGCCATTCTTGGAATCATGCATATTGGAACTGTCCAGTACCTTATAACCATGATGGTTCTGACACGATCCAATTAGCTCTTCTGGTCCATCTCAATGGATCCATATTCCAAGAACTCACGCGACTTCTCCCATGTCTATCGTTAAATTTGACTTCCGACCCAAATCTTGGCAAGACTTTAGCGTCGGAACGTCGTTTATGAGATTAAGTACGTTCTAAACATACAGTTTGAGAATTGCAATTACGCTCCCACTAGTTTACTTGTAAACGCACTGTTTCTATTCGTTCCTGATCGAGTCAAAGCCTTTGACCGTTTTAACAGAACATAGATTCCAACTCCAAGATGCTTGCTGCAATCGGTGAAGCTAACATGCATAACTAGCCAATTTTTCGGAGTTGGGGCTCACCATCGCTTCTTTGAATTTCGCATGCGCATCACTTTTCAATGATCAACGGATCACGACAATCAGTCACGAGGAATCACCCTCAATTTAGTGATGGATCCTTTCGGATCTGCGAATTTCAGGCTCCACAAGTGTAGATCCTACAACACTTTGTAGATCTAACCGCTGCTCTCCCTCAACAGGTTGAACAGCCTCCTGTGTTTCTCGAATTTCTTCGAGCTGTACTTTTACTCCCACTGTTCTTCTTGGAAAAACAGAGTTCCGAACAACAAAACTTTGTTCTCGGATTGGTTGCAAAAGTACTAAGCCTCGGTTTCCTTAGGACAACCAGCGAAACAGCACTTATCAGATTTGGGTTCAAGTTTGTTTGTTGACAACTGCCTTACACAAACCTTGCAATCCCAATTAATCAGAAAAACATATTTGGAAATCACCCAGTCCACATCCAATGTGGTGTTTTTTCACTGATTCTGATAGAAAACTTATTTAGCGTAAACATGTTCATTTTAGAGCGTATTTTAAAAGAATAATGGAAGATTCATGTGACTCATCATTAATCGGAGCATATCCAATAAGGTCCGATTCATTCTCTCAGAAACACCATTAAGGTTTTCTAGGAGAAAAGAGATGTGATATGGCTTCACACTCACTTAGATGATCACCCAATTGTTGACTCAAGTATTCTCTTCCTCGATTCAATCGAGAGATTCTAATACTTCTGTCACATTGTTTCTATACTTCATTTTTGGAACTCCTCAAAGGATTCCAACTTGTGTCTCATCAAAAGATCACAGCCATACTTACTGATGCCATCAATAAGTCAATGAAGTACAGAAAATTTCCTTTGGCATTAATGTTCATCGGGCCGCATACATCAGTATGTGTAAAGCCCAACAAGTCTCTGGCCCGTTTCTTTAGCTCTGCTAAAGAAGCCTTAGTCATTTGGCCCAGCAAGCAGAATTCATGTCTCAATTGATTTACAATCAAATGAACCTGAAGCCCATAACTATGGAACTTCTGAAGCCGTTTCACTCTATTTGGTCAACATGACTATGCCGAGGAAAAATCGAGTTCAAGTCATCAGACTTAAATCGTTTGATATTTATGTTATATTTAAGCGTATGTTGGTTTAAGATATAAAACCCTTTCAAAAGGGGTGCTACCATATGATATTTCATTAAGATCAAAAGAGCAAAACTTGTCTTTTATCAGAATGAAAAAACATTCAAATTCTTACAAGAAAATGAAAGACATCTCTGCATAAAGCAGGTACATAGTAGCAATTACTTAATTCAAAAACCAAGCTTGAAAGGCTCCTACAAGTGGAGAATCTCTACGGCTTATGCAGCAACCATTGCTCCATACCAGGCACGCAGTTCCACTTGTCCTTTCTTCAACGTTCTACTGTTGTTTAGGCCCTGCATATTTCCAAAATATCAGTACCACAACTAGTATCCAATACATATGTAGAACTTGAATTAATAACACAATACCTGAAGAAGAAGTACCATACATCTTCTTCATCTCTTGTGAATCTTCCAAGAATTTAATGCAATCTCTCTTCCAATGCCCATACTCATTACAGTAGAAGCACTTTCTAACACCAGATGGGCCGGACTTGGGCTTATAAGATGACACAGGCTTATCCTGATTCCAAATCTGGACGGCCCTGCCTCTACCCTTGCCAACACAAGATTTCTCAAATCTTTTACCCTTTATGATGTCTTGCTCTACTGTTTTGAGCATGCCATGCAGCTCAGTCAACGTCTTCGTCAAGCCTTTCTTGATATAGTTCTTAATGAACTTATCATAGCTTGACGGCAGTGACTGCAGAATGATGTCAGTTGCCAACTCTAAGCTGACAGGACAATCCAGTTTCCCCAGGTTATCAACGTAACCCATCATTTTAATGACATGAGGACTCACTGGAACATCCTCTGGTAGTCTGCACCCAGTGAGAGACTTCACCAACTGGAATCTCTCAACTCGTGCCAGATCCTGAAACTTCAGTTTCAGGCTGGTGATCATCTCTATTGGCGACTCCATGTTCTCGTATTGACTCTTCAAGTCCGAGTTCATGGTAGCCAACATCAGACCACGCACATCTACCACATCAATATAATGCTTATTCCAAGCATTATATACTGCATTCGAGCGATTGGCCCCAAGCCTTTCTGGAAGAGCTTTCTCAAGGACATAGTCCTTACTCTCCTGCTTGAGGATTAATCTCAAATTGTGATACCAATCCAGGAAATTTGACCCATTTAACTTGTCCTTCTCAAGGACGGGTCGTAACGAGAAGGTAGTTTTAGACATAGGCTGAAAATTTTAATCAAAGAAAATTTTAGTTATGATTTCAGGAAATGAGGAATCTTATCCAATAAGAAAACTCGCATTATATTCAAACAACGTTTCCTCTATGAATATAATAATCCAAGATCCATACATCACTAAAATCTGAGTGGACGACTCGTCATTACCCAGAGTTTAGTAATCTAGGTAAGCAATCCATTGCTAATTGTACTCAGTACAACTCTTGGTCGTAGATGAGACAATCCATGTCTCATCCACTCTGACGTCTCTGGGCCCAGAACTTCTGATAGCTCAGTCAAGTAAAACCAATCTCTTTTGTCTTGTGATCACTGACAGTCGCACTGCAAGTCTGTCAATGACCATCTGCCTTACTCATGTTGCAGTGGATACCAAGGACTCCAAGACTATCCAACAAACGACACGAGTCTTGACAGTAGACAAGATTGGGCAAGACATCAAGATCACTTGATATTTAGTTGAGGAAATGGAACTTTAAAAGATTAGTAATTCAATCTCTTAGGTCATGCAATAGTTGATGTCAAGCACTGCAAGACCATCAACACTACTACCTGCCTTACTCATGTAATTGTGGACACCAAGCTCTTGGCAAGACTATCCAACAACGAAACGAGTCTTGACAGTTGACCATATTGAATAACTAAGCTTCGATTTAACACACATCCAATGTGTATTAAACCGGTTTAGAACATTTTTTTTTAACCTTTAATGATTTCAATTAAGTTTTAATCGTTCTAATTTCAGTGGGTTAGGTCATTCGGTTCGTTTCTTAATCATTTGGTTCAAAACCAAACGATTACGGTTCGCATCGTCACCATATGTGTCGACTGACACACTTGGTTGACTCTTGATATACAACCTTCAGATTATTCGAGATAACCGGTCAAATCCAATTTGACCAGTTCATCTAATCGAACCGATTCAACCAGTTTTAATTAATCGCGATAACCGGTCCAATCCAATTGAGCCGACTTATCCAATTAAACTGATCTTAACCAATCTACCTTAACCAAGTATGATAACCAGTTCAATCCAATTGAACCGATTCAACCATCACAAGGCCTGTGTCGACCGACACTTAACCTGTGTCGATCGATACAGTAGAGAATCAGGGAATTTTAATCGAATTAAACCGACATAACCATGCGAGACAACCGGCTCAATCCAATTGAACCAATCTATCCTTTCGCACAGCCTGCGTCGATCGATGCACCCAGTGTGACGATCGACACAGTGCGATTTCTAGATCGAAACCCAATGATTTAATAGGCGAATTCGCGATGCATCGATCGATGCACTGGGATCGATCGACACACCCAGTGCATCGATCGATGCTGTGCGAAAACCCTAAAATTATTTTACGCGAGTTTTCGCTCTGTGTCGATCGATGCACGCTTTGCAACGATCGACACGCTGCGACAAACCCTAAATTGTTTGCGAGTTTTCGCTCTGTGTCGATCGATGCACGCTTTGCAACGATCGACACGCTGCGACAAACTCTAAGAGTTTACGTGTTTTCGCTCTGCATCGATTGATGCATCCTTGCAACGATCGATACACGGTGAAAAACACAGATATCGGATTTTCAACAGAAGATTTTAATCCGAGATTAACATGTTAAAACTCGATTTCAGCAGGCAATCAACAATTCAACAAACCCAGTTTTCGAATTAATTGCATCAGATTCAATAGCTAAACCCTAACAACGCTCTGATACCACTGTTGAATCCCCTAGGATCTAGGGTTCGTTATATTGAATCACTAACCTCGTTCTTACCTCGGATCTGGCAGCGGAATAGAATGGTGAACGAGATCAGTAAGCGAATCAAGTGCTTCGCCTCTACCAAGCACACACTCACACAACCTGGAACGCCGGGATGCTAGTGCCGGATTCAGGGAATGAGTTTTCGATGTCTCTGCTTTTCTCTCTGAGAATTACAGTGACGGCTCGGGTCCAGGTCGACCATATAAGCCTTTATATATCGACCTGGAAATGACATGACCAAAACCGTCGGAGAAGCCCGACTCGTTTACATCAAAACCCGATATGCATCGATCGACACACTTACTGTGTCGATCGACACACCTTCTCGAAAAGCCTGCATCGATCGATACACTCATGTATCGATCGACACATACATCATAAAACTCCATGTCAATGTGTATCCAATACACATCAACGTGATCATTATCAAATGATCATTCCCATATATTAGCTTCCAGATTGCTTAGGTGTGTGACCCTATAGGATCATATAATACTGGGAGTAAGTCTACAACTTACAGATTACAAGAGGCTTCTAGCAAAGCATTACAATCACCAGTATTATACAAACGATTGATCTCGATACACAACTATTATCAGGAGTGAGTACAAGTGTGATTTCAGGACACAATTCCAACACAACGGGGTCTGTGAAGAAGATGATCTGTGATGGGAACACAAGCATTAGAACATGTGTTGCGAGTTGGAAGTTGATAAAGTATAATTATTCGTGTTCCAGGCAAACTTCATAGCCCTTTTTGATGAGCCTCTCCAGGAATGGAGATTTCTCCAATTGTTCCTTGCTGCTTCCTGTAATGTAAAGTACGTCTTTTTGTCCCTTTTTCATTCTCGTTCCAGAATTTGGTGTATTGACCCTTCTTCTCGTCATTCTCACTAGACTTCTCCACATCGGTGTGCCAACAATTGAAACGTCATAGTAAAGACGTCTTTGAAATGTCATAGTAAAACAAAAATGAAACTAACATCAGGTATGAAGAGACTAGAGAGATAAAACTGTCTCCTCAACCATGAGCAAAAGGACTACATGATAAAATAACCAAAACTAACTGTCACATACCTGCCATCGTATTTCTTAAGAATAGTGTTCTTTGTGCTAAGATAAAGTGGCCACTTCTTCTCATAAGCAGTGTTCATTGATGCCTCAGCAAGCACGGATGGACTGTATTTTAAAGATAAAGTATACATATAACTTGACTTAGAGGCCAATATTCATAATAACAAGTAATTTTGACTCTAGTTTGAAGAAGGTGTGAGTATAACTATACCTCATCAGTGTTGTAGATGACTGCAGAAACTAACGTACCATGGAATACTAATGGTGGCTTCCTGTTTAAGTGACTCACAAGTAATATAGAACCGGCGATCTGCTCAAATCAGAAACTGGTCCTTCTAAGTTGCAGTTTCTGAGACTCTTGTTTATGGTGTAGCCAACAAAATCAGTACGCGATACGAAAAAAGGGAAAAAAACTCTACTATGTTCTGCTTCTTACAGTTTGACGAGATTGGGTATATTTCCTTAGGAAGATGGGATCTCTGTCCCAACAAAGTTGTTATTGTCTAGTTGTCTGCAAACGAAGAAGGAAATTAAGTTGAAAGTGAGTCGTCTGTAAAAGACACTTACATAATTTTCAAGCTTGCCATCTGAGAGAGCTCAAGTGGAAGGTATCCAGTTAGCTTGTTATTGTCCATCAAGCTGCAATAAGTTGAGCCACACAACAAAGCCATGACGATCATATTTGAGAATAGGATGAACACATTTACATGAAATCAAGAAACTTACAAGTGAAGTACGTCGGATAAGGAAGAGTACTCAGGCGGAATCTGACCCGTGATTGAGTTGTTGTTCATGTGAATGGCAAAGAAAGAACAAGTAATGTCAAAAAAAGGTCTGCTTGAATAAGGAAGAGATAAGGGAGATCTCACAAGTGCTTCAGTTTTTTCAGATTTGCTAAGGACGTGGGAAGTACTCCGCTAATTTCATCGTAGTCTATCTGAAGGATTAAGAGATTGGAAAGAGAGCCGAAAAATAAATGAAACACCAAATGAAAACCAAAATCAAACAATCAAATAGAAAGACTCCCTCTATAACATTAAATGGAATGAAATAAATGAGAGACCGAGATTTATGCTCCTGCTCAGTTTTTGTTCAGATCTGGTTTAGAGAGAACTTACCGGTGGAGTTAGCGACTAAAATTGCGTCTGCTAGCTCCTCTCGAGGACAAGTCTTCCTCCTCTATCTTCTTCATCGAGTCTTAGCTTCGGTCTTCTCCATAGCCCCTGGATACAAAAGAAACGAAACACAAAAATCAAAACACATTAATAGAGAAAACAAAAAAGGTTAGAGAAAGAGTACGGACCAGATCTGAAGAGGTTATGCGATTTCTGGCTAGAATGGTGAACATTCAAGGTCTCTCTGATTGCATCGCCACATCTAAGAGATTGCATCGCCACATTTGAGAGAGAGAGATATTGTCTAGCTTTTTCCCCTTTCTTGGTGTTTTATTTTTTATTTAATAACCAAGGATTTTACTTAGTCAAATTTTCACTCGGACTTGTTAAAATTATAGCGCATTCACGAAAAAAAGAGGCGGGCTTTAAAAAAAATTTAGGCGCGGTATTTAATATAGCAAAAAGACATAAAACTTTATCTTATACTGCTATCAATACCTCAATTTCTTGTAATGTAAGTAAACTGTGCAAATTAAGGATCGTTTATTAATGATAGTACATTTGAGAATGTGAATCTCCTAATATACGTATGTAAGATCTCAATTCCACACAATTCAAACCCAAAAAAACAGATTTTTGTTTTTCTTGAAACTTCTCAAAAAGAAAAAGAACCTAAAACAAACCTTTAGTGATGTTTTTCTTGCTAGTCCTGATCTCGGCACTTATTAACCTCCATCGGAAAAAGCTCTGTCTGTCAATTATTGTTCGACAGACAGCTAGGATAGACTGAGAATGCTGGGATCAATGCGTTAATATCATAGATTGCTAACAGTATACATGTAGAATGTCCACCATCTGTAGATTAGTATCTTCAGAGTCATCTAATACGGTAGACCAACTTTATAGGTTTTGTGTATCTTCTTCTTTTAATGACAGTACAGTATAACAAATAAAGAAATGAATCTTTTTTTTTGGGAAACAAATAAACTAAATTTACAATGTCTCCACTATCTACGACGGTTTCTCTCAACTGGCATGACTAATGTGGGTTGTTTGAACGCGAGCACTTCTTGCTAGCTTGTCTGCCTTCATGTTTCTTGTTCGTGGTATCCATGTTATCTCAAAAAGGATCAAAGTAACCCTTTCTACTCCCATACTCCTCGATGTGTATTGCAAACGCTTCCTCTAGTTCAGACACCAACTTCACCAACTCAGAACAATCCGTTGCAAAAACAATTTTATTTTGATTGAAAAACCTCATACATTTCATAGCCCAAATCAGTGCCTCAAACTCCGCATGTAATGAAGATAGACTTTCCTTAATGGTCATAGCCCCCATCATCACATTCATATTATCTTCAAAACAGCTATACCAACCTTGTCCTGAGTATATTTTCCCTCCTTCCATGATCCATCTATGTAACACCACTGGTCATGTTAGATATGGTCAAAATGCCCACTTTGCTCATTTCCCCGATTTTGTGGCTCTTGTGTTATCTCCACTTGTGCTCCTTCCCATGTCAATACCTCTGACTCCGGTTGTTTTAATATTTCATGTGGATTCCGATCTATGGTTTTAAACAACTTATCATTCCTACCTTTTCATAAATACCATAATATCCATGAAAAACTGTTATTCCTATTATCATTTGGTAACCTCCAAAAGAGATAATCCATATTTGCAAAACCGACGATAATGGGAAAATTCCAACATTCGAAGGGACTTGAGAAAGTTCCCAAGTCTGTAAGGCTGGTGGAAATTCAAAGAGGATATGATTAATATTTTCCTCCTCCGCTCCGCATCTGCAGCATTGTGTATCACAATTTATGCCCTTTGATTTCAAATTTGTTGCCGCCGATAAACAACCAGATCGCTGGCCAAATGAAATGTTTATCTTAGGAGGACATTTCAAATTCCACGAAAAAGACTGTAAACTTTTTACATCCAGTCCTATAAGGGGATGTTGTGTACCTTTATATCGAAACTATCTTTCCATATAGTATCCCGATTTGACTGTGTATTTTCCTGATTTTGTGAAGTGCCATCCATATGTATCCTGTCTGATAAATCTGCTAATGGGAATACTAGTAATAATTGCCGCATCTTCCTATTGTATTATTTTCTGAATTACCTCATGTTTCCACCTTAGTGTCATTGTGTCAATTAATTGGTTGACTCGGAGAGTGACGTCCGGGTTATTGTTTTTACTTTTTGCTGGCCTCGGGATAACAGATGGAATCCATGGGTCATTCCATATTGAGATGGTTTCCCTTGTGCCCACCCTTTTGATTACTCCTTTGTTTATCAAACACCACAAATCTGACAGACTATTCTGTTCACGCCATCATATGACACTACTGAGCTTGATGAGGAGCTGGAAGAAGGTGAGATCTGCTGATGAAATCCCTTTCCCCGTGTTGAGAAAGAGCCACCACGACCACGTCCTCTGTAATAGCCACATCCTCTATTGTTGTTATGATAACCCCCATCAGATCTGGTCGTGTTGAAGGCAAGATGAGGAGTAACAGAGGGCTGAGATACATAAGCTTGCAGCCTGTCATCTAAACCGGTAAGTTTTGGAACAATATCTTCAAATTTTAGTGTGGGAAAGGTGTCGAAAAGGTTCTCGATGGTCGTCTTTATTGGCTCGTACTCATGACCCAATCCCTGAAGTGCCGCAAAAAAAAAAATCATCTCATCGTCGACAGGATGGCCGATAGATGTCAACTGGTCACAAACATTTTTTTATTTCCCATAAGTACTCCATCATCGTTTTCTCCTGCTTAGAGATGGTTTGAATATGTCTTTGGAGCTCTAATATATCATGGTTTTTAGGACTTTCAACCATGGTATATGTCTTTGTTATCGAGTCTTTTAGAGTCTTTTGGAGTCCTTTTATGTGTGTTTACAGGACTAGGTACGTTTGGAGCGTTGGACATTATGGCGCGTTCTGGAGCTGATTGGAGAGTTCGTGCGAGAAGAAGAAGTTGGAGTCGATTCTGGATACTTGTGTCGATCGACGCATCTTCTGCATCGATCGACACATATGAGAGACAGACTTTTTCTCGGCGAGTTTTATAAAGAGTTTGGAAATTGCAAACAAAACCCAGAAATTTTTCATAATTACAAAGATGCCCATACAAGTTTAGATCATCATATTAGGGTTTTTAAGCCATTGTTTAGGATGCTTTACTTACGCATTGTTTTATTCAGAGAGAGAGATTTGGAGCTCATATTCCTTGTTTCTGATTTATGATATTTGGTTTTCTATTCATCATGTCTTTTGTTTCATCTACCATGTCTGAGTAGTTTACCTGTTAGGTTTAGGGATTCTCATAAGGGATTTCAAGGAATTATAGGTTAATCAATATGTAGGGATTTATATCTTTCTAGTTCTTCATCTAGGGTTATTCTTAATGCTTGATCTGAATTGACCACTTAGATTATTGGTGTTAGGTTGATTTCTGCAACGACAGTTGATTAATTAACTAGAAAGAACTTAGATGAGCAATTTGACTATTCGCAAAGAAATTTGGTTTAGAAGAATTGTGAACGAAAGAACTTGAGATTAGTGCATGTTTAGGATCTCTAGAACTCGCAACGAAAGTTGGTTTGCTAGGTTGCTAGATATAGATAATATTCGCAACGAAAGTTGGTTTCTTATGCTTCTGTGATTCTAGTTCTAGAACAATACTTAATTAGATCTCGATTGATTGATTAGCCTGTGTTCCTGATTTCCCGAGAACTCCCTTGACCTGAAACTTTTCCTGATTGCTTACAAACCATTTGATTTACTTTTCTGCTTTGATTTACTGCTTTCACTACTGCTTACCTAGCTTAATTCGACGTTCTATAATCTATCGTAAGAATCTTGAGTCTCTGTAGACTCGATACCCTATATTCTACTGGTTCACGTCTGTGCACTTGCAGTGTAGATCTAGGGATTAAAACCTAATCGTATCTATTTTTGGCGCCGTTTTCGGGGACTCTTTTGAGTCTTCGATAGATTTGGATTTAGAATTTAGATTAGGTTTTTCGTTTTTGCCTTTAGTTACTAATTTTTCTTCTTTTCTTGCGTTTCAGGTACGCCTAGAATCACACTGCATCGATCGACACGGTCCTGAGTGTCGATCGACACATCTTCGCGATTAGCATCGATCGACGCTCTCCATGCATCGATCGACACACTTGCGTGAGCGAGACAGTTTATGCCCAATCGCGACTTGAGGAGTAATCTGGACAAGGAACTCGTGAATCTTGAGCTTAAAGAGCTTGCAAAGCTAGAGAGAGAGAACAGAATAGCTCATAAGATGGTTAAGATGGCTAATCCCAATCGTGTAATCCTGATTCGGGATGCTGAAGGTGTTCTGAGGAATGCAGAGAACCATGTATGCAATGAGCTTGGTCAGAGACTCGATGATGAAGGTAATGTCATTCCTGAGCCTCAGAGGTAGATTGTTCAACCTGATGGAGAAGCTCAATGTGGACAAGGAAATCCATGAGCTGAAGAGCCTCTTAGAGCACCTAATCCACCTCCTAATCCTCCTGTTAGGAGGACACTAGCAAATTACAATCGATCCGATGAGTTTTATGCTAACAGGTCTACAATTGTACCTCCTGCATTTCTGCGGAATGAGTTTGAGATTAAGACTTCCTATTACACACTTGTGGGACAACACCTCTTTCATGGACTCCCACATGAGCATCATATGGATCACATAGAGGGTTTTGAGTCTTTAGTCACTGGGATGAAGCATAATGGAGTGACCTATGAATACTTACACTGCAAGCTTTTTCCTCACTCTCTTGGAGGAGAAGCTGCTAATTGGCTGAAGCAGATTCCACCTGGGACTCTGACTACTTGGGATGCAGCGAAGAAGAAGTTTCTGAGGCACTTCTACGATGATGCTAGATCTGATCAGCTCAGACAAGATCTCTTGACCTTTAAGCAGAGATCTACAGAGCCTTTGAAGGAAGCTTGGGTGAGATTTAGGATGTACCAGAGAGATTGCCCTCATCATGGTTTCTCTGAGGTTCAGCTGCTGGGCATTTTCTTCAGAGGAGTAGATTTGTTGTATCAGATAGCTTTAGATGCTGCAAGCAATGGGAACTTCAATACTAAGTCTCCCGAGGAAGCTAATGAGCTTATTGAGAACTTGATAACTAGCAATAGTGTCAAGAATGCTGATATGGAGAGACAGAAATCTGGTGGAAAAGCTGATAGCTCACAGATAGCTGAGATGAAGAATAAGATTGATTATGTCAATAACATCTTACTTGGGAAGAAGCAGGTCCAATGTGATGCAGATGCTGATTAGACTGAGGATGTGAATTATATAGCTGGAGCTGGTTATCAAGGTCAGAGGTATGGAAATCAGCAAGGACAAACTTCAGGTTTCACACCAAAGTCTGCATTTCAGAGACCTTTCCAGCAGAACAAATCATTCTCTAGAGATTATGGTTCTTCATCATATCAGTCTGTTCCTCCTCAAAATGAGCAGAATGATAAGATGATGGGTCTGTTGGAACAACTCTTGGAAGGACAGCAGAAGAGTACAGTGGACTTCAATGGAAAGATGGATGCTATGTACCTTGATTTGAATGGGAAATTGAGTCTCTGAGTACTCATGTGAAAAAGCTGGATGTTCAAGTTCAGCAGACTGCTGGAGCAGCGCAAAGACAGAATGGATCAGGAAGAGCTGAACAGAAGCAATTCGTCAATGTTGTGATCACATGAGATGAAGTTGATCTGATGGAAGAGGAAGAAACGATCATATCCGATTTTCTGGACGAATTTTGTCTGTCTGAGACGAGCATCGATCGACACACTCAAAGCGTCTATCGACGCAACCCCGATACGGAGGATGAATATGCTCGTGATCACATTGTGTCGATCGACACATCTTCCGCATCGATCGACACTGATCGCAGACGAGACCAGAATTCTATAACAGTCCTTGAACGAGTCCGTAAGCCTTATATGCCATATCCTAAGGCTCCTAAGTTGTACAAACATGAGCTAGACGAAGCTAAATGCAAAACAATGATGGAAAAGAAGCTAATTCAGATTTCAGAGAAGCTTCCAAACCCAGGAGTCTTTGTGCTAGACTGTTCCATCTCCAAGGGCAGATTCAAGCATTCTCTTTGTGACTTAGGATCTAGTGTGAATCTCATGCCATACTCTCTGGCTGTGAGATTGGGACTGATGGATTTCCAGCCTACTAGGATCTCTCTTATCCTAGCTGAACGATCAAAGAGGTTTCCAGAAGGAGTTCTTGAGGACATTCATGTCAGAGTTGGAGATTACTTGATCCCAACGGACTTTGTGGTACTGAAGTATGTTGTTGAACCGGATGATCCTTTGTTGCTTGGTAGACCTTTCTTAGCTACTTCTGGAGCCGTGATTGATGTGAGACATGGTCTGATTGATCTCCACCTGGGAGACAAGCCTTTGCAGTTCAAGATGGATAAGATGCAGAAATCCACTATTGATGGACAGATTTTCAGTGTGGAAGTGGAACCAGAGATTCCTATTGGAGAAGAGAAGATGACAGTTCATTCTGAACTTGCTCTAACATCTTCAGAGCCTGCAACTGCTCTTAAGCAGAAAGCTCCAGATCTCTTTCATCCACCAAAGAACATGTATGAATCTTCTAAACTTAAATCTCCTAATCCATCAGCTGTGAATGCAGGCAAACGCAGTATCCCACCCTCTCTTCGCTCCCACCCTGGTTCATTTCACTCATTCCTTTGGAATTCTCATGATCCGAATGCTTATACACCACCTTGGATGAAGAGACATTCACAGAGACACTCCAAGTCTCTGTTGAATCCCCCATAAGTCTGTTCTCCTTTCCATAGTGAAGCTATTGACTTTAAACAAGCGTTGAGTGGGAGGCGACCCACTAGTAGGTTCGTTTTTCTTTTCTTTTTCGTCTTAATTTTGTATGCTTTGATTTTTCTGTTTTGGTGTGTTCAAAGGCGTGCGAACAGGCAGGATCGCTCAGCATCGATCGACACATCTTTTGTGTCGGTCGACACTGATGCAACTTATGGTTTGCCGATTCAATTACGGTACAGACACCGGTTATCTTCATAACCGCGAGCGATCACGATCAGTTTTGATCGATGCATGGTCGATCGATACATGCCGACGACAGGTACGTGTTCTGACCCTTTTCAGATTCTCTTCATTCCATTTTTTCTTCTCATCGAGCCTAAGCTTGACACCACTGGGGACAGTGTGTTTCAAGTGTGGGGGAGGTAGCTACCGACACACCGCTTTTTGTTTTCTTAGAGTCAGTCCAATCTATTTTATTGAGTCAAATTGAGTAGGAAACAAGGATTTTTTTAGCAGATTACCACACTTGCAATAACCTAAGTGACCATTGGATGAGTTGCAGATGATCTATGTCTATTAGAAAACCCAACACAGATCAGCCTACTGAGGACACCCATATCACTTCAGGTATTCAGAGAATCTATTACTTGACTTCACCTTTAACTTGACTTAATTATCTCACCTTGGGGCTTGGTATACTTTGGATCGGATCCCGGGTCCGGGTTGTTAGTTCTGGCACAGCTTGTAAACCTGTACTGATTTTTGGTTCCCTTCTCCCCTGCCTTGACCCATATGATCCGATAGAACCTAATAAAACCTGTAGTTTTCAAATATTTTATAGGTTTATTTGGGTATTTACAGGTTTTATTGGGTATAAAATACCCAAAAAAATCTGTAAATATCCAAACCCGAATGGTACCTGTAAAAATTCGGGTCTTTGCAGGTATGGCAGTAGTAGACCCGAACTGACCTGGACCCGAGAGGACCCGACCCGAACCCGACCCGAAAATATACAGGTTCCTAAATGGGTCCTATTTTTCTATATCCGTTAGACCCGAAACCTGAACGGACCCGACCCGGACCCGATCCGAATATCCGAACGCCCAGGCCTAGTTCTGGCACAGCTTGTAAACCTGTCTGATTTTGGTTCCCTTCTCCCCTGCCTTGAAAGTAAAAAAGATAGACGAACTGAGGATAAGCTAGTAGCTTCGAAGTGGTCACGGGAGTTGTAGAGACCCCTATTACCTTCTGTGCATCCATGGAAACATGTCCAAAGTAATGCCCCGAATAAAAAGGGAAGAGCACTGATAGAAAAAATAAAATGATACCCAGTGGGGAAAAATCAGTGCTAAGGAAGGAAAAGGAGAAGAAAGAAACCAGAAAATGATAGTTTAGTGGTCATGAGCTAACATAGTAAGAGTCCATGTGTTATTTGATCGATATTCCCTAGGTGAGACCGCACTTATTAGATTCTAGAAGTCAGTATGATGAATTTGAATGCTCTGAATGTGATTGTGGAGTTTACTCAGGACAGTTGCTAAGTGTGGGGGAAGTACATGTTGGTCTTGATGTCTGCAGGTTCATTTTCATGTGGCTTACTAAGGGGTCTCTGAGTGTGGTGCTTCTACGATGAAATGAGTTTCTGAAGTTTTCAAACTTCTTCTCCTGATCTTGGTTTTCTGTTTGCTTGAGGGCAACCAAAAGCTAAGTGTGGGGGAGTTGATATATCATGGTATTTAGGACTTTCAACCATGGTATATGTCTTTGTTATCGAGTCTTTAAGAGTCTTTTGGAGTCCTTTTATGTGTGTTTACATGACTAGGTACGTTTGGAGCGGATTTGGACATTATGGCGCGTACTGGAGCTGATTGGAGAGTTCGTACGAGAAGAAGAAGTTGTAGTCGATTCTAGATACTTGTGTCGATCGACGCATCTTCTGCATCGATCGACACAGATGCGAGACAGACTTTTTCTCGGCGAGTTTTATAAAGAGTTTGGAAATTGCAAACAAAACCCAGAAATTTCTCATAATTACAAAGATGCCCATACAAGTTTAGATCATCATATTAGGGATTTTAAGCCATTGTTTAGGATGATTTACTTACGCATTGTTTTATTCAGAGAGAGAGATTTGGAGCTCATATTCCTTGTTTCTGATTTATGATATTTGGTTTTCTATTCATCATGTCTTTTGTTTCATCTGCCATGTCTGAGTAGTTTACCTGTTAGGTTCAGGGATTCTCATAAGGGATTTCAAGGAATTATAGGTTAATCAATTTGTAGTGATTCATATCTTTCTAGTTCTTCATCTAGGGTTGTTCTTAATGCTTGATCTGAATTGACCACTTAGATTATTGGTGTTAGGTTTATTTCTGCAACGATAGTTGATTAATTAACTAGAAAGAACTTAGATGAGCAATTTGACTATTCGCAAAGAAATTTGGTTTAGAAGAATTGTGAACGAAAGAAATTGAGATTAGTGCATGTTTAGGATCTTTAGAACTCACAACGAAAGTTGGTTTACTAGGTTGCTAGACATAGATAATATTCGCAACGAAATTTGGTTTCTTATGCTTCTGTGATTCTAGTTCTAGAACAATACTTAATTAGATCTCGATTGATTGATTAGCATGTGTTCCTGATTTCCTGAGAACTCCCTTGACCTGAAACTTCGCCTGATTGCTTACAAACCGTTTGATTTACTTTTCTGCTTTGATTTACTGCTTTCACTACTGCTTACCTAGCTTAATTCGACGTTCTATAATCTATCGTAAGAATCTTGAGTCTCTGTAGACTCGATACCCTATATACTACTGGTTCACGTCTGTTCACTTGCAGTGTAGATCTAGGAATTAAAACCTGATCGTATCAAGCTCAACCTTCGTGAAGAAGTAACTCTGTTCAAATGTTTGGCAAGAGTAGACCAGATATCATACGCCGTAGAGCAGTTGACCACAACACTTAGGATGTCTTCGGCAATGGATCCAAGGAGCCATGATGAAACAAACTGATCGGTTCTGCTCCACTGCTCAAGTTCCGGATTTGGCATCTCTGATGTCGTTTTGTTGATGCCTGGAACAGAGAGAGTTGATGGAGGTCTCTGCTTGTATCCGGTAACATAGCCTAGAAACCCTTGACCACGAAGAAAGGCTGTAAACTGTCTCTTCCATAGAACATAATTTCTCTCGGCGAGTGTAATGGAAATACAGTGAGTGACATTCAAAGATGGCACTGAATGAGAATCCTCCATGGCTTTGATACCATGAAAGAAGAGAGCAAGTGAATAAGAGAAGTACTGAATATACACTGTTTTATTATATTGCTTGCTTAAGTTTTACCATTGTTACATCGATTCTTATATAGACACTTTCCTAGGGTTTTACATGTCCATATCCTTAAGCACATCAAACTTATTAGCCGTTGTAAATTGATGAGCTGTAGATGAGGTTGAAACACTTTGTTGGGAATCTTAGATTTGATTTTGGGCAAAACGGTGCTGCTTTTGCTTTTGACTGAGAGTGTCGTTTTCCTTGCAGGGGAAAGCAGAGTTGTCGCAGAGTGACTTGGGAGAGTTGATGGACTGATCCTGCTTGGGCCACCATTCATGTTGAGTTGGCTTGATGGGCTGTAAGCTCTGTTTGATAGCTTGTCCATATACTTATATAGTTTGGATTTCTATAGTAACCAAACTAATGGGAGCAAGAATGAATTCAGACAAAAATTACCATCAACTCCCTGATGCAAAATCGTCTGTCAAAAAGTGATGCTCTCCTCGCAAAAATGATCTTTCAAGCGGTTGTTTACTAGATTTGGAGGGAACGTAATGGACGTCGTCATCAGCCACCTCACACTCCTGTAACCACTCTAGTACACATGATCAACAAGGAAGTTCACAACAGGCTTACGACTCTGCAACACTCTGCTGACGAAAGAAACATTCAAGAAAAGATGGAATGAAATTGGGAAAATGACTTAAAGCTCACCAACAAGTCCCTGTTTTTGGGTTTAATGGTCTGTTTTTTTTCTTCTAAAATTAAATGTCAAACTCTTTGTTTCTTTGATGTGGTTAAGCTATTTAGCTTAAACCAATTTTGTAACCCCTTCTTTTTTGTTGATAAATAAATTTATATTTCAACAAAAAATAAAATTAAATTAATAGCAACAAAATAAATTACTATCTAAAATCATATTTATAAATATATGAATTTACTTTGTAAACATATTTTAATAATAATTATAAGAAATTATAATTATATATATGTATAAACATATATATATATATATATATATATATATATATCTTATTAAAAGTATTTTATCGTTTATATTTATCCAAATTAAAAATCATATGAATAATATGAATTATGATATAAAATTATATTACCTACAATAATTTTATTTATTAATATTTAAAACTTATATTTCAAAATATTTTCGTATTTATTATCTTATCTTTTATTTCTTTTTTTCTGGGATTATGCATCTCCAAAATAAAATAAAAAACCAATTTTATGACTAATATAATTTGTAACAAAATTGTTAATATAAATTAAGATTAGTATAGTAAAAGACTTAATTTCTTTAAAGATAAGCAAGTAATCAACCAATTTGAGAGTGGTTGAAAGCTCAAATTACTTCTCAATTAATATAACGACTAGCATGGTTTGCTCACACAAAGTGTGAGCACAAACTTTATTAAATAAAAGTATTCTAAAAAATAAATATTTTTTTGTCGGAAATCAGATAGATTGATAGGGCCCATTGGGCCAAATTTCAAGTTACAGAGATTAAAGTATAAAATTTAAAACACGACAAGTTGGGCTCGCAGGCCCAAAATCAGCTAAACAGACGCAAGTGTTTCGGTTGGGGACGAGTCACGCATCACGTGTCATCCGATTAGATTCCAAAACGCCACGTGTTAGCAGATCGAAAAGACCGGCATGCACACCGCCGGCGAGGAATCCGTTCTTCGATGTTGGTCGTTGGCCGCTTTATCTCCGAAAACCTGCAGATCTAAATCCACCGGAGAAAGCGAGAAGATCCGCATCTGAAGAAACTGCGCTTCCAACTTCACAATAACCGCCAGTTTCACGCACTTCATCTCTGCAAAACTCAACGAAGGAGCCACCGCAGGAAAAATAAGATCCGCCGGACCCGTTCAACTCGATCGGGCAACGATCCAACCGGCCAAAAGTTCTTGACGAAGAGAATCGTGGAGAGAGGAAGGAGTCGCCGGTTCTTCGACATGATGGGCACCGTGGATGAAGATCGAGAAACTGGGTTTCTTCAAATGGATCTAATTAAAGCAGGAGAAAACCCAGAAATCGATTGAAAATTGATCTAATAAACACAAAAGGATCGATTTTACAATCGGACAAGCATAAAGTACTAAAAGTCCGACGTGAAAGTCGGAAAACTAAAGTCGGTTTCCATTAGAAGTACAAAGGAGTATGTTAGTGAATGAGAGCTTAGAAGCATTTTTCAATTAATATAAATATGTATTGGAGTATGTCAAAACACATCATATATATAATGAGACACTTTTTCTTTCCATTCTTAAGGTGTTCACGTCATCAACTTTCTTTTCTTTTATACATCCTATTTATTAATAAATATTTAAAATAATTTAAGAAAATAAATCGTCACTTTTTTTTTCTGTCCCAAAAAAAAAAAAATAGGAATGAATCGTCACTTTTATTACGGAAAAATTGGGAATGAGAAAGGTTTCTTTAATCTCCTCCTTCCTCTCAATTCCCTATACGAACATTCTTAATTCCTCTTCACACTCCTCTCCGACCTTGATTTTTCTCTGTCCATTCCGATCCAGGCGGTTTTTTCGGGTTCCTCGAAGGACCCCAGCGAGAAAAACGATTATCTTCTTACGCCTCACTCCGCCATCTAGCCCCTCCTCACATATACCTATTTCGCTTTGTCGTTTTTACTATTGGACGCTTCTCCCGTCGTCGAATCCGCTGCTGCGTTGGTCGTTGCTACTCTGCAGAAGCTCCAGACAGATGAGCTCGCCACGGTTCGATTGTTTAAGGAGAACACTCCTTCCATTCTCTACATCACCAATCTCCATGTGAGGTATTAATAGAAAAATTGAAGCTGGTCGAGAGGTTTCCAAAAGATCGAAAATGATTGGAATCTTCATTTTCTTCCTATTACATCTTCGAACCAAGGGGGTTATCCAAAAGCAAGGTAATGTCTTTGTCTTCATTTACGAAAAAGGTAAATCTTTTTCGTTGAATTAATAACGTTTTATGCTTTATCTACAGTTTGCTGCGATCATTTGTTCCATTTGGAGGGTTTTTTCTCATCGACATCAGATTTCAGAGTGCCGTTTAGTAACTCAATGAATCAGACTCAGCCTAACGAGAATTATGAGCAAGAAGTCACAGCCTTAGCTACGTCTGGTTCGAATCTTTCACTGACTGATGATCAGTGTTCGGAGAAGTTACCTTCTTGGTTTCGAAATGTTGAATCTTAACAAGACAAAAAGATTCTTAGAAAGGTGTGACTTTTATGAACGAACTTCTTCTTTAGATTCAAATCTCTCAGTTACTATCTTGAGACTGTTTGCTTCTCATCCAGTGTAGGGTAAAGATGATCCAAACAACGCAATAGCCTCTCAGATACCCGCTCTGTAGAAGAAATGGGATGGTGTTTGGCTGTTTACAAAAGAATCCATCAAACTCCGGCGTTTCATAATGTTAACAAGAACTGAACAAGAGAAGATATGAGGAGTCAGAAGCAGAGGTTACAGAGCTTCGAGCTGTTAAGTCTCAATGTCCGTTTCTCGGTCTGAATCTTCCCTTACATGAGACGGAAGCAAACCGAGATGAAGCGAATGCAATGTCCGAGAACACGGAAGCTTGGCTTGAGGATTTTGTCGAGCAAGTAGATGGGAAAGCTTCAACAACTTGATGATATACGCAACATATTGTGTATAACTGTATTGAGATGGAAAGCTTCAACAGCTTGAAGCAGTGGTTGAGTGAGATCGACAGATAAGCTAATGAAAGTGTATGCAACCTCCTAATCGGTAACAAGAATGATATGGTCGACAGTAAAGTTGTTTCCACCGAAACCGAAAAGGTAAGATCGCATCCACAATTACTAAATTCCTCTTTACATTTTTTCCAGTTATGATTGTGCTTCTTTCTGGTGTACATCTGGATGAATTGCTAGCTTAGTTTCCATAAAACTTTACCTTTTCTTCACTCGATCATATCATGGTAGCATTAATCTTTATCTATGTGATGATATTACGATTGTTGAGATTGTTATACCACAACTCAAGGAGCTATGAACGTATATAATCATTGATTTGTTTTTCCAAAAGTTAGATGATCTGATTCAAGCGATTGAAATTTGATTATGTTCAGTAGTTATTTTTCATGTAACAACTGTGACTTGCTTATCTTACATTTCATCGATTCATAAAAAAATCCACTGCAGGCCTTAGCAGACGAGGTTTGAATACCCTTCCTTCCTTCAAACCAGTGCTAACGATTCTATCAACGTTGCTGGTGAGATCAAGAAGAGGTATGTTCACTAACTTTTATCGTTCCTCATAGTTTCTACAATATGTTACTCTATATTCCTAGCGAAGCTGGTCTAATAATGTTCTCCTTAGTTGCCATTATACATCACATCATTCTCTGGTTTTTTTACCAGTTGAAATACATGAAATAAAATATTCATGTAAAGATATTATAATCCAAAATGCGTTTTTGGAGACTTGGTGACTAATGGAAAGCAAACCTACAAACTTATTTCCGTATAAATAACTTGTAGCATCCTCCTCAAGCTTGTGTACATGAGTTTCTGTTATATGAGAGATAAAAAGATTCATGTGTTTCTTCACATTGTATCTACATTTTGATAGGTCAAGAATTATCCCTATTCTAACTGCAAGTGCACAGTGATGTAGTTGTAGTACTTAGGGTATCGAATCCACAGGGACTCCGGTCACACGATAGATTATAAGTAGTTCAGATTAAACTAAGCGAAGCAGATTTTGTAAAGCAGTAAATAGCAAGTAAATAAATAACATCAAGCGAGGTGGTTGTAAGCAATCAAACGAAGGCGTCAGGTTTCGGGAGTTCTCAGGATATCAGGAAATCAGATAAGCAATTAGATTCAGTCTATAGCGTTCTTGAACTGGAATCACGAAGGTAAAACTAACCATCTCTCGCTCCGATAATTATCTATGTCTAACAACCTAACAAACCAAATCTCTTTGCGAATACTAGAGTTCTAAACATGCATTAATTCCAAGTTCGTTCGTTCACAATTTCTCTAAACCAAATCTCTTTGTGAATAGATAAATTGCTCATCTAAATCAGATCTAGTTAAATAAACCAACTGTCGTTGCGAGAATCAACCTAAAATCAGTAATCTAAATGGCCAGTTTAGATTAAGCTTTAAGAACAGATTAGATGAAGAATTAGATGATGAATCTTAATCAATTAATCTAACATTCCTTCAAGTCCCTAATGAGAATCCCTAACCTAACAAGAGATCTACTCAGACATAGCAATCATAACAGAAAACATAATCAAAGTAGATATCATAAAATAATCAAAGGAATAAGAACAGGGGTTCGAAATTAAGTCTCTCTCGAGAACAAAACCAGCCCCTAAAATCTCCTAAGAAAATAAAACTTAGTTATGAAAGCATATCTAAAATAAAAGCCAAAACTCTAAATATATAGGCATAATCTCGGCTAGGGCTTCTGTGTAAATACTGGAACTATTCTGGGCTTCTCTGCAAATCTTCATAACTTTGTTAAACCGCCGCATTCGGCCCATCTCGCTAGTGTGTCGATCGACACCAAAGGTGTGTCGATCGATGCATGATCATCAAGTCGGGCAGTGAGTTAAACTCTCGGCCAAAATGCTCCAAAACTCCCAAAATACTCCAAAATCTCCACATTAGCTCCAAATCTGATTAAACCTGTAAAAGACTCTAAAATAACACAAAAGACACTAAAAATACATCTATATCATGACATAAAATGGGTAAAAACCATGATATATCAACTCCCCCACACTTAGCATTTGCTTGCCCTCAAGCAAAACAGAGAACTAAAATGTAATGAAGAGGTTTGAAAACTCTTCAGAAACTCTTTTCATCCTAGAAGCAGTAACACTCAGATTCCCCTTAGTAATCCACATGAAAGAATCAACCTGCAGACATCAAGACCAACATATACTTCCCCCACACTTAGCAAATGTCCTAAGTAAACTCCACAATCACATTCAAGCATTCAAATTCTCCCTACTGACTTCTGCAAGTATTTAAGTGCGGTCTCACCTAAGGAGTATCGATCAAAGGCACATGGATTCTTACCTTATCAGCTCTAGACCACCATACTATCTTTCTCTAGTCCCTTTCTTCTCTTTTCCCTTCCTTAGCATTCTGATTTTTCCCCATTGGGTATCATTTTATTTTTTTTATCAGTGCTCTTCCAGTTAAGGGGTGTACATTGGACACATTCCATGGATGCACAGGATATGAGAGTTTTAGCTACCATTCCCATGACCACTTCGAAGTTACTAACTCATCCTCAGTTTATTATCTTTTTTTTATATATATTTTATGGAAGGGGAGAAGGGAACTAGATAGGACAGGTTTACAGGCTGTGTCAGAACTAACAAGGGAATCCGACACAAAGTATACCAAACCCTTAGGTGAGAAAATCTAAGTCAGTATTAGGGTGAAGTCAGTAAAAGATCCTCTGATACCTGAAGTGATGTGGGTGTCCTCAGTAGGTTGATCCATGTCTGGGTTTTCTAATAGTCAGAGATAATCTGCAGCTTCATTCCAATGGTTACTTAAGTTCCTGCAAGTGCTACTAATCTTCTCAAAAAAATCATTGTTTCTTACTTAAACAATTTTTTACTCAATAAAACAAAAAATTTGAAAATTTTTTAATGACTCTAAGAAAACAAAAGAAAGTAGTTAGTAGAACCTCCCCCACACTTAAGACACATTGTCCCCAGTAGTGTCAAGCGAAGGATTGGCAAAAGAAAGAAAATAAAAATTTGTTTATGGAATGATTAAGTTCTCTCGGGTTTTACCTCTGTCGCAATCAGGCATCGATCGTTGCACTAGGTGCAGCGACCGTTACTGTGCGATTTTCTCATTGTATCGATCGACACAATGGTGTGTCGATCGACGCACTGCGTCTGTCGGATCAGTCAGCAAGTTAGCAGGTTAGTCCGTTGGAATTTATCAGTTTTGAATCATGCAAGCTGAAAACACTGAAAACAGAGTAAAATCAAAGCAATAGATGTATCAAATCAAGTACAACCATCCAAACATAGTAGAATCCTAAAAATCAAAAGAAAATAGTGCAAGAAAAAGAATGATAAGAAAATCAGAGTACAGAACCGATAATCCAGAGATGACAGCTACGCTCACTCCCTATCATCATCTATGTCACCATATCTCTCAGCATCACTGGCATCCTCAGGAGATCGCTGTCGACGACGTCTGTCAGGTACGGGCTGATGAATCTGTGGCTGCCTCCTGCAGCTGCAAGTGCGCATGAAGTTCCAAACAACCCGTAGAATACCATCAGATCTCTCTCTCCACTCTGCCTCAGAATATTCTCCATAGGGCATCGTAGGCTCGGGAAAGTCACCCACATCGTCGACCGGGGCAGGCGCAGGCGCAGGGGCAGCAGAAGTCGAAGCTCGTGTGGAAGGCTCTCCCAGCGGATGAGCCATAGAGAGAATCCCACGCTGCTCAGTCTCAGGAGGCTGAAATCTCAGAGCCTCCAATGTATCAATCTGTATCCACCTAGCAGCATAAAGCTCTATACCACACATCCCAGTGGTTGGGTCCTGATAAACCGAAATGCGCCCCTCCTTGAGCCAGGTAGCGCTCTGCAAATGGCTGAAGTCCAGGAACTCCTTGTCTCTATCACACTCTGTGCCCTGTAGAGGAATCCCGCAATGCATAAAAATGGGAGTAAGCAAGCTCCATACCGTCTCAGTACTGACTCCATCAAAAGGCTTCGTCTGCAGAACACACAAATGCAAAGCGAAGACAGCTCCCAAGTTGAGACCCTTAGTAGGATCTCTCACACCAGACTCTGCAAACTGGTCTCTCAGCCCCATAAACATCATCTCCATCTCATACTTGCGCATCTTGTTGGACTCAAACTTTCATAGCAAGCTCCAACACAAGATACGCGAGAAATATCTCAGCACATGATGCCTCATCATCTTCACCGGTGTGGTCCTGGAGTTGTATCGACCACTGCCAATACACTCCCAGAATGATCGAGCCTCATCTGGATCCCACTCAAGTGGCATATCAATGCGCCTCGGCTCAGTACTGAACTCGTAGATCCTGCAGATATCTAAGAGAGGAATCCGATACCTGACTCCCCAACTCATGAAGGTAAAGATACCTCCTGTAGCGCTCCTGCTATCGGGATCTGGGTAAACCACTCTGCAAGTGGCTAGCAACTACCTGACCAGCTCAGGATAGATATCATAAGGGCGCATTGGCATTGTCCCTAGACCAATGCCTCTGCACACAGCAAGTACCTGCTCATCAATCCCCAGAATCTTGCAGGTAGAGTAGTCAGCGAACTTGGTTGGCTTGATGGTCATCCCACACCAACCACTGTAGAGAAGCGAATCATACTCATCCCACTGGTTAAGCAGTGGTCGCTCTGTGAAATCTGCAGTCTTGAGGAACGTGCGAATGTTCCTTGGCCACTGTCTGGCTGTCGGGATCTCTGTAGCATCTGCTCGGGGCCAAGGCAGTGCCACTGCTGGACCCACTCTAACATATGGCTCAGGTGGCTGAGAGTCTCTGTGAAACCACTCTGGTGGTGGGATGTACTGTCGTGTGGCTGCTGATGTTGTTGCTCGTTTCTTGCGGGGTTGCTTGTGAGATGTCATCTGCATGACAAAGAAAAAAATTTAAACAATTAGTCTCGGCAGATTCTCTGTGAAATCGCGAAGCAACGACCGTTGCATCTAAGGCATCGATCGTTGCAAGGCGATTTCATCCATCGAACATTTCCCAAAATCGCAAAGAAACGACCGTTGCAAGGTGATTTCGCCGCAAACAATCAACAAAAATCGGTCCAAATTCATGCCACATTATCTCAAATCAGTCTAGAATCACAACCTACATCCTAAAATCAGTCTAATTACGCATGCAAACATCAAATTTCAGTTCAAAATTCTCAATCCCTAAAACCCTAAAAATTGAATCCAAAAATCGAAAAAATTAGGGGTACATTACCTTGGATTCTTGAGATATGAGCTATAGAAACGGATTAGAGCGTAAAATAGGAAGTATCAGTGATTGAATCGAAGAAAAATGATGAGAAATCGGGATTTTTAGGTGTGGAGGTTCGGTGTACGGACGGCGAAATGAGGAAGAAAAGAGAAGAGAAGGGTTTAAGGCCACTTACCTCGGTCGTGTGTGCAATGATCGTTGCTTAAGGGCAACGACCGATGCTGGTCAAATCGAAATCGATTTCCGGTTTAGCGCGTACCTTAATTTTTGCAATTAAACAAATTGCAACGATCGTTACTAGTGAGCAACGATCGTCACAATGCGATCACCCTTCTTCGTCAAATCTCCTTGCAACGACCGGTGCACAAGTGCATCGATCGTTACACATCTCCAGACTCGAGTTCTGTATCTGAAACTTAAAAACCAATAAAAACGTGAAATCCTAAGAAAAACACCAAAAATGAAAAGGAAAAACAACTAAACCTAACAGTGGGTTGCCTCCCACTCAGCGCTTGTTTAAGGTCATTAGCTTGACCGGACGAACAAGATCTTTCAGGCACCAAGAGATCTCGACAGAGACTTTTTCTGTCTCCGTTCAAGTCTCCTCATCCAGGGTGGTGAGTAGGTTGTCGTAGAATGCTCGTGTCCAAGAAAAGATGGAGTAAAATGCGCTCCAGGATCTATAATCACAGTGTCATCCGGCTGCTTTTCATCTGCTTCCATGATGGTGAATGTCTGCCCATCTATCAGTGGTCTTCGCAGCTTGTCCATCTCATAACGCAGCGGTTCATCTCCCAGATGGAGGTCTATCAGACTGTGTCTAACATCAATTACCGCTCCCGCTGTAGCCAAAAATGGTCTTCCAAGTAGTAACGCTTCATCCGGATCACAGTCGTATTTCAGCACTAGGAAGTCTGTTGGAACCAAATAGTTTACAACTCTCACCGGGACGTCCTCAAGAAGTCCTTTCGGAACCCTTATAGACTGATCAGCTAGGACAAGAGAGGTCCTAGTAGGCTTAAAATCCAGCATTCCCAGCTTCTCTGCCACAGAGTATGGCATAAGACTTCCAGCAGCTCCTAAATCACAAAGAGAGCGCCTAAAACTATCTTCGAAGATAGAACAATTAAGCACAAAGACGCCAGGGTCTGGCAGCTTCTTCGGGATCTTAGTCAGTAGAACATCACTAATATGCTGAGGGACTATAATCACCCAATCTCTCAGCTCCTCATCTAAAGGCAGCATCTTGTTCAAGTACCTCTGCACACATGGGTGATAAGGTGGATCATCAGAGGATGGAATTTCTTCCAATTCTTCACCAATCTCCTCTAGCTTCTTAAGCTCTTCTATCTCTTGCTTAATCACTTCAGATACTGAGGGATATAGTCTGATTGACTGTGCATAAATCTCCTCCTGAGTGATCTCAGACACTCCAGGAAATAAGCGGGCAAGCTCTAAATCAACATCAATATCATTATCATCTGGTGAGTCTGTCTGTCCACGACATGCATCGACCGACACTAGATGTGTGTCGATCGATGCAACACTGTTTTCACAGTTTTCACCTGGGAGTTTTTCTCCAAAATCCGAGATTTCTTCTTCTTTCACCAATTCAGTTGTACTTAGCTCAAATTTTTCACCTAGGTGAGACCCATCATTAATGTACACAGACCAGGCTTTAATATGAGTGTATGCTACTCCTTTTCCCTTCATAGAGCTGGAAATCTGATTCACCTGAGTATCCAACTGCTTCATGTGAGTGTTCAGAGACTCAAACTTCCCACTGAGGTCCTCATAGACAGCATCTAACTTCTTGTTGCTCTCCACAGTACTCTTGGTCTGACTCTCCATTAGCTGTTCCATCATAGCTTCCATCCTACTCTCATGAGCTGTAGGTGCAGGAGGAGTCTGATAAGATGAAGATCCATAGGTTCTCTGAGCACCTTGTCCAAAGGGTTTCTGAAAACCACTAGTCTGTCCAAAAGAGTTATGATTGCCTGTGAAGACACTATTTTGTCCTCCATTGAAGAATCTGTTACCCTGTTGATTACTGATATTCATACATTTTCATGCATTTAGTCTTGTATATAGTTCTTGTTTTGATTTATTTTCTCCATCATTCTTACTATTTTGCCGAGTCATTGTCACATCTAGAGTCTAGAGTTGTTTAGGACTAGGATTAGGCATTCTAGGCTTGCATTTGGAGTGTTTCTTGTGTTTTGCAGGTGAATGGAGGCATCTAGGAGCATTGGTGAGCTTGGAAGTGGAGTCTTGAGCTCAGAAGACCAAGGAAGAGCCAAAGAAGGACCATATCGGTCTGAGTATCGGCCAGGCGGGCCGATACAGCCCCTCGTCAAAGTTTCGGAGAACAGTATCGGCCACCATATCGGTCCACCCGACCGATATGGACTCTCGGATTAATTTTTGAGGGTTCATATCGGTCCACATATCGGTCAGGTGGACCGATACGCTCGAACCCAGAAATAATCCGAGACTCGATATCGGTCTGCATATCGGTCCACCTGACCGATATCGACCCCAGAATTGCACTTGGATCCGGGTCAACACCCGGTTTGTTCCGGGTTGACCCGGCTCGCACCTTTTAGACTATTTAAGCCAAAAACCTATTTTATTTTGTTTCTTATGCAGTTTTTGATGTTCTAAACTCTTTTGTAAGAACACATAAAAATCCTTTGATCAATCTAGATTTCTGTTACTATTCCATCAACAAATCTTTCAATCTCTCACTAATCTACCATGATCAACTCTATTTCTATGAGTTTTGTTGATTTAGTTATGATTTGTGAGTAGTTTTCCATAGGCTTGTGGGTTGGGTAGGATTGGGTTGATTAAGGGTGATCAATGGAATTCTAGTAGTTAATTGTCAAAATCTCATCTAGCAAAATGCTCTTAATGCCTAGTTAATCTTGATCACATTGATTAGGATGTTTAGAATTTATTGTTCACAACCTGTTCGATGAAATTCCTGTTCTTAGCTTTGTTAGAACTTTCATATTCTAGCACATGAAAATGTATGTCTAGAGTGATTGGTTGCTAATTGGAACCTGTTTGAATGCTCGTTTGATTTTGATTCACAAATGATGATTTGTTCTTGAGTTAAGATTGAATGAAGAATTGGTGTTAAGAGATTAAGCCGATTTACATAGTGTGTTCCTTGCTAGGAGATTAACTTTTAAAAGTTTGAATTAGGATTCCTTGATCATCCCGAGTCACCTATCCGTTGACCCTAACCCTTGGGCCTTATTCTTCCTATTGATTGAATCGTTGTTTATTTGCTTTTGTTTACTTCTATTTGATTTGCATTCGTTAGGATCGTTAGAAATTGAAAACCAAATTATTAGATTTGACTCTGGAGGTTTAGTGTATACTTATTGGTTTTATCCGTCCCAGAATAGGTTCGATACCTCAAGGCTACTTCGATAAGCTTGAGGAATTGGTACCTCAAAGGATTGTAAAATCCTAGTTATCAATTTGGCGCCGTTGCCATTTTGGGATTCTGGATATATCAATTCGTTTTCTATTCCTTTTTAGTTCAAGTTATTGTTACTAACTTGCTACTTTCTTTCTTATTGATGCTAGGTGTATGAACTTGCGCAGCAAAGGGACTACAAACTTAGTTGCAAGAGTTTACGACATCAAAGCACACGAGAGGAGACTAGCAAGGGAACGACGAGCACAGGAACGAGCTGTTTCAGTTGAAAGTGTTGAGCAAACAGTTATGGATAACCACGAGGATGAGCAGCAGCAACAGCAGCAGCAACAGCAGCAACAACAGCCAGTTAGAGCTATTGGTGATGGAGATACACCTGACACAAATGCTAACCGGCGAGGAATAATTCCACCAGCGGTGAACAATAATAATTTTGAGATCCGCGCTATGGTGATGAACATGGTGCAGAACAATCAGTTCCATGGGTTAGCATCTGAGGACCCGCTACAGCACTTGGACACCTTTGACAAGATTTGTGCCACTACGAGGTTGAATGGTGTGACTGATGATGGGTTAAAAATGCGCCTGTTCGTTTTCTCTTTGGCGGACAGAGCCAAGGATTGGGAAAGCACTATCCCTCCAGGATCCATCACTACTTGGGGAGACCTGAAGAAAGCTTTCCTGAAGAAGTTCTTCTCACCTACTAGGACTGCCCGTTTTCGCAGTGAACTATCCGGGTTTGTGCAGCGCAACAATGAGAGCTTCGCTGAAGCTTGGGAGAGGTTCAACAAGCTCACCACTCAGTGCCCACACCATGGTTTTACCAAGGAAACACTACTCAGCAACCTCTACCTCGGAGTGCTTCCTAGAATGAGGGCAATGCTTGATTCATGCAGCAATGGACACTTCCTAGGCAAGGGAGTAGATGCAGCTATGGAGCTGATTGAAAATCTCGCGCAAAGTGATGGCAAATACAATGAGGATTATGAAAGGACTAATAGAGGTTCATCAACTTCAGATGAGAAGTATGAGAAAGAGATAAAGGCTTTGAATGAGAAGTTGGACAAGATGATCTCCATTGGCCAAAAGAACATCAGCTTTGTGGGACACCAGGAGGATTCTAAACCTCAATTTTATGATGATGATGAGGATTTAACTCAAGAGGAGATTAACTTCATTGCTGGCCAAGGTGGTTTCAACAAGGGCTTCAACCAAAACTATAGAAACCACCCAAACTTCTCATACCGCAGCAACAATGTAGCCAATCCTCAAGACCAAGTTTATCCTCAAGCTCCATCCCAAGGACAAGCTCAGCCACAAGTTCAACAAGGTTTTCAACAACCTCAACAGCAAAAGCCATATGTCAACTACAACAACCAACAAGGTTTTGTAAACAAGCCTCAGTTTCAAGGTCAACAAGGCTATGCTCCCAAGCAACAATACCCACCTGGTTTTGGTCAACAACAACAACAAACTTCTTCTAACTCGGGAGTTGACAATGAGCTGAAAAGCATGATGCAGCAACTCCTTCAAGGACAAGCCTCAGGGGCTATGGAAGTACGTGACCTCAAGAATGAGCTACAGAGTTTGACATCAAGAGTCACAAACATGGAAAACAAGAATGCCTCTACGTCCCGCACTCAAGGTACTTTACCCGGAAAATCTGAGCAAAACCCAAAGGAGTATATCAGCGCTATCACCCTGAGAAGTGGTAAAGAGTTGCAACAAAGTCAAGTACCCAAGCCTAAGCTGGCATCTTCACTCAATGAGGACATTGAAGTTCAAGAAGGGGAGGAGAATTCTGAAAATTCTGCTCTAAACAAAGAGAGTGATAGTGACATGGCTAGGAGGAAAGGAAAGACTGTAGCTGAAGAAGTAGTGAATGATACACTCAAGAAGAAGGATGTGGTGTTTGTGCCACCACCCTATGAGCCCAAGCTACCCTTTCCGGGCAGATTCAAGAAGAAGCTTCTAGAGAAGTACAAAGCTCTTTTTGACAAGCAGATGAAGAATGTTGAGCTGACCATGCCTTTGATTGATGCCTTCTTGCTAGTTCCTCAGTATAGCAAGTTTCTCAAGGATGCAATCAAGGAAAGAACCAAGGAAGTGCAAGGGATGGTTGTGTTGTCTCATGAGTGCAGTGCAATCATCCAAAGGGATATTGTCCCAAAGAAACTTGAAGACCCTGGCAGTTTTACTCTTCCATGCGCTATTGGTCCATACCGGTTTGAGGGATGTTTGTGTGATCTTGGAGCGAGCACAAGTCTGATGCCCTTCTCAGTAGCCAAGAGGCTGGGTTTCTCTACCTACAAAGCATGTAGGATCTCCTTGGTTCTTGCAGATAGATCAGTGAGATACCCAATTGGTCTCCTAGAAGATCTTCCGGTGAAAGTAGGAGGATTTGAAGTGCCAACAGATTTTATTGTGCTGGAGATGGATGAAGAACCAAAGGATCCTCTAATTCTTGGGAGACCTTTCCTTGCCACAGCTGGTGCGATTATCGATGTCAGGAAAGGGAAGATAGACCTCAACCTTGGGAAAGACATAGTGCTCAAATTTGACATCAACAAGGTGATGAAGAAGCCAACCATTCAAGGTCAAATATTTTACATTGAGACTATGGATGAGCTAGCTGATGAACTCCTTGAAGAGTTGAACATGGAGGATCCTCTAGAGGTCACCTTGACCAAGGAATGTGGGGAGTATGGATATCTTCAAGAGGAGAGCTGGGCTTACATGAGAGCGCTTGATTCACACAAGCCTTTGTTAGAAGAGGTTGAGTTCATTGAGCTGGGATCAGATTCAGTGTGTGAGGAGCTGGAGGTGTTTGCTGTTGACATGGGTACCGATGGCGCCAAAGGAGTGGAGCTGTGCAAGGAGCAGCTTGTAGCTGACGATTGGAGCGAGCTTAAGGCGCCAAAGGTTGAGCTAAAGCCCCTTCCGCGGGGGCTTCGGTATGTATTTCTTGGCCCAAACTCTACATATCCTGTCATTGTGAATGAGTTGCTGAATGATGATGAATTGATTGCTTTGACCACTGAATTGAAAAGGTTTAGAAAGGCAATAGGATATTCACTTGATGACATAAAAGGATTGTCGCCTAGCTTGTGTACTCATAGGATCCACCTTGAAAATGAATCCATGTCTTCTATTGAGCACCAAAGGAGATTGAATCCTAACCTTAAAGAAGTAGTCAAGAAAGAGATTCTAAAGTTGCTTGATGCAGGGATAATCTACCCTATCTCGGACAGCACCTGGGTTTCACCCGTGCATTGTGTTCCAAAGAAAGGGGGGATTACTGTGGTTAAAAATGACAGCAATGAATTGATTCCAACTAGAACTATCACTGGGCATAGGATGTGTATTGACTATAGAAAGCTAAATGCCGCGTCTAGGAAGGATCATTTTCCATTACCGTTCATTGATCAAATGCTAGAACGCCTTGCTAATCATCCTTTCTATTGTTTTCTTGATGGATACAGTGGGTTCTTTCAGATTCCGATACATCCTAATGATCAGGAGAAAACGACATTCACCTGTCCCTATGGTACCTTTGCCTATCGAAGGATGCCATTTGGCTTTTTCAATGCACCGGCTACCTTTCAGCGGTGCATGATGTCTATTTTCTCAGATCTTATTGAGGACATTGTGGAAGTTTTCATGGATGATTTTTCTGTGTATGGTTCTTCTTTCTCCTCCTGTTTGCTGAACTTGTGCAGGGTCTTAAGGAGATGTGAAGAGACGAACCTCGTGCTGAATTGGGAGAAGTGCCACTTCATGGTAACAGAAGGGATTGTGTTGGGTCACAAGATCTCAGAGAATGGTATCGAAGTGGATAAGGCTAAGATAGAGGTGATGACAAGTCTTCAGCCACCAAACTCGGTGAAGGGGATCCGAAGCTTTTTGGGTCATGCAGGTTTCTACCGGCGGTTTATTAAGGACTTCTCAAAGATCGCTAGGCCACTTACACGTCTGCTGTGTAAGGAGACAGATTTTGTGTTTGATGATGAGTGTTTGGCAGCGTTCCACATGATCAAAGAGGCCTTGATCAGCGCCCTGATAGTCCAAGCTCCCGACTGGGAGTTGCCATTTGAGATCATGTGTGATGCAAGCGACTACGCAGTGGGAGCAGTCCTTGGGCAGAGGAAAGAAAAGAAACTTCATGTCATATACTATGCTAGTAGGACATTGGACGATGCTCAAGTGAGGTATGCAACAACTGAGAAAGAGCTTCTTGCTGTGGTATTTGCCTTCGAGAAGTTCAGGTCGTACTTGGTTGGATCTAAAGTTGTGGTGTACACGGACCATGCTGCGTTGAGGTATCTACTTGCCAAGAAGGATGCCAAGCCAAGGCTACTGAGGTGGATACTGTTGCTACAAGAGTTTGATTTGGAAATCAAGGACAAGAAGGGCATTGAGAATGGGGTAGCAGATCACTTGTCAAGACTGAGAATTGAGGATGCTGTTCCTCTAGACGACTCTCTCCCTGAGGAGCAGCTAATGGCTTGCAAGGCTGTTAAGGATGCTCATGATACAAGAATGAAGATCGAGGAAGTGAACTCTATCGAAGACAAGGAACCGTGGTATGCTGATATAGTCAATTTCCTAGCTGTTGGGAAAGAACCACCGAGCCTCGATAGCTACCAAAGGAAGAAGTTCTTTAGAGATGTCAACAGGTACTATTGGGATGAGCCTTACCTCTACACTTTGTGCAAGGATCAGCTCTATAGAAGGTGCATAGTTGATGAAGAAGTGGGAGGCATTCTACTACATTGTCATGGGTCAGATTATGGTGGCCACTTTGCCACTTTCAAAACGGTTCAGAAGGCTCTACAAGATGGGTTTTGGTGGCCTACAATGTTCAAGGATGCCCAAGAGTTCATTACTAAGTGTGATCCTTGTCAGAGAAAGGGGAATATCAGTAGAAGGAATGAGATGCCTCAAAACCCCATCCTTGAAGTTGAAGTGTTTGATGTGTGGGGCATTGATTTCATGGGACCCTTTCCATCTTCTTACGGGAATAGCTACATCTTGGTAGCTGTGGATTATGTTTCCAAGTGGGTAGAAGCAGTGGCAAGTCCAACTAATGACGCCAAGGTTGTGATAAAGCTGTTCAAGAGCATCATCTTCCCAAGATTTGGAATCCCGAGGATTGTGATCAGTGATGGAGGCTCACATTTCATCAACAGGCTATTCGAGAGCCTTTTGAAGAAGTATGGAGTGAAGCATAAGGTTGCAACACCATATCATCCTCAGACAAGTGGCCAAGTTGAAGTGTCCAATAGGCAGATCAAGGCCATTCTAGAGAAGACTGTTGGAGCTTCAAGGAAAGATTGGGCTAAGAGACTTGATGACGCACTGTGGGCATATAGGACTGCTTTCAAGACTCCATTAGGCACTACACCATTCACCATGCTGTATGGTAAGTCATGTCACTTACCGGTGGAGGTGGAATACAAGGCCATGTGGGCTGTCAAGTTGCTGAACTTTGACATCAAGACCGCGACCGAGAGGAGATTGATTCAGCTGAACGAACTTGACGAGATACGGCTTGAGGCTTTTGAAAGCTCAAAGATCTATAAGGAGAGGACCAAGCTTTTTCATGATAAGCTGATCCAGAAGAAGGAGTTCAAAGTAGGAGATCTTGTGTTGCTTTTTAACTCCCGGTTGAAGCTGTTTCCCGGGAAGCTCAAGTCTAGATGGTCGGGACCGTTTAGAGTGAAGGAGGTGAGACCATATGGAGCAGTGGTACTTTTTGGAAAATCTGATGAAGAGTTCACGGTCAATGGCCAAAGACTCAAGCACTACTCCGTCTCAGAAGTAATAGATGAGGGAACTTCCATTCCACTCTCTAGCCCTCCCTCAGCCTGAGATCACGGTTTGCAAAGTCGAGCTTAACGACTTTAAATAAAAGCGCACTTGGGAGACATTCCCATGTTTATCCTTGTACATACGTCTTTTGCTTGTTATTTTTGATTTTTTTTTTGCTTTGAGTTTTGTCAGGTTTTGGCTTAAGGACGAGGTTGTAGATCAGTTGGAGTTGAGCAAAGACCGTGGAAATGAAGAAAAATGGTGCAGGAGCCGATATCGGGTTCCGTATCGGTTGGCCAGACCGATACGGTTCTGGTAAAAATAATCCGAGGCTCAATATCGGTCCCCGTATCGGTTGGCCAGACCGATACGGATTCCCCAGAAAATTCAATATCGGTCCCCGTATCGGTTGGCCAGACCGATACGGGTCTTCGGAGTGAGCAGATATCGGTCACCGTATCGGTTGGCCAGACCGATACGGGGTGCAGGAAATAACTCCGAGAGGTAATATCGGTCGGCGTATCGGTTGGCCAGACCGATACGCCCTTCGCCCAGGTAAGTGGTTCAGACCCTAAACCGATTTCAAACCGGTTCTGACCGGATTTTAACCCAAAATCGATTTTCTTTCCCCTCTTTTCTCCTCCTCACACGCGATTCTCCTTCTCTCCTTGTCTCCTATTGCGATTTCAACAACAAATCCTCCAAGTTCTTCCAACTCACTTTTCTCTCTCAAATCTCCACCAAAATTCGATTTTTCGGTTGCTAAATCCAAGGTTTTCAAAGCTCTATCACTTGCATTCACTCTCTATCACCATCCTCCATCACAAACCAAGGTAGAACTCTCATCTTTCTCAAGATTTTCGGATTGAAAAACCCGGAAATTTTGAACTTGAATTTGTTTGGTTGTTGATGGTTGCTATTGCTTGAATTCCTTCCCAATATGTGTTTGAACCAACACCCATAACTAATTTCGCCCTAAGAATGAATGAATTTGATCTTTGGTGAATTAGGGTTCTTGAGAAATTTGGAATCCGAAAATATTGGGGGTTTTCTAATTGGATGGTTTCTAATGATGCATTGGATTGATAAAGGCTTGACTTTGTGATACTACTTGATTTGGATGAGTTTTGTTTCACAAAAGTTTCAAAATGTGCATTAAGGACCTTTGGTTGATGAGGTTGTGAATTGCTCAAGAAAGTGATTGATTGTTGAGCTAGAAATGAGTTTGGTTACGATGTTTAGGCTTGCTTGCTCCATTGAAACTGAAAAAGTATGCAATTGTTAAGCTCCCACAATTGTTGATCATGGATGTCTCAAGCTATTATTCATTGTGTGGTTAGATTGCGATCTGTGCTGATTCACTTTATGAGTTGTCTTTTGTAGGACAATGACGAGAAAGCGTGCCAACCCGAAACCAAAAGCACAAAAGCCGGTTGAAGACGTGGGAACCTCATCGAGAGGAAAAGGGGTAGCTGTTGAGGAAGAGGCACCCGAGGCTCCAGGGAAAGTAATTGAGAACCCACAAAAGTTCACCGCTTCTGAGATATGTGACAAGCTGGAGGGGATACCGTTCTTGTCAACCCGATACCCTCACATCCCGACACTGACTGCACTTGGGCTGCTAGATGACTACAACGAGATTGTAGAGAACATGGGTCTTAAGGAGTTCTTCAACCTTGCCAGTGACTCCTATCAGAGCTCGGCATGTCAGTTCCTCTCAACCATGCAGGCAACGGTCAATATGAGAAGAGCAGCTTTAACAGGGGAAGTGAGTAAGGGAAAGATTGATTTCCAAATGGGCAGAAAGAAGTTTAGCATGACGTATGAGGACATAGCTGCTGTCTTTGACTTTCCAGAGAATGGTGCTCAGCTGGGGACTTTTATCCCTATTGATAAGGACGACCTCGAGGGTGTTTGGCAGATGATAGCTGATGGGCCCTTTAAGCTGGGGGGGTATGAAAGCTGCAAGGATCAGACATCCGGCTATTAGATATGTGCACAAGGCATTGGCACACACGTTCTTTGCTAGGAAGGAGGCCAACCAAGTCCACGAGCAGGAAATGAAGATGTTGTACATTGGGCTGCAGCCACTCCTGCTCACTTATCCCAACGGTCAGCCCATACCACCGGTTGAGCGCCTCCCGAGCTACACTTCCATTCTGATAGAGCAGTTTGTTGTCCACAGAGAGTGGGCTATGTCAGTAAGGGACTCTAACCCGAAGTTCAGCATGGCTGGTGTGATCACACCGTTGCTTGTGAAAAAGAAGATAAAACTGGAAGGCAGCCTGAACGAGAAGACATTTGGGGAAACCACACCTGTTGCATGGATGGATATCCAATACCTTACCCGAACTCACTACCTTGCATCCAGGGCGCCTCCAGAGCGCCATCTCTACCGGATGTGCTCAGGCACTACCCATGAAGAAGGGTACCTCCTCCCAAACCCCGACATTACAAGCTTTGCCAACAGAGCTAATATCAGATTCTTACCGGGAGTGGAGCATGTGTTGGGACCTCACGGGTCACAGAGAGCAGCTGCAGCAGAGCATGATACTTCCGACGCACCTGCTGGGGTGTATGGGCTGCACAGGTACCTTATTGAGCCTCTAGATGATCCTATCGAGAACAGGACGATCAGGGCATTGAGGGACCAGAACCGGAGCCTCCAGAAGCAGAGCAAATGGCACGGTAGGAACATTAAGAAGATGGCCTCCTGTTTGAAGAAGGTGACCAAAGTGCTTAAGATGATTGTCGGAAAGAAGGACAAGAGTGGCGCTGCAGGACAGGCTTCCACATCCCGAGCAGCTCAGGCTGGTGCAGATGAGGAGATTCAGGCAGCCACCGAGGAGGTGATAGCTGAAGCTGATGTTCTGGTTGAGCAGGCTGAATTGGAGCAGGGCAGATACTCGGTTGCTGGACACGAGACATCAGGATCTGCACGCATGGCCCATGACTCCTACTATGAGGATCCTCACCGCCACTCTACCCGCGAGGACCGGAGGAAGAAGAGGAGAGCCATGAAGACACCTTCCTGCTCCTCCTCCAACCCGACCTACTCCATGGGGGATTCATCACCTCCTTTCCTCCATTACTAGCCAGGTAACACTCCACCATTGTACATATTTTTTCTTCTCTTCTTTGTTTGCTTTTTGTTTGTGTGTTTTCGGTTTATCCTCCTTGCCTAGATCACACAAGGGACCGTGTGATTTAAGTTTGGGGGAGAGGCTACTTACTAATCTTGAGTCTCATGCATTCATCTAAGGCATAGAAAAACCAAAAAAATTTTAAAAAATTTCGAAAATCTTCACAAAAATAAGCATGTAGGATCGAGTCTAGTTAGTGTTGTAGGATTCATGCATTTGGGAGCAATGATTGAATTTCCTTGTAAAGTTTAATTGGGTGAAAATGGTTTCGAATGCTAGCTTGTTTAGCTAATTGAGTGCACTAGGATTGTATCCCGAGTTAAGCATGAAAGCTAGAACGAACCTTGCTTGGAACGCTAACATTCAGCCTTGTTTTAAAACTGAAGCAAAATGTGAATTGAAGCTAGCTCTATTCAAAGTGAGAACCTTAACTTGACTTGCAATTATCCTACTCCTTCTTAGTGTTTTTAAACTCATGGATACCCCAAAATATTCAAGCATTCTTCTCCCTTTAACCACTCTTGTTTGCTTGAATAGATTCCGCACCCTTCACCACCTTTCCTTCAAACCCAAAAACACTCTAGTTGAGAGGTAGGCCTCTTGGAATGAGCTAAGTAAATGGTGTTGAGTTTGAGGCGACTAGTTGAAAATTTCCGTATAGATGCAAGCTTGACCACCTTTTGCTTGTATTAGGCTAAGATTGAAGTTTGGGGGAAGGGATTTTGAGAGGGAAAGGATAAAGGAGAAGTTAAATGGGATCTTGTATTTGTTGGCAAAATGTTTAAAAAGAAAGAGCTCTTATGTGTTTTCAAAGAAAAAAAAAAGTACCTCATGTTTTGAAAAGAAAAGAAGCCAAAGTGCTCAATTTAAAGAAAGAAAAAAAAAAAAGGGGGTTCATGAAAAAGAGGTCATTACTAAAGAAAGAAGGATTTGAGCTAAGTTGAAAGAAAAGAATTGCCATTGTTTTGAAAGGTTTTAAATGATCCTTGGGGAGCTTCATGGGAAGTGTTTTGATTGAGAAAGATGGATAGGCAAGAAAAGCCTTGATAAAGGGTAGACTCAAACTAGGTGGGTTAGAGTAAGAGTGGAGGTCTTTGGGGCGATGGGTAGACGGAAATCGATGCTAGTACGCACCAATTGCTTCTATACTCTTAGCCTTTTACTATAAGCTCATTCATTCCTTCATGAGAGAACCTTAATGAATGTGGAGAAACCCCTCTTCGTCTTGATTGAGATCATCTTTATCTCAAAACCTTAACCCTTGCCAAATGAGTTTGAACACTTGGTTGTGAGTAGGATCCACTTGAAATGCTTAATCAATGTCAAAGAGCTAGTTGATATGAATTCTTGTGTAAGTTGAGAAATGGGTTGGAGAATTGGCCTTGATGAGTATGGCTAAATCCTTGGAGTAAGCTTGACTTGGATACATCTTAGTTGCATGAGCTTTAAATGAAACTTGTTGATCTTGATTGAACTTTTGGATATGAGCTCCCGCTTTCAAACTTTTCTCCCAAATGGATTGATTGACTTATGCTTGCTTGTGGACAAGCAAGATTCAAGTTTGGGGGAATTGATATTCATACATTTTCATGCATTTAGTCTTGTATATAGTTCTTGTTTTGATTTATTTTCTCCATCATTCTTACTATTTTGCCGAGTCATTGTCACATCTAGAGTCTAGAGTTGTTTAGGACTAGGATTAGGCATTCTAGGCTTGCATTTGGAGTGTTTCTTGTGTTTTGCAGGTGAATGGAGGCATCTAGGAGCATTGGTGAGCTTGGAAGTGGAGTCTTGAGCTCAGAAGACCAAGGAAGAGCCAAAGAAGGACCATATCGGTCTGAGTATCGGCCAGGCGGGCCGATACAGCCCCTCGTCAAAGTTTCGGAGAACAGTATCGGCCACCATATCGGTCCACCCGACCGATATGGACTCTCGGATTAATTTTCGAGGGTTCATATCGGTCCACATATCGGTCAGGTGGACCGATACGCTCGAACCCAGAAATAATCCGAGACTCGATATCGGTCTGCATATCGGTCCACCTGACCGATATCGACCCCAGAATTGCACTTGGATCCGGGTCAACACCCGGTTTGTTCCGGGTTGACCCGGCTCGCACCTTTTAGACTATTTAAGCCAAAAACCTATTTTATTTTGTTTCTTATGCAGTTTTTGATGTTCTAAACTCTTTTGTAAGAACACATAAAAATCCTTTGATCAATCTAGATTTCTGTTACTATTCCATCAACAAATCTTTCAATCTCTCACTAATCTACCATGATCAACTCTATTTCTATGAGTTTTGTTGATTTAGTTATGATTTGTGAGTAGTTTTCCATAGGCTTGTGGGTTGGGTAGGATTGGGTTGATTAAGGGTGATCAATGGAATTCTAGTAGTTAATTGTCAAAATCTCATCTAGCAAAGTGCTCTTAATGCCTAGTTAATCTTGATCACATTGATTAGGATGTTTAGAATTTATTGTTCACAACCTGTTCGATGAAATTCCTGTTCTTAGCTTTGTTAGAACTTTCATATTCTAGCACATGAAAATGTATGTCTAGAGTGATTGGTTGCTAATTGGAACCTGTTTGAATGCTCGTTTGATTTTGATTCACAAATGATGATTTGTTCTTGAGTTAAGATTGAATGAAGAATTGGTGTTAAGAGATTAAGCCGATTTACATAGTGTGTTCCTTGCTAGGAGATTAGCTTTTAAAAGTTTGAATTAGGATTCCTTGATCATCCCGAGTCACCTATCCGTTGACCCTAACCCTTGGGCCTTATTCTTCCTATTGATTGAATCGTTGTTTATTTGCTTTTGTTTACTTCTATTTGATTTGCATTCGTTAAGATCGTTAGAAATTGAAAACCAAATTATTAGATTTGACTCTGGAGGTTTAGTGTATACTTATTGGTTTTATCCGTCCCAGAATAGGTTCGATACCTCAAGGCTACTTCGATAAGCTTGAGGAATTGGTACCTCAAAGGATTGTAAAATCCTAGTTATCAATTACCAAATTTGTTACCTTGGAAACCAGATCCTCCAATGTAATTCACATCTTCTTCCTGAGTGTCCTCCTCAGTCTGAATTACCTCAACATCTTGAGCAAAGTGGACAGCCTTCTTACTAGCCAGGAGATTGCAGATTGTGTCCATCTTAGATCTCAATTCAGCCATCTCTGTATTCTCCACACTTCCACCAGATTTCTTCCTCCTCTCATCCATAGTCTTGCAACTGTTGCTGCTTACTAGGTTCTCAATCAACTGCTTAGCTTGTGCAGGAGTCCTGGTGTTGAAGTTTGCATTACTGGAGTTATCCAGCGCAGACTGATATGGCAGATCTATGCCTCTGAAGAAGATACCAAGCAACTGGACTTCAGTGAATCCATGGTGTGGGCAGTCACGCTGGTACTTCTTGAATCTCATCCATGCAGCTTTTAAAGGCTCCACAGCTCCTTGGGAAAATGTGAGAATGTCCTGTCTGGACTGATCTGAACGCGCATCATCATAGAAATGACGCAGGAACTCACTCTTCAGGGCTGCCCAAGTAGTATACTGCCCAGGTGGCAGTTGCTTCAGCCATGCACCAGCGTCTCCAGCGAGACTGTGCGGAAAGAGTTTAAGGAACAAATAATCCTGGCAAACTCCATCATACTTCATGCCAGTGACTATGTCCTCAAACGAATCAATGTGATCCATAGGCTGCTCTGTTGGGTGACCATGGAATGCATTCTGTCTCATCAGCGAGTAGTAGATGGTCTTGATCTCAAAATCATTCCTCTCAAAGCCAGGAATCACCAAAGCTGACCGGTTTGCATGAAAATCATCCGGTCTGTTGTAGTCAGCTAAGGTTCTCTCATGGACAACCATCTCTCTACCTTGGGCCTGTCTTGGCGCTTGGTTCTGCTCCTGTTGCGGTGGCTCAGGAGGGTCAGGAATGACATTCCCTTCAGCATCAACCATTTGCCAAGCAGCATTGTACGGGTTGTTATCTTGGTCCCTCAGAGTACCTTGAGCATCGCGTAATAGAATCAGCCTCTGTACTACCATTCTTTCTCTTCTTTCTCTTCTGTTAGTCCTCTCTAGACGTCCAAGTTCTTCAAGATCGAGATTTATTAGGCTTAAGTTCGGATTACTTCGAGTTTCACGCTTCTGCATAAACTGTCTGTAATCGTCAAGCAACGATCAATGCTAACAGTGCAACGATCGATTCATTCTCAAATCGCTTAGTGACGATCGACACAAGAGGTGCAACGATCGACGCAAGGCGAAATCGGTACCTGCGGCAGAGAGAAAACAGAGAAGAAATCAGTAAAATAAAATAAAAACAAAAACAAAAACAAAAAAGAAAAATTCCTAGTAAAAACCCTAAGTTCGGTCCTATCGAAGACTCTAAGAGTCCCCGACAACGGCGCCAAAAACTTGATAGTTCAAGAATTATCCCTATTCTAACTGCAAGTGCACAGTGATGTAGTTGTAGTACTTAGGGTATCGAATCCACAGGGACTCCGGTCACACGATAGATTATAAGTAGTTCAGATTAAACTAAGCGAAGTAGATTTTGTAAAGCAGTAAATAGCAAGTAAATAAATAAGATCAAGCGAGGTGGTTGTAAGCAATCAAACGAAGGCGTCAGGTTTCAGGAGTTCTCAGGATATCAGGAAATCAGATAAGCAATTAGATTCAGTCTATAGCGTTCTTGAACTGGAATCACGAAGGTAAAACTAACCAGCTCTCGCTGCGATAATTATCTATGTCTAACAACCTAGCAAACCAAATCTCTTTGCGAATACTAGAGTTCTAAACATGCATTAATTCCAAGTTCGTTCGTTCACAATTTCTCTAAACCAAATCTCTTTGCGAATAGATAAATTGCTCATCTAAATCAGATCTAGTTAAATAAACCAACTGTCGTTGCGAGAATCAACCTAAAATCAGTAATCTAAATGGCCAGTTTAGATTAAGCTTTAAGAACAGATTAGATGAAGAACTAGATGATGAATCTTAATCAATTAATCTAACATTCCTTCAAGTCCCTAATGAGAATCCCTAACCTAACAAGAGATCTACTCAGACATAGCAATCATAACAGAAAACATAATCAAAGTAGATATCATAAAATAATCAAAGGAATAAGAACAGGGGTTCGAAATCAAGTCTCTCTCGAGAACAAAACCAGCCCCTAAAATCTCCTAAGAAAATAAAACTTAGTTATGAAAGCATATCTAAAATAAAAGCCAAAACTCTAAATATATAGGCATAATCTCGGCTGGGGCTTCTGTGTAAATACTGGAACTATTCTGGGCTTCTCTGCAAATCTTCATAACTTTGTTAAACCGCCGCGTTCGGCCCATCTCGCTAGTGTGTCGATCGACACCAAAGGTGTGTCGATCGATGCATGATCATCAAATCGGGCAGTGAGTTAAACTCTCGGCCAAAATCCTCCAAAACTCCCAAAATACTCCAAAATCTCCACATTAGCTCCAAATCTGATTAAACCTATAAAAGACTCTAAAATAACACAAAAGACACTAAAAACACATATATATCATGGCATAAAATGGGTAAAAACCATGATATATCACATTTCCCGGTTCGCTTTCGTTATATGGAGTCTGACAATATTATTACTCTTTATTTTCCAGAATGGGAAGCCAGCAGAATGCAAACAAGACTCTAGAGGTGGAACTGTCCAGATGAAAGGTCAACCAATCCAAAAGAACAATAGCCGTTACTGCCGTCAGTAGTTAAGCAAACTGTTTTCAAAAACTATGTGAGGCTTTTTTCCTTCTATTTCTTATTATGTGTTGTGAAAAACAATGGCGGTTGCTGCGGTCAGTAGTTAAGCAAACTGCTATCAAAAACTGTGCGAGGCTTCTTTCCTTCTTTTTCTTACTATGTGTTGTGAAAATCAGTGGTTGTCTAAACAATGGGACCTTTAAAATTTCATGTCACTGTGTACGAATAATCTATGCTGTTAGTTGCAATTTGTCTTTTACGTAGGGATCGAAAATCACTAGACAAAACATGTTTGGGCTACTATATTTACATGTGTGTTGGTAGATCACTAGCACCTCCAACACAAAACATGTTTCGCCCTAAATACATTCTGTCCGGTTTACTGTTAATTTTTTTAAATAAAACCAAGAAAAATAAGAATGGATATCTACAAGTTCTACCAATAGTTTTTAAAATACAAGCGACATACTAGAATGACAAATGTAATACGGGTAAGTACGTAAGTGCACACATATTTAGCTGCAGTAAAATTAAACAAAACAACACCTGAACCGATATTTCACAACCAATGACAACGATACAAAATACGCAAAAATCTGGATACAAATACTTAGATCATCTCGAATGAGACTGCATTTTTCACTCTAAAATTGCATTTTCTACTCCAAAATAGAGTAAAAATGGGATTACTCCAAATATGGAGTAATATTCTATTTTTTAAGTCATCACTCCATTTTTTACTCCAAAATGGAGTAGGGTTGGAGTAGACTCAACTCCATTTTGGAATGACACCAATTTGAAGTAAAAAATGGAGTAACTCATTGGAGATGCCTTAAGACACAACTACCGCGGGTTCAGCACCCAGTGTATATAAATTGTAGAAATTTTTGATTCATAGTAAATTGTCACAAATTTCATATGAAAAGAGTAAAATGCGAAAAAAGAAAGCTATATAAAGCCATGATTCATAGCATAAGGCAAAATTAACTATAGCAATTTAATAGTTTTATTCTCTATTAACCTATCGTTAGAGATAATAAAATTCAGCATTAAGTACATTGCACATGGACAGACTGATAGTGACACGACTTCTTGTCCAGCAACAGATTTTTGCAAGAACAGAGCATGAAAATAGTAAATACTGAAATTAAGAAAATTAGAAAGAAAAGAAAGAATGGCGGAATCGTTGGTGGAAACTCGAATCCCACAGCAGAAACACTACGAATCGAAACCTTTCCCGGCGGTGATTTCGCCGTCACCGGCGATTCCGGTTCCTGCTCCCTCTCTCCCACTGTTCACTCAGACTATCAGTACCCACAAACCCTATCTCGATTCCCTCCTGCACGAATCCGGAGCCGTGCTCTTCAGAGGCTTTCCGGTGAATTCCGCCGCCGAATTCAACGACGTCGTTGAGGCTTTCGGTTTCGATGAGCTTCCTTACGTTGGAGGCGCCGCACCACGCACCAGCGTCGTCGGTCGTGTGTTCACTGCCAACGAGTCTCCTCCTGATCAGAAGATCCCCTTTCACCACGAGATGGCTCAGGTGTGTTCAAAGGAATACTTTTTACAATTGATCCGTCAGATTTGGGCAAAAGTGAATATAAAAATCGGATTTTGGTGAATCTAATTAAGTGTCTCGAAGTTTGAAATTGATGGGACTTTGAAGATGTTTGTTCTGTTGATGGTGGTGTTAGGTCCCTGAGTTTCCATCAAAGTTGTTCTTTTACTGCGAGATAGAGCCCAAGTCTGGAGGAGAGACACCAATTGTTCTGAGTCATGTTGTGTACGAGAGAATGAAAGAAAAACATCCAGAGTTTGTTCAGAGATTGGAGGAACATGGTTTGGTCTATGTTAGGGTTTTAGGTGAAGAAGATGATCCATCATCACCAATTGGGCGTGGCTGGAAATCCACATTCTTGACCCACGACAAGAACGTTGCTGAGGAAAGGTAACTTCATCATCTCTGGATCATGGAGATGGTTGCTTGATAACACTGAAGACTTTGAATTGACAGGGCAGCTAAACTGGGAATGAAACTGGAATGGACCGAAGACGGAGCCAAGACAATAATGGGTCCAATCCCGGCTATCAAATACGACAAGTCGAGAAACCGTAAAGTGTGGTTCAACAGCATGGTAGCTGCTTACACAGGCTGGGAGGATAAGCGGAACGATCCAAGAAAGGCTGTGACTTTTGGAGACGGAAAGCCTTTACCTGCAGATATAGTCCACGACTCTCTCAGGATCCTCGAAGAAGAATGTGTTGCTGTTCCATGGCAGAGAGGAGATGTTCTGCTTATAGACAACTGGGCGGTTCTTCACTCACGAAGACCGTTCGATCCTCCTCGCCGAGTTCTTGCATCGCTCTGCAAATAGATTATTGTGTTGTCTTGTTCCACGCACAATAAAAAAATGCACACATATATAATATTATCTCTTTCTTTTGAGTAATAAGATTTCACAATCGTTTCAGCAGAGACCAGGAATGCAGTCTTTTGGGAAAAAACTAAAGCACGCAGTTTTACATTATTACTCAAGAGAAAGAAAAAAATCGAAGTCAATGTCATCTCTGGTTATGTGTTACCTTATTCATATCGTTTCTTCTGCTTATCAGTAACCTCTGGAGGTAAAGACAGGAACTGAGTGATTTTCTGGACCTGGGAGACGTCAATCTTGTAGTTTTTGGCTATCTCGTCCACACTCATTGGACCGTTGTGATCCTGAGCCTTGCCCTGAGAGAGAAGCATGATGTGTCGCACTTGAGCCACGTTCAATGTTCCTTGCGGCACCGGTTTTTCCTCATACCTTGTTGATTCAGGAGTTGTGTTCCGGAGCTTTGGGAGTGGCCTTTTCGACGTTTCCACTACCGATGCCTATTTAAATCACAAGCCTGACCTTTGTTTATATACAGATAATATATGTCCTTTGATTTAAGTTAAGAAAAGAAAGGCACAAGTCCGCTACTACTCATAACGTTTATTTACAAAACATTCAACTTAATCTACACCACCAAACATAATCAGCCTTATACCACCAATTTTATATCGAAGTTTTGTGTTGGGGCTACACGACAGATAACAGTTAATCATGCCAGTAAATTGATGTTCAAGCAAATATGATACTCTAGAGTGTAGGCGACACCCACACCGACACCGTCTGTGTAAATGGAAATATCACCTTAAAATAGGAAACAAGCCGGGATTGTTCATGAAACCTTCATCCAACTGTCACCTTAAAATCAATCAGTTACAAGACCTTTACATGACTAATGAAAAAACTCGCACAATTTGCGACTTAAAGACAAAGGCTTTCAAGACAGTTCTCAGATTAAAACTATCAATGCAGGCAATCAATATCAAAATTTAAAAGCACATACTTGCCCTGATTTGTAAAAATTAGACAACAGTAGACACTAGTACTAACCTCTCCCATCTCAGCTTTGCCTCCGGGTTTAGCTCTTATTCTCCCAACCATTTGGTTCAACATTGTATCGTATTGTGGGTCTCGTTCTTCTAAAACAGTATCATCACTGCTTCTTCGACCTTCATCTACCAGATAATACACAAAATTTCAGATAAAAAAAACGAACAATCCAAGATTCACCATCAAATAATGTTCATAAGAAATGTCGAATACCCATAAGCTGGGATAATGAAAGCATTCCCAGAGGAACGAGTTTCTAGGGGATATTTTTACCAGTAGACGGAGATTTCCCGGCGCTGAGATCTTCCTTTGGAAGGGATCTCCGATCGACGGCGACCCTTGACGTGGAAGATGGAAATCTATCAACTTCTTTGACTCTCCCAACGGCTCGACGCAATTGCTGACCCATTACGCAGAAACACCAACTCTTTGAGAAGCAATCTTATAGATTACAACCGCAAATAAAGAATTATAGGTTTGTTTTGCCGCATTCCGATGGTTACAATGTGAGGAAGATACGAATTAAACGGTAGTAGAAGCAGCTTCAGTTGCCTTCTTCATATTAATTTTGAAGGAAGGAAGGAACGTGTTCGCGTTGAAGGGACACAGAACCTTTAAACCCTTTGTTTTATTTTTTTGGTCAAGGGAACCTTGTTACCCCCAACAAATATGGATCAAAGCCCGTAGAATTATCAGCCCATATATCATCAGAGCACGTAATTAGTAGTAGTTACTAATTAAATTAACTTCTCGAAATTAAAATTTTCATTATATAAAAGGCATTGTATTTTAGAAAAATACTGGAGATGATATTGAAATCAGTGTCGCGTAAACGTGTATTAAGGTGCATTAACTTAATGGATTGGTTCCTAATTAAGTGTAGATATGTAGGTTATCTTTCATAGTTGGGATCGAGTTAGCATTTTTGTCTGTCAACAGATTAGTTGTACAATCTGGATTCTAAATAACTTAATGTTTGTGCAGAATGTGATTCTGAAATTTGAATCATCCCAAGCTTCTAGGAAGGTTTCCCACGAAGAGATGAAACACAATGAGTATTAGAAATTGATTTGTTTGATCATAGGCCTATTTGCTCTTGGTGCTTCTATCATTCACTACAATTGAAACACACCAGGATGATAACAAGGATGTCTTGGGAGATTGTAGAAGGATATTCTAGGTTTGGTTTGAGAGTTGAGATTCTCTCATTAGGTCTCTTTGGGTTAGAATAAGAATAGCAGTTTGGTAGCTTTGCTCTTACCAATGAGAACATTCTTTTATAAGGATGTTAATATCATATAAAATGAAGGTGTTACAATGGTCTAACCAATGAGAACTTGATAAGAAAGGATTTAGAGGGCGAGCGTTTGCCTTTTCCAAAACATCTATTCCCCTTAGCTTAGAGTAGTAAAAACAAATTGAAATCAAACATTCGCACGAATACATTTTTGGGTAATATATAGGTATCAAGAGTGCCTTTAAAGGATCCTACATATAGTGTGATATGTTGCGAGACATGGTGGTTATATTGCTTAAAACATTGGCTCTCTCTAACTATCTACTGTTGGCTCAATATGGCAATGTTTAATATACTAGTAGTTTTAATTACACGTACTTTGTATCTTATACTCCTCTCTTGTTTCAAACTCTTTTGTTTCTTGTTTCTTGGGCCTACCATGGTTAGTAGAGATCAGGCTTCTATATAGTTTTGTTTTAATTTTATTTTTCTTAATTCAATATCCTAAACTTTACAATTTCTCTTTCAATAGAGAGAATATTATATTATCTTCAAACAACTTAGCTAATACGACCATGTATTCTACACAACCAACAACCATATTCTATATAGTTTTGTTAAAGAGAATCTTTTCGAACCTTTTAAGCTTTTCTTAGAAAAAAACTCGTAGGATATTATGCTGGTAATTTGAATTATGTGTAGAGCTAAGGATATTCTGGGATGCCTTCTTATTGCCTAACTTGTTGTGTGACACAACAAGAACAAATGATTGTGTTTTTTGTCGATAGACATAATAATGATAGCAAAACAGACATAGTCCTCTTTCTTCGGAAAAGCTTTTTTCCCTTCCACACATTGTTAAACCTTTATGGGTCAAGTTGTAATGAATAATAAGATTCCTCTAAACATTTCGTCAAAAAGCAGAAAAGATTCCTCTGATTTTTTCTCACTGCACTTCTACATTGTCGCTAGACTAGAAACTCTTGTGTGTTGATTGATTGTAAAAATACACACTACATGGTTGAAATAAATAAATAAATAAATAAATACAAAACAAAATAGACATGTTAAGTTAGAGTTTTTTGGACTCAAATGTTACAGAATGTGATTTTATGTTAAACAAATATGAAATTAGTATATAAAAATAACAAAAATATAAAAAGAAAGAAAAAGAGAGAAGGGCACAATGTGGGAAGGAAGTGCGACGAGAAGATCACTAGATTTGGTCGGCACAATCACTTTCTCTCTGAAACTCATAAACACACAAAAACTTTGGCCCCTACCTTGATTAACGTAACCCACCTTTCTTCTTTTTCAACCCCACAATTTTTTTTATATCTTCAAATTCACCCTCTCCACATTTAGTGTGTGCTCTTTTTCTTTTCCTTTTTTTTTTTTCTTTTTATGAAAACAAATTATTCTAATTTATATTGTACTTTTTCTCTTATTGCGTTGTTAGTCTATACTTTGATCTTCATCTTCGTGGTCGAGAGAGAAAGAGACGTACAAAGGTGTGGTGGACTAGTGGCAGATGAAGCTTGGTGAATAACCAAGCAATCTTAGTTCAATCCCCCTTGGGAGGAATGCTTTACGCTTACATAGTATTAGCAAAGGTTGGTTCCGGGCCTAGGATAGGATTAAGGCCGAAGATCCGAACCTAGGATAGGATTAAGGCCGAAGATCCGAACCCATCCTGGTTATACATACAAAAAAAAAGAAACGTACATGTTTCAATGTGTGAGTAATTTATTTACTTAACATCGAACGCGAATATATGAGACAGTTTGTTTATATATATATTCTAATTAATGCCTTTCCATTTACAAAAAAAAAAAACAATTGCACTTATTTTGGCTAAGTTGTTGATGATAGGTCTAAAGTTTTATCCTATACTAATTGCAAGTGCACAGTATATCAATGTAGTACTTAGGGATCGAATCCACGAGGACTCTAGGCAACGATAGGATTAGAACTAAAGAGATTAAAACTAGGAGAAAGCAAAAAGCAAATTGTATTGAATAACTAAAAAGAGCAAGCAAGAAAGTAAACAAGTAGCAGGTTGTGGTTGTAAGCAAATAAACTAAGGGCGCTAAGTCTATGGCGTTCTCAGGAAATCAGACAAGCAGATAAATCATTCAGTCATGATCTAACTAAGCTCAGTTCTAGAACTCAAACACAGATATATAATTAACCAACTGTCGTTGCGAGAATTCTCTAAGTCTAAGTGCAGCAATCCAAATTCCTTTGCAATTACTAACAGATTAAACCAGCTTTAATTTCAAGTTCGATATGTTCACAATCTAATTAAACCAAATTCCTTTGCGAGTAATTAAATTGCTCAACCTAAATAGTTCAGATTCTAAACCACACTGTCGTGTCGTATTTAGCAACCTAAGATCTAGATTCTAATTGATCAGGTTAGAACTAGCATTAAACACAATTTAGTTTGAAGAACATCTATTGATGTGAATCCTTAACTAAATTAATTATATTTAGCAAGTCATGAAATCCATATGAGAAATCCTAAACCTAACTATGAAACTACTCATACATAGATGATGTAAACATAATCAATGAAATAATAGATATCATAAAAGAGATTAGAATAATAAAGGGGTTCGAAAACTTCTCCAAAACAAAGTGTAGTACAGGATCAGATCAGCCCCAAAAGCTCTAAAAACTCCCTGCTCTAAGTTATGATAGCGTCTCTAAAACTGAAGTTAAAAACCTAATTAAATAGCTAAAACACGACTTGGGGCTTCTGTGTAAATATCTGGAACTTCTGGGCATCTTTGTAATATTAGCATTCTTCATTAAACCGCCGAGAGTCTGGCCCAACTCGCTGTGCATCGATCGATGCAGATGTGCGTCGATCGACGCAGTACTCTATTTCGGACAGTGAGCACAACCTCTCGGGTCAAATCTCCAAAGTGCTCCAAATAGCTCCAAAATCTTCACTTCTGCTCCAAACGTGCGTGTACCTAATAACACTTGTAAAGGACTCTAAGAGAACACCAAAAGACACTAAAACAGAATTATATCATGGCATAAAACCGGTAAAAACCATGATATATCAACTCCCCCACACTTAGCCTTTGCTTGCCCTCAAGCAAAACAGAGAACTAGACATGGTGAAGAGGTTTGAAAACTTTCAGAAACTCTTTTTGTCCTAGAAGCAATAACACTCAGATTCCCCTTAGTAATCCACTGAAAGAATCACCTGCAAGATATCAAGACCAACATATACTTCCCCCACACTTAGCAACTGTCCTAAGTAAACTCCACAATCACATTCACACATTCAAATTCACCCTACTGACTTCTGCAAGTATTTAAGTGCGGTCTCACCTAAGGATTATCGATCAAAGGGCACATGGACTCTTACTTTGCCAGCTCTAGTCCACCATACTATCTTTCTCTGGTCCCTTTCTTCTCTTTTCCCTTCCTTAGCATTCTGATTTTTTCCCATTGGGTATCATTTTATTTTTTTATCAGTGCTCTTCCCGTTAAGGGGTGTACTTCGAACACATTCCATGGATCGCACAGGAGGTAATAGTGTTTGCTACTACTCCCGTGACCACTTCGGAGTTACTAACTCTTCCTCAGTTTATTATTATATTTTTTTTTACTTTATGGAAGGGGAGAAGGGAACCAAATAGGACATGTTTACAGGCTGTGTCAGAACTAACAAAGGAATCCGACACAAGGTATACCAAGCCCTTAGGTGAGAAAATTAAGTCAGTATGAAGGTGAAGTCAGTAAAAGGATCCTCTGATACCTGAAGTGATGTGGGTGTCCTCAGTAGGTTGATCCGTGTTGGGTTTTATAATAGTCATAGATAGATCCTGCAACTTCATCCCAATGGTTACTTAAGTTCCTGCAAGATGTTGTTAATATTCTCAAAAATTCATTGTTTCCTACTTAAACTGGTTTTGACTCAATAAAACAATTTTTTTTTGAAAATTGGACTGACTCTAAGAAAACAGAAAGATAAAGTCAGTAGCACCTCCCCCACACTTAAGACACACTGTCCCCAGTAGTGTCAAACAAAGGGTTGGTAAAAGAAAGCAAAAAAAAATGTTAATGGATGTGTCGAGTTCTGTCTGATTTTTACCTCTGTCGCACATGCAGCGATCGTTGCGGTCCTGAGCAACGATCGACACACGACGAAAGATCGCCTAGCAGGTTAGTCCGTAAGAAAATCCAAATTTTCGAACCTGCAAGCTGAAAACACTGAAAACAGGCAAAATCAAAGCAACCGATAGTCTAAACATGAAAACATCATCCAAACATAAACATCCTAAGAAAATCAAAAGAAAATGGAAAGGGAAAAAGAAAAATAAATACAAGAACCGTAGTCTAGAGATGCCAATACTCAATCACTCATCCTCCATCCCATCAATACGATCAGTAGCACTCGAAGAACCGGGAGTCGGAGAGCGTCGCCTGCGTCGTGAAGGTCATGGATGGTGTATCTGTGGCTGTCTCCTGCAAGTGCAGGTACGCATGAAGTTCCAGACAACCCGTAGAATACCATCTGAGCGCTCTCTCCACTCTGCCTCAGACATATCACCATAAGGCATCGTAGGCTCGGGAAAAGGTCCAATGTCATCGACAGGAGCAGCAGGTGCAGGTGCAGGCGCAAAGGAAGTAGAAGCTCGTGTAGAAGGCTCTCCCAGCGGATGAGCCATATAAGGGACTCTGCGCTGCTCACTCGTAGGAGGCTGGAACCTCAAGGCATCCAGCGTATCAATCTGTGTAAGAACAGGAGCAGGAAGATCCACACCACACTTCTCTGTGGCAAGGTCATAATAGACCCACACACGTCCCCTCCCCCTTCAGCCATGTAGCACTCTGCAGATGGCTAAAGTCAAGGAACTCCAAACTGTCACTACGCCCGTTCCCTCTAAGGGAATCCTGCAATGTCTGAAAATGGGAGTAAGCAGACTCCCTACTCTCTCAGTGCCCACACCATCAAATGGCTTCTTCTGCAGCTCGCATAAATGGTGAGCGAAGACAGCTCCCAAGTTAAGTCCCTTAGTGGGATCTCTCAGAACAGTATCCTCAAACTGATCCCTCAGCCCAATGAACAGCATCTCCATCTCGTTCTTACGCATCTTGTTGGCTTCAAACTTGCACAACAGAGTAGATCCCAAGATGCGCAAGACGTATCTAAGAACCGGATGCCTAACCTGAATCACCGGTGTGGTCCTCGAGTTATACCGACCAGTGCCGATACACTCCCAGAAATACTGAGCTTCATCCACATCCCACTCAAGTGACATACCAATGCGCGTCGGCTCAGTGTTGAATCCATAAATCCTACATATATCGAGAAGGAGAATCCGATACCTGGCTCCTAAGCACATGGAGGTAAAAAAGCCTCCTGAAGCCTTCCTGCTGTCGGGTGTAGGGTATAGCACTCTGCAAGTGGCTAGCAGCTGTCTTACCAACTCAGGGTACATCTCGTAAGGTTGCATTGGCATTGTCCCCAGACCAATGCCTTTGCATAGTGCAAGAACCTGCTCATCGATCTCCAGACTCTTGCAGGTCGAGTAATCTGCAAATTTGGTCGGCTTAAGCTTCATGCCACACCAACCATTGTACAACAATGTATCATACTCATCCCACTGGTTAAGCAATGGCCTCTCTGTGAACTCATCAGTCTTAAGGAACTCAGCAATATTATTACCCCATACTCTACCCGTCGGAATCAATAGCTGATCTGCTCTAGGCCAAGGTGGTTGTATTGCTTCTTGATCTCTCTGATAATCTGCAGGTGGATCCAAGTCTCGATGGAACCACTCAGCCGGTGGAGCGTGATGAGCTGTAGCTGCTGATGCGGTAGTTCTACGCTTACGGGATTGTCGAGGAGGCATCTGCAAGAAATTAAAACAAGTAAGTCTCGGCAGAAACTCCCTGTGAAATCGCAATGCAACGACCGTTTCACAAGTGCAACGATCGATGCAGGGCGATTTCACAGTCGGCAATGAATTCTCAAAATCGTTTCCAAATCAGTTCTAAAACTACACAAACAACAATAATCCATCACCAATCATCCTAAATCAGGTCTATAACAGCATGGGATCATCGTTTTCAAGCCAAAATTCTCAAATTCTAAAACCCTAAAAACGAATCCAAAAATCATGAAATTGAGACACATTACCTTGGATTTGCTTCAAATGGGTTAGAAAAAGAAATAAAGCGTGTAAAAACAAGGAGAATAGCACTTGGAATCAACAAAAACGATGAAGAAATGAGAGATTTAGGTGATGAGTGTCTCGGTTGTACGGACGGCGAGAGTGGAGAGGAAGAGAGGAGAAAAGGGTTTAAGGCACTTACCTGGTCGTGGGTGCAACGATCGATGCTGTTGAACCAAATCGGTTCCGGTTTAGCACGCGTACCTTAATTTAGCAATTAAACCATTTGCAACAACCGTTGCACAGGACCGCAACGATCGTCACAATGCAATCCCATCTCCTCGTCAAAATCTCCTTGCAACGACCGGTGCACAAGTGCATCGATCGTCACACATCTCCAGACTCGAGTTCTGTATCTAAAAACTTAGCAAAACAAAATCAAAACGTAAGTTCCTAAGAAAAACACCAAAAATAAGAAAGAAAAATACTAAAACCTAACAGTGGGTTGCCTCCCACTCAGCGCTTGTTTAAGGTCATTAGCTTGACCGGACGAACAAGATCAGTTTGCTGGAGATCCTGATAGAGACTGTGATTGCCTCTGTGCAAGTCTCCTCATCCAAGGCAGATAGTAAGCACCATCAGTGTGAACGCGTCCAAGAAAAGAAGGAGTGAAATGCTCCCCAGGATCCAAAACCGTAGTGTGATTTGACTGCTCTTCATCTCCATCCATAATGGTGAAGGTCTGCCCATCTATTAGTGGCTTGCGTAGCTTGTCCATCTCAAAGTGCAGCGGCTCATCTCCCAGATGGAGATCTATCAAGCTGTGTCTCACATCTATTACTGCTCCCGCTGTAGCCAAGAATGGTCTACCCAGTATTAAAGCATCATCCTGCTCACTGTGGTACTTAAGAACTAAGAAATCTGTTGGAACCAAGTAGTTTCCAACTCTCACTGGGACGTCCTCAAGAACTCCTTCCGGAATCCTTATAGACTGATCAGCTAGAACAAGAGAGGCCCTAGTAGGCGAAAAATCCATCATACCCAGCTTCTTTGCCACAGAGTATGGCATGAGACTTCCAGCAGCTCCTAAATCACAAAGAGAGCGCTTAAAACCATCCTCGAAGATAGAACAACTCAGCACAAAAATCCTAGGATCAGGTAGCTTCTTAGGAACCTTAGTCAATAGCACATCACTTATATGCTGAAGAACAACTATAACCCAATCCTTCAGCTCTTCATCCTAAGGCAACATCTTACCCAAGTATCTCTGCACACAAGGGTGGTAAGGTGGATCATCAGATGGTGGAATTTCTTCCAACTCTTCACCAATCTTTTCTAGCTCTTTAAGTTCATCAATCTCTTGTTGGATCACTTCAGACACCTTAGGATATAAGCGAATAGATTGTGCATAAATCTCCTGTTGAGTTATTTCAGACACCCCAGGGAATAAACGGTTGAGCTCTGAATCTGCATCAGTGTCATAAGAATCCTGTGAATCTATCTGTCCACGCCTTGCAAGGATCGACGCTAAGGGTTCATCGATCGATACAGTCAAATTTTCACAGATTCCACGCGAGAGATTTTCCTCAAAATCTGAAATTTCAGCCTCTTCTACCACTTAAGCTGTACTTAGCTCAAATCTTTCACCTAGGTGTGATCCATCATCAATGTACACTGACCAGGCCTTAATATGGGTGTCTACAACACTCTTCCCTTTGATGGAGCTTGAAATTTGGCTCACCTGAGTGTCCAATTGCTTCACATGAGTGTTTAGAGACTCAAACTTCCCATTGAGATCCTCATAGACAGCATCCAACTTCTTGTTGCAGTCCACATCAATCTTAGCCTGTCCTTCCAGCAGCTGTTCCATCATTGCCTCCATCTTACTCTCATGAGTAGTAGTTACAGGAGGTGTTTGGTAAGAGGAAGATCCATAAGTCCTCTGATTACCTTGTTGGAAAGGTTTCTGAAATCCACTAGCCTGTCCAAATCCAGGAGAGTTTTAGTTGCTGTTGAAAGAACTCTTCTGTCCTCCATTGAAGAACCTATTACCAGACTGATTTCCAAACCTGTTTCGTGGGAAACCAGATCCTCCGATGTAATTCACATCCTCTTCCTGATCATCTCCTTCATCATTGATCATCTCAACATCTTGAGCAAAGTGGACAGCTTTCTTCCCAGCTAGAAGACTGCAAATTGTGTCCAACTTAGATCTAATATCAGCTATCTCAGAATTCTCCATCTTCCCACCGGACTTCTTCCTTCTCTCATCAGTAGTCTTGCAGCTATTACTGCTTACTAAATTATCTATCAACTGCTTAGCTTGAGCAGGAGTCTTAGTTTTAAAGTTGGCATTGCTAGAATTGTCCAGCGCAGTCTGATATGGAAGATCTATTCCTCTGAAGAAGATGCCTAAAAGTGTTACCTCAGTGAATCCATGGTGCGGGCAGTCATGTTGGTATTTCTTGAACCTCATCCAGGCTGTCTTAAAAGGCTCTGTTGGACCTTGGGTAAAGGTAAGAATGTCCTGTCTGGACTGATCTGAGCGAGCATCATCATAGAAATGACGCAGGAACTCACTCTTCAGAGCGTCCCAAGTAACAAACGTCCCAGATGGAAGTTGTTTCAGCCAGGCTACAGCATCTCCAGCCAGAGAGTAGAGGAAAAGCTTGAGGAACAGATAGTCTTGGTTAACTCCATCGTACTTTATTCCAGTGACTATGCCCTCAAACTCATCTATGTGATCCATCAGCTGCTCACTTGGAGAGCCATGGAAGGCTTTCTGCCTCAGGAGAGAGTAGTAGACGGTCTTGATTTCAAAATCATTCCTCTCAAATTCAGGAAGTACAAGAGCTGACCGGTTTGCATGAAACTCATCCGGACGGTTATAGTCAGCTAAAGTCCTCTCATGGACAACCATCTGTCTACCTTGGCCTTGTCCTTGGCCTTGTCCTTGGTTCTGCTCCTGTTGCGGCTGTGGTTGCTCTGGAGGATCAGGGATAACATTCCCTTCAGCATCTATCGATTCTCCAGCAACATTGTAAGGATTTTTGTGTCGGTCCCTCAGGGTACCTTGAGCATCAGGCTTTATGATCACACGTTCAACAACAACCATCCTTGTTCTTCGAACTCTTCTGTTGGTCCTCTCTAGTCTAGCAAGCTCTTCAAGTTGGAGGTTTACGAGATTAGTGTTCGGATTACTTCTAGTATCACACGTCTGCATAAACCGTCTGTAATCGCCAAGCAACGATCGATGCTAAAAGTGCAACGATCGATTCAACTTCAATCGCCTAGTAACGATCGACACAAGAAGCGCAACGGTCGATGCTATGCGATTATGAAACCTGCGACAGAGAGAAAACAGAGAAAAGAAAAAGAAATCAGTAAACAAAAATAAAAATAAAAATCCTAGTAAAAACCCTAAGTTCAAAGCTATCGAAGACTCTAAGAGTCCCCGGCAACGGCGCCAAAAACTTGATAGGTCTAAAGTTTTACCCTATACTAACTGCAAGTGCACAATATATCAATGTAGTACTTAGGGATCGAATCCACGAGGACTCTAGGCAACGATAGGATTAGAATTAAAGAGATTAAAACTAGGAGAAAGCAAAAAGCAAATTGTATTGAATAACTAAAAAGAGCAAGCAAGAAAGTAAACAAGTAGCAAGTTGTGGTTGTAAGCAAATAAACTAAGGGCGCTAAGTCTAGGGCGTTCTCAGGAAATCAGACAAGCAGATAAATCATTCAGTCAGGATCTAACTAAGCTCAGTTCTAGAACTCAAACACAGATATAGAATTAACCAATTGTCGTTGCGAGAATTCTCTAAGTCTAAGTGCAGCAATCCAAATTCCTTTGCAATTACTAACAGATTAAACCAGCTTTAATTTCAAGTTCGATATGTTCACAATCTAATTAAACCAAATTCCTTTGCGAGTAATTAAATTGCTCAACCTAAATAGTTCAGATTCTAAACCACACTGTCGTTTCGTATTTAGCAACCTAAGATCTAGATTCTAATTGATCAGGTTAGAACTAGCATTAAACACAATTTAGTTTGAAGAACATCTATTGATGTGAATCCTTAACTGAATTAATTATATCTTGCAAGTCATGAAATCCCTATGAGAAACCCTAAACCTAACTATGAAACTACTCAGACATAGATGATGTAAACATAATCAATGAAATAATAGATATCATAAAAGAGATTAGAATAATAAAGGGGTTCGAAAACTTCTCCAAAACAAAGTGTAGTACAGGATCAGATCAGCCCCAAAAGTTCTAAAAACTCTCTGCTCTAAGTTATGATAGCGTCTCTAAAACTGAAGTTAAAAACCTAATTAAATAGCTAAAACACGACTTGGGGCTTCTGTGTAAATATCTGAAATTTCTGGGCATCTTTGCAATATTAGCATTCTTCATTAAACCGCCGAGAGTCTGGCCCAACTCGATGTGCATCGATCGATGCAGATGTGCGTCGATCGACGCAGTACTCTGTTTCGGACAGTGAGCACAACCTCTCGGGTCAAATCTCCAAAGTGCTCCAAATAGCTCCAAAATCTTCACTTCTGCTCCAAACGTGCGTGTACCTAATAAAACCTATAAAGGACTCTAAAAGAACACCAAAAGACACTAAACAGAATTATATCATGGCATAAAACCGGTAAAAACCATGATATATCAGTTGAAAAGTCAAGTTGTTTCTTGGTAATATTATTATCGTAGATACTAATTTTATTGGTAATTATTTTCTCCATTTTGTTCTAAACGTTAAATTAATAAAAACATATTATAATTAGTAATAATAAATATTTATTACTTCTTAGTATGTGTGAAAAATTTACAAGATTATTCTATTAAAAATAAAAGGTATATATAAAAAGTTATTCAGTTAATAATAGGCAAACATACATTTCTTAACCCAACCTAAACCAAAATCAATCCAACCTTAAATATCTTTAATTGATCCGACCTAAATGAATTGTATAATGTGATTCTGTTGAGATGTATTGCTCCTTTGCTAGCTATAAGAACCATTGATCATGTCTTTTGATTAGCTAATAGACATGTGGTTAGGTACATTTCAACTCTAATTGGTCTACGATTGCAACAACAAAAAATCAAACTTTAGGGACACTGAATTTTCAAGAAACTTGACTTTAGGTTTCTGTAAGCATTGTCTCGTTCTGTGAAAAAACGTCAACAAAGTAAACTTAACGAATCACTCTTTTTGCTAGATTTTTCTTAAAACACTGATCCTAAGACAATAAGACTTCCTTTTTACATGTTTATTATTGTTTAATGCAATAAAAGTAAGAGAAACATACTTTTTTTTTAAAAAAAGGCTTTCATATTATGTAAAACATAACAAGAGTTTAGTACATAAAAAAAATGCGTCATAGAAAAAATAAGAAAAAGGGTGAGAAAACAGAGGAGAAAGGGCCAGAGCTTTTGTAGAGATAACTACACGGAAGGGGGGTTTAACGTGAAGAAACCAGAAGATCATCGTGAACGAGAACAAAAGGATACCAAATCTTTGTAGAACCAAAATTTACAGCACTACTTTAAAAGCGATTTAATCACGAATAAAACATAAGCGTTAAAGAAACGATATCAAAACACTCGGACAGAAGGAGTAGAAATCAGAATATATGGAGGCGAGATTTGATCTCTTTCCTTAACTCAAAGAATCACCCGTAGTGTTACAGGTTAAATCAAGATTCATGAGTCCCACGATACAACCATATGAAACCGTATCGCAACACTCGATATCGGTTCTATCGAACATATGAACTACGATACTCTCGAAATTAGAACACTAACCTAAAAACATAAGAGAATTGAAGGAACTTTTGTTTGTGTTTTTCTCTGTGTGATTTTCGTTCTGGATGCTCAACAAGAGAGGCTTAGAGATCCTTTATATAGGACTAGCACGTTTCCATAAATTGGAAATTTACTTGTCTAGCAAGTTTCCACAAACTGGAAATTTTACTTGTCTAGCAAATTGGAAATTTACTTGTCTAGCAAGTTTCCACAAATTGGAAAATTTCCCTTCCATATCATTATGGGCTTAACACATTTCTTTTCACACAAACATTTTTTAATAAAGCCCATGTCTTAACATGTCTTCATTAAATAATTGTTCCAACAATCCCCTACATGAATAGAAATGACTCTAAACATATATAGATACAACTATCTAGACAGACTCAATGAACTAATAGACTTGACCAGACTAGACTTCACTAGACCAGACAGACTTTCGAGAGTATACGAAAATATAACTACATTTGATAGGTAGCATTTTTCAGCTTTGAACCAATCATTTTTGATATATGTCGGGTTTACTCGGCCAGGAGGTGAACGCGATGTCTTGAACTCTTTGTAAAATGATAAAAGCGATTTAATAACGATAAACAATAAGCGTTAAGGAAACAATATCAAAACGATTTAACAGAAGGAGTAGAAATCAGAATATATGGAGGCGAGATTTGATCTCTTTCCTTAACTCAAAGAATCACCCGTAGTGTGACATGTTAAATCAAGATTCATGAGTCCCATGATACAACCATAGGAAACCGTATCGCAACACTCGATATCGGTTCTGTCGAACATATGAACTACGATACTCTCGAATTAGACACTAACCTAAAACAGAAGAGAATTGAAGGAACTTCTTTTTGTGTTTTTCTCTGTGTGATTTTCGTTCTGGATGCTCTACAAGAGAGGCTTAGGGGGGGTCCTTTATATAAGATTCGCAAGTTTCCATAAAATGGAAATTTACTTGTCTAGCAAGTTTCCACAAAATAGAAATTTACTTGTCTAGCAAGTTTACACAAATTGGAAATTTACTTGTCTAGCAAGTTTCCAGAAATTGGAAAATTTCCCTTCCATATCATTATGGGCTTAACACATTTCTTTTCACACAAACACTTTTTAATAAAGCCCATGTCTTAACATGTCTTTATTAAATAATTGTTCCAACAATCCCCCACATGAATAGAAATGACTCTAAACATATGTAGATGCAACTATCTAGACAGACTAAGTGAACTAGATAGACTTTACTAGACTAGACTTCACTAGACTAGACAGACTTTCGAGAGTATACGAAAATGTAACTGCATCTGAGAGGAAGCATTTTTCAGCTTTGAACCAATCATTTTTGATATCTGTCGGGTTTACTCGGCCAGGAGGTGAACGCGATGTCTTGAACCACCCGGACTTTGATGTAAACCGAGACAACAGATATAGCACAGTGACATCTTCTCATAGAACTATGTTCTCTATTGTGTTCATTGGCCTTGAACATGCCTGGTATTCGTGAGTGAAGTTGGAGAGTATAGCCTTACATTCATTCTCCTAGAAACGGCCCCATTTCACACTCACTAGGTGATCTGCCATCAGCTTTCTTTCCAGAAAGTATCCGTCTGTACTTCACTATTACAAAGATATGGAATCATTAAAAGCCAACGCTTAACCTCATCACACACATATAGCACTATTTATCATCTGAAGAACTGGGTAGAGTTATAGTGCTCAATCCTGAATCAGTTCAATTTTGTTTTCCCTTTGAACCTAGATCTTGGGATCTCCAGTCACATAGGTGGGGTGTCCATCAAACGTCTTTAAACCCATTCCTTTTGATGATTTCCTAATTTGATCTCTCGGCAAGCTTTTGTGAACGGATCCGCTAAATTATCAGCCGACTTGATGTAATCTATCGTTATTACACCACTTGAGATCAAATGTTTAATGGTCGTATGTCGTCTTCGTATATGACGATATTTGCCATTGTACAGACTACTCAGTGCCCGTGAGATAGCCGACTGACTATCACAGTGTACGCGTAGAGCTGACACAGGTTTTTCCCACATCGGGATATCTTCCAAGAAGTTCTGAAGCTATTCTGCTTCCTCTGCAGCTTTGTCTAAAGCTATGAACTCTGACTCCATGGTTGATCAGACCATGAGTGTTTGCTTGGAAGATTTCCAGGATACTGCTGCACCAACAAGAGTGAATACATATCCACTCGTAGATTTGGAGTTTCTTGAATCTGAAATCCAATTAGCATCATTGTACCCTTCTAGTACTGCTGGTTCTTTTCCAAAATGAAGCCCATAACTCTTAGTATTTCTCAGAATACTCTAGTTATGGCTTACCAATGAGTATGACATGGATTACTCATGTAGCGACTTAAGACATTTACTGAGTGCGCTAAATCGGGTCTAGTACGATTCATCAAGTACATTAGACTCCCGATCACTCTTGCATACTCCACCTGTGACACAGGTTCACTTGAATTCTTTGTCAAGTGAAGTTGAGGGTCAACTGGAGTTTTTGCTATCCCGTTTGAGTAGTTCTTAAACCGCTCTAGGATCTTTTCAGCATAATTATCTTGAGACAGGATTATTCCTTCAGAATTTCGAGTGATCTTAATTCCCAGAATTACATCTGCATGTCCCAAGTTTTTCATATCAAACTTCACACTAAGCATGTTCTTAGTTTGTTTGATGATATCCTTACTGTAAATCAACCAACTCCCATGTATGGTTTTGCATAATGGAGTTGATTTTACTATTAGCAGCCTCCTTCCACGAAGGTGCATCAAGTGTAGACATGGCTTTATTGAAAGTTCTTGGCCCACTTTCTGCTAGAAATGCCGTTATGAACTCTGAACCGAATGTCTTTTCTTTACAAGCTTTATTGCTTCGTCTAAGTTCAATTTCTTCTGCAACTTTGTTTGTAAAAGTGTCATAAGTGCTTGCCTCATTGCTAGCATCTCGTTCATCACGAGTTCTCTTAGGATTTCCCTTATCTTTTCATGGAAACACCTCTTCGAAGAAGGAAACATTCCTTGACTCCATTGTCGTGTTCACATGGATATCTGGTATATTAGACTTATATACCAGAAACGATGCGCATATCCGATGAATATGCAGTCTACCGTCTTAGGTCCAATGGTGACCTTTTTTGGGATGACACTGCTACTTTTGCCAGGCACCCCCACAATTTCAGGTATTTGTACGAAGGTACTTTACCTTTCCAAAGTTCATATGGAGTTTTTCCAATCACTTTGTGTGGTATTTTGTTCAGGATATAATTAGAGGTAATCAGCGCTTCCCCCCCACATGTTCTGGGCTAACCCAGATTCCTGCAACATTGCATTCATCATCTCCTTAAGAGTTCGGTTCTTTCGTTCCGCAACTCCACTAGACGCTGGTGAGTAAGGAGCGGTCGTTTGATGAATAATACCATGTTCTCTACAGAACGCATCGAAAGGTTCATTATATTCACCTCCTCGATCACTTCTAACTATTTTGATAGTTTTATCAAGTTGGTTTTCAACTTAGAGCTTGTACTCTTTGAACTTGTCCAAGGCTTCATCTTTACTTCGTAATAGATACACATAACAGTATCTAGTGCAATCATCTATGAAAGTTACGAAGTACTTCTTTCCACCTCTAGTTTTCACAAATTTTAAATCACACAAATCCGTGTGAATTAAACCTAGAGGTTCGGTTGTTCTTACTACGCTCGGTCATGGCGTTTTTGTGAGTTTGGCTTGGACACAAACTTCACATTTGCGTATCTTGCTTTTAGGAATCAAGTTCATGTTCATCAATACTCATAGACTTGAAGTTAACATGTCCTAAACGTTCGTGCCAAATATTAAATGACACCGCAACAAAGCAACTGGTCTCTTTTCATTAATGTTATCTTCGTTGGTTACATTAATATTAAGTACGACTGTCTCAAAATTAATTTGGACCAGTCCATCCATAACAAAACCTTTATCTACATAGACATTATTCTTTGTCAATACAAGCTAATCCGCTTCGAAATTGACAGTGATTTCATGCTTACTTAGCATTGTGCTATAAATTAGATTTTCCGCAAATCTTACACATGCTTGACATTGGTGAGAGTGAGCTTTATCACCACTTCACCACAACCTGCAGCTTTGAAAAGTGCATTTTTTCCATGAACAACTTCTAGTTGTTTTATGATCTGCGGGAAACATTCCCTTATCAACATATATGAACCGTCACACCGGTATCATACCTCCACTCATGTGGGTTATGCTCAACCATATTGACTTCAGAGATAACACCCCACATGTCTATCTTGATCAAATGGCTTGAGCCATTCTCTTGTCTTTGCAATGAGTTAGCATTATGACTCGTCTTGTCACATTTGTGACGTTTTCTCAAGAACTTCATATTAGTTCATAAGACACGTGGGATCCCAAGTGGCTGACCTCTTCCAAACCGCAATTTGGAGTATCGACTCACTAGATCTGTTGCCAATCACATAGGTGTGGTTAGGTATATTGAACTTCGAGTCCATTAACGAGAACAAAACTGAATTAATATACTAACCAAAACACCAAACACATCACTTTACTTATGATTTACTAGTGATTAAGCACTTTAACCAATGCAAAGACAACTATAAGACAATTTTATCCATTAGATTAAATTGTCATATTGTTGAAGATTATCCAGTTCGTGGAATAATCGTAAGCAAATTAGTTCAATTGGTCCACTCACTTTGTATCAATGATTTAATTTGACCGATTAACCAAAATCTTTAAACCAAAGAGAACCGGACTAAGATCTAGCCTCTCTCATAAACGATTATGTCGATGGCTTATTTAGGATTTTCGAAACCCTAATCAATGTCGTTTTAATTAATAGATAATTAAACGGAAAGAGAATTCGATCAAAATCCGAATACACTCTTTTCTTCGATACAGAATTTAAATCGCAATTTAACTAACCGATATCGAACCGATTAGAACCGCTAAAAGCGCATTCTCAATATCGAATCTCCGCAGAGCATTCGTCAAAGCGTTTAAAAAGCGTTTGATAATCGGGTTTATTTTTCAATAAACTGCGATTCTAACGATTATAAACCATTCAGAAATCGCAGTGAAACAGTTTATCGATCGGAATCAATAAACTTGTATGAAACGCACAAAGTAATCACGAAGATCGCTACGAAACGATTCGCGATATACACTGCGTTTTACCTTCAAAACCGTTCTGAAAACAGGTTTTAATCCGCCTCTACATTAACGACTCCTTGCTAAAACAGCGTTGATAACATTGTTAGTATCATGAGCGGAAGAGAAATCGTTTGAAAACGTTTATTTACTCGCGATTAAAATCCGTTTGATATTCATAAAACAAAGACGGATTTGTTTGAGTTAAGATTGTAGAACCAAAATTTAGTACACTACAATAAAAGCGATTTAATCACGATAAACAATAAGCATTAAGGAAACAATATCAAAACGATTTAACAGAAGGAGTAGAAATCAGAATATATGAAGGCGAGATTTGATCTCTTTCCTTAACTCAAAGAATCACCCGTAGTGTGACAGGTTAAATCAAGATTCATGAGTCCCATGATACAACCATAGGAAACCGTATCGCAACACTCGATATCGGTTCTGTCGAACATATGAACTACGATACTCTCGAATTAGACACTAACCTAAAACAGAAGAGAATTGAAGGAACTTCTTTTTGTGTTTTTCTCTGTGTGATTTTCATTCTGGATGCTCTACAAGAGAGGCTTAGGGGTCCTTTATATAGGATTCGCAAGTTTCCACAAAATGGAAATTTACTTGTCTAGCAAGTTTCCACAAAATGGAAATTTACTTGTCTAGCAAGTTTACACAAATTGGAAATTTACTTGTCTAGCAAGTTTCCACAAATTGGAAAATTTCCCTTCCATATCATTATGGGCTTAACACATTTGTTTTCACACAAACACCTTTTAATAAAGCCCATGTCTTAACATGTCTTTATTAAATAATTGTTCCAACAATCTTCACCAAATTTTGAGTCATTTTTCTTCAGCACTAAAGATTTGTTCCTGACTCCTTTGAACACTTTTGCCAAGATGATCAAATGAGATTTGAAAGATCTTTATGGAAGTGGGAGTTTCTCTCCTTCCACAATTCATAAGTGATTCCTTGCCAAATCAGGATAAGTGCTAGAAGCTTAGTGCGATCAGCCGTAGCTGAAGGAATCCAGTTGACAATAGAGTCCCAAGAAGTAGGTGCATTACTAATGGACAACTTAGACAAAACATCTTTCCACACTATAGAAGAATAGTCACATTCAAACAGAAGATGGTTTCTAGTTTCGGGGGCCTGTCCGCAAAGGAGACAGGTGATTTCGACATCAATACCCCAAGAAGAGACTCTGTCGAGAATAGGGTTTCGATTCAGCATAAAAAGCCAACAAGTAGTAGAGTGTTTAGGGACAAATACCTTATTCCAAATCAGATTTGCCCATGGGACTTTGGGTTTTACATCTCTAATGTTCTCCCATATCTTCTTAGCCACAAACTTGGTACACACCTTTCCATCTACTGTCCAAAACGGGACGTCAGCAGCATTTGAATAACTTATAGTAGACATGAATGCAAGCAGCTGAAGCTGTCTATCAGATCTAGCTGAAATTAAAGACCAACCCGATTCTGAAAAACACCGATTCACTAAAGACTTCGCGGGAATGCCAAGATCCAAGGGACCAGAGGGTCCGGGGTAATTTATCAGCTGGCCAAATGGCGTCCAAGGGTCATACCAGAAAAAAGTAGCATCACCTCTGTTCACTAAAATACGCAGGAAACGCAGCACGAACGGACGGAGTTTCAACAGTCGTTGGAACATCCAAGAAGAAGAATAAGACTCCAATTTTAGGGACCAAAAACATCCTCTAGAGAGATATTTGTTCCTCACCCAAGTTACCCAAATGGATCCTGCTCGAAAGTACATCATCATTGATGTACTCTAATCAAATTTGACGATTAGTACGTCCGATCTACCCCCACGGTTTTATATTATTAACTTCTCGGCTATACTAAATGAACTGGCATTTAACTTCTCTAGCGCTGCGAGAGGGCTCCTCCTTCTTTCTTCTCTCTTCCCTTACCGATGGCGCCCTCCTCGGTTGAGTTTCACTTAATTTTGACCCTGTTTTTTCCGGCTTAGTTTCCTGCGCGAGGCGTTGCGTGAGCTGCTCTAATGGCTGATTTTGGTGGTTGTTCTGCTCGAGGACGGCAGAGCTTTGTCGTGGGTAGGCCGTCGTGTCTCTGCGGAAGCATCGAAGCTTCGTATTTCCTCGTTCATGGTGTGGGTTTCTCTGTCCGGATTTGGTGGATTTCTTCGGTTATGCGGTGTTGCGTCTGTGTCCCGAGTTTCCTTCTTATTACAGTGGCCGTGTTTGCTCAGCTTCCTCGGTGGTTGTGGTTGCTGTCGATTTGGGTTCCTGTTTTTTTTTCTTCTTCTTTGTTTCCGTTAGGTGGTTTCTTGGGCTCTGGTGGTGGAGTTGGTGTGGCTACTGGCACCTATGCAGGTCATTGGCGTTGTGGCGTGGCGGCTTCCGGTGTGACGCTCTGCTTCTCGGGTTTTTCTTTGCTCAAGTTTCCGGTATGGCTAAGGAACCCTTGAGGACGGGGATTTAGAGCCGGTTGTTTTGATCAGGGTCTTGATTCCAGTGGCATGTTTCGGAAGTGTGGCATGCCTCACTCTGCACTTTTTTAGATCTGGCTACTCTGGCTAGAGGTTGGACTTCCTTTCTTCGGTTGCTAGATTGCGGCGTGCTTTGTCTCGCAGTACTGTGGGTTTCTCTTCAGTTTGTGGTCGGATTTGCTCAACGTTCATGGAGTTGCAAATCCTTGTCCGCGTGTCGCCTTGTCTGGTTTCATCTGGTCCAGCTGATTTGGACGTTCTGGTTTGTCCTTTACGGTTTAAGGTTTCCGTTGTGGCTCCTCTTGTTTGCTAGTCATGGTTTGGGTGTTTGTAGTCGGTTCTTTTAATCGGCCCAATTTTCTAACAAGTGATTTGGGCTTCTCGGGGGTTCTGTTTGAGAACGGTGGATGCGATAGCGGTGTCTACCTGCTTGTGCTTCAACACTTGGTTTCCGATTGTGGATTTTTGATGCTCAAAGTTTCAATATCCTAGAGCTACACTGCAAGTGCACAGAATGCAATCGTAGTATATAGGGATCGAATCCAGAGAGACTCAAGACTCTTACGATAAACTTTGTAGTGTCGAGTTAAGCTAAGCAGAAATGGTTTAAAAGCAAATAAAGAAATGCAAGAAAGTAAATAGAACTGTTGTTATCAGACAGGAAAAGCGTCAGGTCCATGGAAGTTCTCAGGAAATCAGGTATATAAGCTAATCAATCAATCGGGATCCAAATTATCGATGTTCTAAAACTAGAATCACTAAATTATAACAAACCAACCTTCGTTGCGAATATTAACTATGTCTAACAACCTATACTACAAGAAAACATAGATATTGTAACTACAACAGAAGTGTCAATTAAGTGGCAAATTAGAGTTTTACCACGAAATTGCAACTATATGCTGTAGTGGCAATAGTGCTCGTCGCAAAATTCCTTAGTTGGAAAATAATGGCAAAATGCGATCAGTTTGGGACGATAGCTTAAGTAGTTAAAAGGCCACTAATTTGCCGCTTCTTTATTAGTAGTAATTTGATAGTAGTAATTTGAGTTTGACACTATAATAGGTAGTCCTTAATCAGTAGCTCAATTTAGTTGCGTTTTAGTGGCGAAATTTTGTCACTACTTTACAACTATTTAGTAGTGTAATTTGTTGCTGAGTGGTTAATTCGTTTGCAAATAATGCCACTAATTTTAGACAATTTAACCTCATAACTTGTAGTTGTATTTTAGTTGTTAATTTTGGCTACCAAAGTGAAACCAATTTTTTTTTTTTGATTTTGAGTACAAAAATAGTGGCATAAATATGGAACCAATTTATTTTTTAATTTTGTATATTTTATAATTTACCCATAATAGTTTTTGATGTTTCACTAAATTCTATTTAGCAGTTTTTCGAAACTCTAATTTTTTCATATTAGAAGATACAAAAACCAAAAGGAGTGAGTTGTTACAAAAGTTAATAAGTTATTTTACAAACCAAAAGGATAGGAACCTAAGAAAGTAGTTAAGTAATTACAAACCAAAAAGATAAAAACATAATACAAGATCAAGTTGGATTCACTAGTTGAGAGTTCCTTGGAGCTGCGTGGGGATCTTGATTCATTGTCCTTAGGGCTTGTGCTGCAGCTTGTGCTGCAATGAACTCTTGAAACTCAGGATCCTTCTGACGAATGTATGTTGAGAGGAGTTCAAACATATCATTCTTGGATTGTTGGTCAGCAAGAATTTTTGCAATCTCAGCTTCACGGCGATCATTTTCAGCAGCTTGTTCTTCAATCTTTTGTTGTGCAGCTTTCAGTTGTTGAAGTGAAACAAAAGTTGGGGCACCACCAATCCCATGTGTTCGCCTCTCATTCACAAGAGTCTTTTGAAGAATACCAAGACCAAAAGCATTGCCTTTAGCATCTGAAGGAGTACACTGAAAAGGAAAGAGACATAACAGAAGCACAATAAAGATTCAAAATCAAATCAGGATGATAACTGAAACTGTTAATACTCATATGTGATTGAAACTGTTACCTGGTGGAATATAGCGTTTTTCTCATCTAAGCTAAGTTCTGGAGATCCATCTTCAGTTTCAGAAAGATCCATGTCAGCTTCAGACAGCCTAGCTAGTAATTTCTCTTTATAAACTGCATCAACTTCTTTCGCCCTCTCATCAACAAATGACCCGTCTGGCCGTGTATGTGTCCTGAGGAACACTTCACCAAATGTAACTGGTCTTCCCATTTCCTCCTCCTGAAACAGAAACATAATTCATACAACTAAGCTAATCAATAAAGACAGAAGTGCAAAACTAAAGACAAGAAATGAAATTAAAAAAAAAACATGAAACTACTGAGTTTAACTTACCATTTCGTCTTGAATTTGGGCATAAGACTTATGTCCACTCAAGTGCTGGTGAGGACCAAGACCATTTCGTTCTGAGTTACGAGCCTTGGATGCTGTTTCACTCCTCTTTTTGGACCTCTTAGTCTACCATAACTTGCATAATTGCTTCCACACCGTACCAGTAATCCATTTTGGCTGTATACGCGATCTCCTGGTTGTGCTAACCATTCCCTTCAACCGGAAAAGACAGACGAGTTCAAACTCTACTCGAACTTGATTTATTAGATCTAAATCCCAATGGTGGGTTTGCTAGTTGTAATGAAGATGAACATTAGTATTTAAAATAAATAATACAAACAAATGTGTAACTGAAATATTTTAAGTTGTAAAACTCACCGCGAATTCAACGAAGTATCTGCGTTTTCTTTCCAGAGGCACCTTTGTCCAACTGGTATAGAGATCATCGAACTGGTTCTTCAAGATTCTTGAAATCCTCCGAGTCAAAACACCTTTGTCTTTACCAAAACTGAAAAGTGGTAGACAAAAAAGCTCAGTTCAATTAGTAGACAATAGACAAAACAAACATGGTAGAAAACGTTGGTAATATACACTGCCATTTCATCCCAAGATTAAGACAAGAGAACATACAAACATTGGGTCTTTAGAAGCTAACAGTGTCACACAATCAAGCTATAACAGATACACACATACACAAACAAGATGGAATCATATATCTAACTTGTTAGAAGCTAACAGTGTCGTCAAATCAAGCTAACAGATACACAAAATGAGATATGAATATCTACTATACTCACAGGAATCAAGCTAAACCAAGCTAAACAAATCTATTATACTCACAGGATAATCTATTACACTCACAAGAATCAAGCTAAACAAATCTATTACACTCACAGGATAATCTATGAATATCTATTACACTAACAGGAATCAAGCTAAATAATAGATAATATGCGATTTATTATATCAAATGGAAGCATATATCTTACCATGTCATATTCTTCTCAGGTGGGATCTTCTCCTTCGTCTCCTTCTGAAGCGGAAAAAAACATTTGGATCCAAGATGGTCAAGTAATTTTCTCGACCTGGTGTGTCAAGCATCCTTTCTAGGGTCATTTGTTCCTCCTCTGCAGTGAGAACTGGTGGACCATCGTAATCTGGTGCATTCTGATAAGGCACTTCAGGCTCATCATCATCCTCGGCGTCGTTGTCATCGTCGGCCTCGTCGGCATCCACAGCGTCGTCGTCCTTGGCGTCGTTGTCATCGTTGGCGTGTGAGTCATCGTCTGTTTCATCGTCTTGATCTACCAGCTGTGGCGGAGAAATCGGAGGTGGTAGCCTCTGTAAAACTTGAGTTGGCTGGGTAATAGACGCCGGTTGTTTTGGCTGGGTAATAGACTCCGGTTGTGTTGGCTGGGTAATAGAAGCCGATTGTGTTGGATGGGTAATACACGCCGATTGCTTTTTGGTATTGGGAGCCTTATTCGTCGCAGGTTGCGCCTCTGGTGGAGAGGTTTTGGAATTGACAGCCATTGTCTCGAATTGGTTGCGTTGAGTCGAGGATTTGGAGTTGACATTCGTCGTTGCATGGTGGGTCTCTATCGGCGAGGTTTCTGGATCCTGTCGATGAACGGCGGCGTATGGGGACAGAAGAGGCCGACGGATCACCCTGTCTTTGCGGATGCCGCATTGGAGCTTCGGCGTCGTTGGGATTTGTTTACCAGAAGAAGAAATCGGTTTGGAGGATGCCACATTCGTCCTTGATTGTCCTCTCTTGGCTGAACCACCACGTCCTCGTTTCATTGTCGCCGATTGCTTTCTGGGTAGTAGAGATTGGAAGATTAGGAATCTAGGGTTTCGTTGTGAGAGATCGGCGAGGTCGAGAGAGAGTGTTGAAGATTAGGAATCTAGGGTTCTTTAATCTGGGAAAATCCAGATACAATTTTGGGTTGGAGACAAAACCCAAAATTTTGGCCCAAAACCAAATTAATTAGACGCCAAACAAAAATAATCTCTTAACCCAGCCGAAAATTTTCCCACCCACCAAATATTAAGCACCAAATCACAAAGCTCTTATCCCAACCAAAAATTATTAGGCGCCAAACCACATTTTTTTTAATCCAACCCTAGATGATTAAGCATAAGATTTATATCACAAATTAAGCATAAAGCATAAGATTTTTGATACAAATCATAAAGCATAAGATTTATTATACAAAGCATATAGCATAAGATTAATTATACATATCGGATTACTCATATTCTTCGGTTTGTTCATCACCAGAAGATGATGAATTACAATTAAATTCATCATCTATTTCAGCATCTTCAACGTCGAAGTCGATATATCTTCAATTGAGTTTAATCTATCTGCCAAATTGTTAACTGCAATATCTTCAATGGTAGTCAACACGACATCGTCATCATTTTCTTGCTGCAACAAGTTCGGTTCGTTATCTGTATACTCCCCTACAATATTTCCTCTCGGAATGACTTTGAGAACATTGAGCTAGATATTTTTTGGCTTCGTTGTGTAAGGGTACGGAATATAGCAAACTTGATCCGCTTGAGAAGGTAGAAATTGTCAATATAAAAAAATTTAGATATATAATTAAGTTTCATATTATATATATATATATATATATATATATATATATAAAGCTAGGAATATTACGTACCTAAGATGAACGGTTCGTATTTGTAATACTTTCCCGAGGCGCGCACGTCAACAATGCCATTGTTGCTTAACCGAGTGCCTTTGAAGACTGTAGGATTATACCAAACACATTTAAAAAGTGTGATCTTCAAATTAAGTAACCATGAATACTCAAGCTCCATGATGTCAACTAAGGTCCCATAGAAATCAGATTCATCAGAATCATCCGAATACTTAGCTCCTCTAACACATATCCCATAATTACATGTCTTTCGTCCGCGTCCGTGTTTCCGCGTATGAAACAAATAGCCTCTTGTATAATAGATGGGCCATGTTTTCATATTATTTATGGGACCATACACTATCTCTTCAACCCATGAGGGAAAAGCCTCGGTGTGTTTCCATTTTCTGACATGCATAACAAATGACAAGATATATATATATATATATATATATATATATATATATGTATTTAAAAATATAGCTTGTTATATTTAATAAGATAATCTATGCGTACGTAATCTTCAACCCATATAGGAAATCCTTCATTTCGTTTGTTAGCGACATCATCGTCAAACAGCTCTGGATTTGTCGCACAACTATGATCCTCGAACAAACTGTTTAATCACAAACTTAGCGTCAAAGCAATATTAATTGGATCATGAATATATATACAACGTAAACATAGCATTTCGTAGTAGCATACCTCTCTAATGGCCGAAAATATTCACAATTTCGTAACACATATGTATGTGCGCACTTATAGTTTTTCTCCGAAATCCATATTTCATTCATTTCTCCGCTCGAACGACCTACTTGAGTAAATATATCTGGTAGTCCAGGGACATGATATACACGGATTTGACCTTCATCAAATCTTGACGACCTGACAAAATTAATGAATAAACACTTATTAGCAATAACACAACTCGACAATTAACTGTGAACATAGCTAATTACAGAGTTTACGTACCTTGATTTTGTATGTATATGCTCTGGAATGTAGTGCTATGAGAAATAAGATATCTCGTTGTTGATATATGATTCAACAATCGAACATGCTGCATATCTTTTATTCTTCGCCTTGGATTTTAACTTTTTGAAAAACCTTTCAAATGGATACATCCACCTGTATTGCACTGGTCCTCCTAGCTGAGCTTCGTACGGGAGATGTAGAGGTAAGTGTTCCATCACGTCAAAAAATGATGGTGGAATTTTTTTCTCCAAGTTGCATAAGATCATAACAATATTTTCTTTCAGAGTTTGCACTCGACTCTCACGCAAAGTTCGTGCATATAAATCACGAAAAAATATACCAATTCCTACAAATGTCAGAGTACAAGTGGTTATTAATTGTAACAATATAACCATATTTACATGTATATATATTGCAAAAAATATAAATAAATACCTGATAATGCAAGGTGAATGTTGTGTGGTAATAGTTCTTTGAAGATAAATGGAAGTGGTCGCTCCATAAAAACATAGCAATCATGACTCTTTATGCCTTTAAACTTTCTACCACTTATATCCACACAACTAGCTAAGTCAGATGAGTAACCATCATGGAATTTAACATCATTTTTTACACATTCCAATAAACTTTGTCTGGCTTCTGGAGTCAGTCGCCATGCAGGAAAAGGAGCGTTACCATAATCATCAATATGTAACTCCGGACGATTACAAAAAATCCTGATATCCAATCTTGACTTTATTGTGTCTTTTGATTTTCCCTTCACGTTCATAAGAGTGTGCATGATGTTGTCGAAGAATTTTTTCTCTATATGCATCACATCCAAATTATGCTGGAGATTGAGGTCTTTCCAGTACGGCAACTCCCAAAATATGCTTTTTTGTACCAATTATGATACTTCCCATATCCATCTCTCCTGACTTCATGACCGTTTCCACCGCAGATAGATGTTTTCGGTGGATTGACATCGTTTATTCACTCATAGAGAATTTGCTCACCATTGAGAGATTCAGGGGGATACGCATCCAAAGCATCTTTTCCCTTGAGGAATATTTTTATTTTTCCTTAGGCGATGGCCATGAGGAAGAAACCTCATGTGGCAATCAAACCAACATGTCTTCCTTTCATTTGGCAACTGAAACGCCTTCATATCGTCCATGCAAATTGGACAAGACAATCTACCATGTGTCATCCATCCTGATAGCATCACATATGCCGAGAAGTCACTTATCTTCCACAAAAGCACTGCTTTTAAAGTGAAACTTTCATTCAAGGAAACATCGTATGCCTGGAATCCATTAGACCATAGTTCTTTTAACTCGTCAATCAACGGACGGAGGAAGACATCTAGGGCAGATTTCGGATGATTTGGCCCAGAATTCAAAATTGTAAGAAACAAGTACTCTGTTTTCATACACATACCAGGTGGGAGATTATATGGAGTCATGATCATAGGCTATAACGAATAGTTATTAGACATACCAAATGGATTGAACCCATCTGTGCATAAACCTAGATAAACGTTACGAGACTCTTGGGAAAACTGGGGATATTGTTGTTGAAAATTACTCCACTCTGCCGCATCAGATGGATGACTCATTTCTCCTTCCTCAACTGTGTGCTCTGCATGCCACCTCATCGATGTTGCAGTCCTCTCACTCTGATACATTCTCTTCAGTCTGTCAGCAATGGGTAAATACCACATTCGACTATAGGGTATTATGTTCCTTCGAACTCGTCCCTCGTCAGGCTGATATCTCGGATGATTAAAAAATTGACACTCATCCTACGTTTCATCTTCTTTCCAGAAGATCATACAATTGTTAACACAAACATCAATTTTATAGAATGGGAGACCTAAATTCCGCATCAATTTTTCTGTCTCACAATATGAACCAGTTGTGTTGTCTGCCTCATGAAAATAGTGTGTGAACAATTAAGCCCACCTGTGCACACACTTTTCACTCATATTATGATCCGCCTTAATGTTCATGAACATGTTTAAGTAGACACCTTGAAGTGCAAAGGCTTGTCTCCCAGGTGGAGATCAATCAGACCTTTCCTCACATTAATGACTGCTCCAACTATAACTAAAAAGGATATACCAAGCAGCAGAGGATCATCCGGTTCAACCTCGTATTTCAGCACCACAATGTCTGTTGGAATCATATAGTTCCCGACTCTGGTAGGAATGTCCTCTAAGACTCCTTCTGGAATCCTCTTTGATCGATCAGCCAGGATCAGAGAGATTCTAGTTGGCTGAAAGTCCATCAATCCCAACATCAAAGCCACAAAGTATGGCATGAGGTTCACACCAGATCCCAAGTCACACAGAGAACGCTTGAAGCTGTCCTTGAAGATGGAACAGTCTAGCACAAAGACCCTTGGTCTGGAAGTTTCTCTGGAATCTGGTTCTGTAACACTACACTGATCTGTTTATAAACCATCACCACCCCTTCTTTCAAATCTCCATCTGTTGAGATCATCTTTTTCACATACCTCTGCAGAGAAGGGTGTATCTTTAAAGCATCAACTAGTGGGATCTCAATCAGCTTCTTATCCATCACTGCCATGCATTTAGCTTCATCCAACTCATGTTTGGACTTCTTAGGAGCTCTTGGGAATGGTAGTGGAGGCTTATAGACTCGTTCTGGCACTTTTGCAGGCTGTTGGACTTGTCTGAAATGAGTGTCGACCGACACCTGGTTGGTGTCGATCGATTGTGTCGATCGATGCTAACTTTTCATGAGCAGATTCTTCCTTCGGGCCAGGTAGACATCGACCGACATTGGGAATGCATCGATCGATGCAGGGTTCATGATTTGGCTCCTTCGATGAATTATCAGTTGTGTCGATCTTTGCATCTACCGAGGTCGTCACTTTATCGTCCTTAACTCCGTCAAACTCGAAATATCCTACTGAGGATCTTGCATCGATCGACATCAGTGATGTGTCGATCGGTATTGCATGCCGACAACTCCAATTCAGCGTCAAGGGCAGCTTATGTGACTATATCATGCTCATGTCTCAGCTCAAATTTCCTCTCCACAAAGACAACATTGACATACTGCTTCGGGTTCTGCTCGGTTCGTCCTGATCCATCTTGTCTTTTCACTGCTCCAGCAGTCTGTGCAATCTGCACATCCAGCTTTTTGACATGGGTGTTCAGAGCTTCGAATTTCCCATTTAATTCAAGGTACAAAGCGTCAATTTTTCCATTAAAGTCCATTGTACTCTTCTACTGACCTTTCAAAAACTTCTCCAACATAGCTTTTATCTCAGACTGCTCATTACGTGGAGGAGGAGCTGGTAGGATGAAGAACCATAGTCCCTAGAGAATGAGGAACCATAGTCCCTAGAGAATGAGATGTTCAGCTGGAACACTCTCTGGAATGCATGCTTTGGAGTGTAACCAAAAGTGTGTCCTTGCTGATTCCCATGTTTTTGACCCTGAAAACCAGTTTCAGCTATGTAGTTGACATTCTCACACTCATCAACTGGTCCAAAAATCTCTACCTCTGCAGTATATTGGAACTGCTTCTTCCCAACCAGAATGTTGTGAGCTGAATCTATCTTGTTCTTCATCTATGCAATTTGAATTCCATCCACACTTCCACCTGATGGCTTCTTTTCTAAGTTAGCATTCTTTGTGCTATTGCAAGACACTAAATTATCAGTCGGCTCTTTAGCTTGCTCTGGAGACCTTATATTGAAGTTTTCATTGCTAGCAGCGTCTAATGCCATCTGATATCTCCAATCCACACCTCTGAAGAAAATGCCCAGTAGCTGAACTTCAGAGAAACCATGATGTGTATAGTCGCGTTGATATATTTTGAAATGTATCCAAGCAGCCTTGAAGGCTTCAGTAGGACCATGTTTGAACTGAAGAATTTCATCCTTGATCAGATCTTGCATCATCATAGAAATTTTGAAGAAACTTCTTCTTGGTCGCATCCCAAGTGGTAAGAGTACTTGTTGGCACCTGCTTTAACCAGTTAGCAGCCTCCCCACCAAGAGAGTGTGGGAAAAGCTTGTTGTGAAGAAAGTCATAGCTGACTCCATTGTGCTTCATTTCGGTTACCAGATCCTCAAATCTTTCGATAAGGTCCATAGGATGCTCATGTGGAAGACTATGAAATAGATGATATCCAACAAGAGTATAGTAGGATGTCTTCAGCTCAAAGTCATTCTTCTGAATTGGAGGAGGTTTGATCACAGACCTGTTAGCATAGAACTCGTCAGGACTGTTGTAATCAGTGAGAGTCCTTCCAGCTTGCGCATTAGCTTGCCCTTGCGCATGTGCAACAACTGCGCTAGCAGCTTGTTCAACATCTCCTATTTTTCATGCGCCCGCAGCAACAACTGTCACTATGGGGTTTCCTTCCCCATCAAGTTTCTGACCCTGTTTGTTGTAGGCATTACCCTCAAGGTCTCTCAAAACCCCAGCTTCATCCTGTACCGAGATCACATCTATAGGATTCAACATCTTTGCTGGTTTCCTTGCTTTTCTGTTCGTTCGTTCTATCTTTTCAAGCTCCTGGTTTCGAAGAAACAAAAGCTCTTGGTCCGGATTGCTTTTGGTTGCACGATTAGGCATGCACTACCCAATGTAGAGATTTGTGTAGATCGATGCCAAAGCCATGTCGATCGATGCAAGTGTTCTTCGTCGAACCTGAAACACACAAAAAGACAAAGCAATAACGAATGTTAGTAACACTTTTAAAAGAAAAGTCTAGTCTAAACTCTAAACTTAAATGTATCAAAGACTCAAAAGAGTCCTCGGCAACGGCGCCAAAAAATTGATATGCTCAAAGTTTCAATACCCTAGAGCTACATTGCAAGTGCATAAAATGCAATCATAGTATATAGGGTTCGAATCCACAGAGACTCAAGACTCTTACGATAGACTTTGTAGTGTCGAGTTAAGCTAAGCAAGAATGGTTTAAAAGCAAATAAAGCAGTGCAAGAAAGTAAATATAATTGTTGTTATCAGACAGGAAAAGCATCTGGTCCAGGAAAGTTCTTAGGAAATCGGGTATATAAGCTAATCAATCAATCGGGATCCAAATTATCTATGTTCTAGAACTAGAATCACTAACTTATAAAAAACCAACTTTCGTTGCGAATATTAACTATGTCAAACAACCTATTAAACCAAATTTATTTACGAGTTCTAGAGTTCTAAACATGCATAGCAGCATTTAGAGAAGGAGTAAAATAAACGCTTTCAATCGACTCCTGCTGCAGACTTTAATCTCAGATTTTTTCGTTCACAATTTCCCTAAACCAAATTTCTTTGTGAATAGACAAACTGCTCACCTAGGTTCTTTTCTAGCTAATTAACCAACTTTCGTTGCGAGAATCAACCTAATATTAATAATCTAAGTGACCAGTTTAGATTAAGCATTAAGATCAACCTAGACAAAGAACTAGAAGTTATGAATCTCAATTTATCAGTTAACCTAACATTACATGAAATCCCTAATGAAAATCCCTAAACTTAACTAGAGAACTACTCAGACATGACAATCATAACAATATACATGTTTGAATAAGAAAGCATAAAGAGATCAATAGAAGAATAAAAAGGGTTCGGAATTTTCTCTCTGTCGAGTACAAGACCAGCCCCAAAAAGCTCCAATCTCTCTCAATGAAAAATAAAGTATAAGTCTAAAAAATGACTTAGAAAACCTAATATAATAGCTAAAACAAGATTGGGCTTCTTTATAATTATGAAAAACTTTTGGACCTTTTTGTAAATCTCTAAAAGTATTGAAAACTCGCGAGAAATCTCTGATCGGGCTATGTGTCGATCAACGCAAGAGTAGCATCGATCGACACCAACTCCAAATATCGTCACCAATTTCAACTCTTCAACATGAATTCCCAAATATGCACTACACATACCTAGACCTGCAAAGGACTCAAAAAACTCCAAAATAGCTAAAAGACTCAATAACAAAGACCTATATCATGGTTAAAAACCCATAACCCATGATATATCAACTTTCCGGCTTAGGCATGGGAGGTGATCCTTTTTTGGCTTTTTATTTGATCGGGTTGAGATGTGTAAGCTTGGGATAAGCGGTTGGAAGCGATTACTCCAATTGTCCTGATGGTCCTCCCTTGCCGTCGTCTGGGTTTGAGTTTTTGCTTTCGGTATCAACGAATCGGTCGTCAAAGATGTGGTTTCCTTATGTATGTATGGGGAGAAGCTGTAGGTGATTCTAGATAGGCATGACTGGTTTTGATCGTGACAATGATGAAGAATGACTCGAGTTCGTGAGAGCTGTGAAAGAAACACTTTGAGTCATGTTTAGATGCTCTTTTCGGTTGGATTTCCTCGCGCAAACTTCCAGTTCTTTCGGGAAGTTTATTCGTTTGTTGTCGTTCTTTCTATTTATAATTTATTTTATTTTTCTGTCTTTTTCCTACTACCTCTCTATTCTGTCAAAATTGAAAATTGATAGTATAATCTTAACATTTTACCCAAAAAAACGGCATTCACGTGGGCAGTCCAATACACGATTGACATTAGTTTAAGCAATTTGTATGGTATACTAGTTTTATTTATATATACATATGATATGTAGAAAATGTTAACATTTGTTTGCGTCCCACATCTACAGCAGATAAGAAAAGCAACACATGACTCACGCCACTCAAACATTGAAAAACACAACACATAACTTAATTAAAAGGGACATTTATTTATCTGGTATGAAAAAATAGAACAATTTCTAGAATAGTATCATTTTTTTGTTATTTTTAATATTTTTGTATCTATAGCACTCCTATAACAATTTGGAAAGAAAAACATTATTACAGAATTGCCAATAATATTTTATTCATGTCAGCCGAAAAATTTATTTTTACGAAAATGTCATCTTCCCTACGAAATAAATCCGCTTTAAATCCGCAGACATGTGTTGCAGTTCTTTTTGGTTGCGGATTTGTTTGACAGATTACAAATTTGTTGTTGCAGATTTTATTTTACTTGTTGAAGATTATTTTCTTTATTATGATTTTTACATAAATCTGCATCAAAGAATATTGTGCTTTTTATATTACTAAACTAGTACGTAATGTAACAGATTTGTTTGATGTGTTACAGATTTATTTTATTTCTACGGATATTTTTTCTGATTTAATTTGAAGATTTTTTCGTAGTGTTGAAGATTTTAATATGATTTGCAGTTTTTCCAGAATTTGCGGATTAAATTTGCAGATTTAAAATATAGTCTTAAAGATTTATTGTGTTTGTTGTAGATTTCGTAAAACTATAACATAGAAAAAGAGCTTAAAAATTATAAAATAGTATTATAGTATTACATATTTATTTGATATGTTGTAGATTTTTTTTAGTTTCTACAGATTTTTTAAATTTGATAACGTGACATTTTAAAATCAACATATTTGTTTTGCAGATTTGTTTTGTATATTCCCTTAATCAGTTTTTTTTTTAATTTAATTTTTAAATTTAAAATATTATTGAAAATATTAAAATGGCTTCTAGAAATTTAAAAATAGCTTATCGTACGAAACTATGTAGATAAATAATTGTTTTAATTAAATTTATAATATAGATATCTAAGAAACAAATACATAATTTCTATATATTATTTTTAATTCTAAATTATTTTTTTTTGAACAAATTCAGTTTGAAAGGCCCCTAGAATTTGATTTTAATTTTAATTTTAATTTTTCATTTTTAATGTTTAATTTTATTTTTAATTTTTTAATTCTTAATTTTTACTTTTTAAATTTAAATTTAATTTTTTTAGATTTTAGTTTTAATTTTAAATTTAATTTTTTTATTTTAATTTTTAGTTTAAAACTTTTCATTTTAAATTTTTAGTTTCTAATTTTTATTTTTTAATTTTCAATTTTTAAATTTCAATTTTTTTAGTTTTTAATTTTTAGTTTTTTTTTTTAATTTAAATTTTACTTTTTTATTTTTTAAATTTTAATTTTAATTTTAATTTTAGTTTTTATTTTTTATTTTTTTAGTTTTTATTTTTTGTTTTAAACTTTAAATTTTTAGGTTTTAATTTTTAATTTTAAATTTATTTTTTTAATTTATATTTTAATTTTTAGTATTAGTTTTGAATTTAATTTTTACTTTTATTTTTAACTTTTAGTTTTTAGTTTCTACTTTCCAATATTAGTTTTTAGTGTTTAATTTTTAGTTTTTTAATTTTTAATTTCTAATTTTTAATTTTTAATTTTATTTTTTAGTTTAAGTTTTAAATTTTAAATTTTTTATTTTTTTATTTTTATTTCTTATTTTTATTTTTATTTTTATTTTTTAAATTTTAACTATTTAAAAAAAAATTAATTTTAAATTTTAGTTTTAAATTTTAATTCGTAATTTTTATTTTTATTTCTATTTTTTAAATTTTAAATTTTATTTTTAAGATATAATAAAATTAATTATTAGTTTAATCATAATGAAAATTTTTTTTTTACATACTTTTAATACCAACTTTTTAAATTTTAATGAAGGATATTAAGTTAGTAATCCTAGTAAAGATTAATACTAATTCAAGTAAATTTTATTAATTAAAATGAGAGGCAGCAAAAAATGGAAAACGTTAAAACCACAAAACATATATAAACAAAATTTAATTCAGCCAAATACATTATGCATTTGGGACCAAAATTATTTTATAAATTAACAAAATAACTAAATTTTAATACAAATAAAAAATTTAAATCATAAGACTAAAATATTAGATAATTTAAAAAACTTTAAAGCGAAAGATCTAGAATAAAAATATATATTCATAAATAATAAAAATGATAATTATTAAATATTAAAATAAATATGATAAAAATAGAAAATGAAAATAGAAACAAAAAAATATAAAAACATACGAAAATAAATAAAATCAATGAAATCTATACAATACTATAATATTTAATTAAACTTTAATATTTTTATGCAGTGAATTAGCAAAGATAATTAAAATAGTTGAAAAAAAGTTAGAACAAAAAACCATAGAAAAAAATATTTAATAAATAATAGAAGGATAGTATAAAAATGATAAAATATATAAAAATGATAATAAAAACTAATACAAAATATAAAAATATAAGTAAGGAAATGTTATTATTGTTGTAAAAAAAAAAGTAAAGAAATGAAATCAATTAAATATATAAATAAATTAAATAAATTCAAAATGATAAATAAATTAGTTAAATTATTATTATAATATTAGAATTTAGATGACTGAATTTTTTTAAATAATAAGTATATATATTTAAAAAATGTACGAACAGATTAAAAAAATAATAAAAAATATGAATTTCTAAATATAAAATATATAAAATATTGATATTAAAAATAAAAAATAAAAATATATTAAAATATTTCCAAATTAAAATAAAATCTATGCATTATCGCGGATTTTTTTAGTTTAAATAATAAATGAAAAATTTGATGCAACTGAGTTTTGTGTATACTCACCTTCACACACTCACGGTGCCTAAAACACAAAAGAAAAAAAAATGTTCACAACATTTATACTATGATGAACACTAAACTTAGAAATTTATTATATTAGAAATCACAGTGCATGTTAGTTGAGGTGTCAGGGAAAAAAATGTTAGTGGCCCATTTAATGTCAAAAACATTTACGTTTCTCTTTTGGAAATGATGGTAAATCATTTCCTCTTATTTTTTTTGGAAATGGGAGAAGAACTCTAATAGCACTAAAAAACTAAAAAAAAATTATTGTAGCAGCATTTGAGATTTAAATTTCTAAAGATCAAAGTTCAGGACCAAAATACCTTTATTTGTCTTTGTTAAGAAAAAATATTACAAAATGTCATTATTATGTATTTTCACATCAGCAAAAACGTAATTTATTTACAAAAATAACATCTTTCCGTCGAAATGAATCCACACAGATTTTTAAATAAATCGGCAGTTTATGTTGCAGATTTATTTTAATTATAGATCTTTGTATAAATCTGCGCTGATTTATTTTTATTTGTTATGCATTTATTGACTTTATTACAGATTTATTTTTATCTACAACACATCAAACTGTTTTTGAAAATTACTATAGTGGTATTGCAGTGTTGCTAAATTTTAAGTATGTCGCAGATTTGTATCTAATGTTGCAAATTTATTAATTTTTTACTAGCATGACACGAATTTGTTATGTACATATTGCAGATTTTTAAATTTTTGCAGATTTAATTTATTAATTTTTTATAGATCTGGATACTAATCTTGTAGAATTATTTCATTTGTTACAAATATAAATCTGTAACACTTAAAATCTCATAAATTAATTACTGTTGTATCACTTTTATGTTACAAAATTGTTTCTAATGTTGGAGATATGTTTTTCATGTTGCAAATTTGTTGTTTGTTACATATTTAAATAAGTGTAATAGATTTATTTGAGAAATTTACTAATTTGGTTAGTACCCCACCAATATTATGAATTTGTAAAAATATACAAAATCTTCAAATCTTGATATTTTTCCAGAATTTTAGGAACCAAATTAGGGGAATTTTTTTGTTCTTTGTATTAAATTCTTGTTTTAGAAATAAAAAATAATAATAAAAATTAACCAAGCAATTTTTATATTAATTTCTTATTTAAATTATTTATTTATTAAAAATATTTTTTTTTCTTATTTTTGAAAACAAAATTAAAAAACAATTTAACCAAACAAAAAATAATATTTTGTATTAATTCCTTATTTAAATTATTTGTTTATATAAAAAATTGTATTAGAAGAAAAAATTAAACCAATGAAAAATAATAAGTTGTTTTGTATTTAAATTATTTCTTTATAATTTTTATTAATTTTTATTTCTGAAAACGAAATTTAAAAAAACAATCTCTAACAAAAAATCATATATTTTGTATTAATATTATTTTAATGATTTATTTATATAAACTACTTTTATATTAATTATTTATTTTTGAAAAAAAAAATTTAAAAACCCAATTGCCAACTTATTTAATTGTTATTTTCACTTTAATTAAAAAGGAATAATTATATAAAAGAATTGATTAAATTAGAAAAATGTTATACAAAATAAAATTACTCAAATTATTTTGTAGAACAATTTAATATTTTGGCAAAACAACAAATGCTACTCTAATAAAAAAAAAAATGGAAACCAATGTTAATGTAATAATTATAGCTAAAATTATTGCTATTAAAAGTAATTTTAGCTAATATTTTCACTTATTGTAAAACTCCAGTATCACGTTTTCCCCTCGATCTAAGCCACTCGTGAGTGAATGGAGGTCGAGAAGGACCCAGAATCCCATATCATCCGCAAGTACCTGTCCTTGACCTAAGCCACAGCGACGAAGAGCACGTGGCGGTTGCAGTGGTTAAGGCGAGTGAAGTGATTATGATTTTTCAAATGGTTAATCATGAGATTCCAATTGAACTGATACAACGGTTGCAAGAGGCCATTGAACTCTAAGAACACACAAGGATACCCCAAGAAGTCCCAGCAAGATCTACAAGGTAGAAAGGCTTTAATTCATCATATCTTCCATAATCTCTGGCCAAATTCTTGTGTGGAGTGAATGAGGAGCATGCAGGGCACGTTGAGAAACTATTGGAGAAGATTCTTAGATGGTTATCTGAGGATTTAGGGTTACAACATAAGATACTATGGAATACATGATAAAGGTCAACCACTATTCACCGAATCCAGATAAGACAGATTTGGTCGTGGGACTACATACGCACACTGATATTAGTTGATTCACACTCCTTGTCCCTAATGAGATTTCGGGACTTCAGGTGTTGAAGGATGACCAATGGTTAGATGTCTAGTATACCCCTTCCGCGGTTATTGTCATCATTGGCTATCAGATCATGGTTTGTTTTTCTCTAACCGGTTAGAAATATGGCAAGATTCACATATCTGAAATAAGAAGAGACCTAAATTAACATATTAGGCATATGAGACAATTCATATGTTACTAATTGGTTTTAAGTTGTTAATTTATGAAAGTCGTAAATAGAATTTGGGTTTTGGAATGCTGGTAACCGATTGTAAGTCGGCAACACACAAACTCAGGATTCTATCCATGTCGCCGACACCGTCGGCAACACACAAACTCAGGATTCTCTTCAGCATCCATGATCAATACTCCCCCTCAAGTTCAGACTTTGGAATCACCCTAAAGACTGAACTTGGAATGATCATGGCAACACCTCATTAAAAACCTTGATGTGGAAAACCACTTGGGACAAAACCACATCAAGGGAAAAAGAGTATGTTGCTCATGAATCAGGAGAGTTCTAATCATGTATAGCCACCAGCCCTAGTTTGCCAAAGACATGACTGCAAACCTTAAGACTAGCAGCCTTGGTGAAGATATCCGCAAGCTGATCTTCACTCTTTGTGTAGCAAGGCAGAATGGTTCCATCTTCAATCTTCTCCCTTACCTTGTGACAATCAATCTCTATGTGTTTGGTCCTCTCATGAAACACTGAGTTTGTAGCAATGTGTATAGCAGCCTGGTTGTCACAATGGAAGGTGATTGGACTTGGTTGCTCTATGCCAAAGTCTTTGAGAAGAGATTTCAGCCATGTTAACTCGGTTGCAAGCTTCCTCATTGCCCTATACTCAGCTTCAGCACTAGAACAAGACACCACCTTCTGATTCTTTGTCTTCCAAGTTACCAAGTTGCCTCCAATGAAGGTACAATAGCCGGTTGTTGATCTCCTATCACTCTTGTCTCCAGCCCAATCTGCATCACAATAGCCAACAATTTCTGTGCTATCATTCTTACCCATCCAAATGCCTTGTCCAGTTGATCCTTTGAGATATCTGAGTATCCTCTCAATCAAACTCCAATGGTACACTGTGGGTGATTGCATATGCTGGCTCACTTGATTCACAGCAAAGCATAAGTCTGGTCTTGTGAGAGTGAGGTAGATAAGCTTCCCAACCAGTCTCCTATACAATGAGACATCCTTGAACTTGACTTCATCTGATTTCTCCCCCTTTCTATTGACTTGGTAGCCATCTTCAAGAGGAGTCTTTGCAATCTTGCAATCAAGCATACTTGTTTCTGTCAACAAGTCCTTAACATACTTCCTTTGGGACAGAAACAAACCATCATTGAATCTGCAAACTTCAATGCCCAAGAAGTACTTTAACTCTCCAAGGTCTTTAATATCAAAGGAACTCTTGAGAAAATCCTTTGTAGACTGAATCCCATCATTATCACTTCCTGTGATAATCAAATCATCCACATATATCAGAACTACCACCACTCCTTGGGCACTTTGAAGTGTGAACAATGTGTGATCAGATTGAGATTTCATGAAACCATGGTCCATAAGAGTATGACTGAGCTTATGGTACCATGCCCTTGGTGATTGTTTCAAGCCATAAATCGCCCTTCTCAGCCTCAATACCTCATCATCTTTACACAAGTGCTTCAATCCTGGTGGTGGAGTCATATACACTTCCTCTTCAAGTTCACCTTGTAGAAAAGCATTCTTCACATCCATTTGCCATAAATTCCATGAGAGGTTTGTGGCTAAGCTCAACGTGACTCTCACTGTATGAAGTTTAGCCACTGGTGCAAACGTGTCTGTATAATCTTCCCCATAAGTTTGGGTGAATCCTCTTGCCACTAGCCTTGCCTTGTACCTCTCTATGTCTCCATTACTTTTATACTTGATTGTGAAGACCCATTTAGAGCTAACAGTCTTCTTCCTTTTTGGCAGCTTCTCCACAATCCAAGTGTGGTTCCTCTCCATAGCCTCTTTCTCATCCTTTACTGCATCCATCCAAACCTTGATACCCTCTGCCTCTTCATAGGTTTTAGGAACATGATTCATCTCTATCTTCCCAAGAAAAGCGCAATGACTTGATGGTAACAAGTCAATAGAACACACGGACTGGTTGGGATGAGCAACAGCCTGATTGTTGAAGTAGAACTTCTTGTTGATGTAGCTTGATAGATCCGTCTTTTCTCTAGTACTTTTTCTGAGTTGTTGGACTGGTTGAGCAACTTCCTCTACACCCATCTCTTCTTCTTCATGATGAATAATCTCCTCATCATTCATATTCAAGTTGTCTTGATCTTGATTCTGAGGTAGAATTTCCTCTTGAGTTTGAGTGGATTCATGTGTGTGTGTTGCTGGTTCAGTATCCTCCTGTGAAGCCTCTTTGGTAGCTGTTTCAGGCTTCTCTGGCCGTGGGTTATCATTCCCCAAGTGCTCCAGCAAGTACTTTAAACTTGTAGCCAAATCTGAAGGTGATCTTGAGAGGTCCTTCAAACCTTCCCAATCCTTCTTCTCATAGTATCTCTGCCCCTCCATGAACTTAACATCCCTTGAGACATATGTCCTGTTGTTGCTTGGATCAAAACACTTGTAGCCCTTCTGAGTTGTGGAGTATCCAAGGAACATACACCTTATGCTCTTAGCATCTAGCTTATCCCTTTGATCTCCTGAGATATACACAAAGCAAACACAACCAAACACCCGTAAGTGTTCAATAAATGGTTTGGCTTTGTTCAATACCTCATATGGTGAAATGTCTTGAAGGACTCTAGTTGGGATCCTGTTGATGAGATAACAAGCTGCCAAGACTGCATCTCCCCAAAACCTCTTAGGAACATTGGTGTGGAACATCATAGACCTAGCAACTTCCATGAGATGTCTGTTCTTCCTTTCAGCCACACCATTTTGTTGAGGAGTATGGGGACAGCTGGTTTGATGAAGGATCCCACATTTGTTCAAGTGAGCTTTGAATCTTTGGCTTGTATACTCTCCTCCATTATCTGACCTAAACACTTTGATCTTGTCATTAAACTGATTAGTAACATAGTTTTGGAAATTCAAGAATGCATCAAACACCCTATCTTTAGATGGCAGCAATGTTACCCAAGTATATTTTGACTTTTCATCTATAAATGTCACAAAATACTTGTTCCCATCTCTAGACTGGCAAGGTGAAGTCCAAACATCAGAATGCACTAGATCAAAGCAGCTTTCATAGATAGTGGTAGATTTAGGGAAGACTGTTCTGCAGTGTTTGCCAAGAATACAAGCTTCACAAGTCGAATGATCAAAAGTAGCGTTAGGCAACATCAAGTTCCACTACAAAAAAAGTCATCATCCATAGCATACAAGCATAGCACGGTTTACTGATCTGCTGTCGTAGGTGTTTCTGAAAATTCCAAACTATAAGATAGCATTGGATTAATGCTGTAATAGAGTTTCCATAAGCGGGAACAAAAATTTAGGTGAACCGCCAAAAAGTTAGTGAAATTTTAGGTCGTAAAGCTATCCCATCTCATTTTTCCTCTTTTGTTTCACCTTCCCTCTGCGTTTTCCCTCTCCATTTTCATTTTCCCTCTTCATCTCATTTTATCTCAGACAAAAATTAGGTCTCTAATTTTCATTCCCAAAAACTTTCTCATCTCAGACAAAAATTGGGTTTCTAATTTTCATTCCCAAAAACTCTAAGCCACCTAAATCCGTTTTTTTCCTAAGAACCCTAAATCGATTCGGCCCTAATTTCACAATTATTATCTCAACAGTGAGCTCAAGCCGAAGACAAGTTTTCTTTCATTTCTCCATGTAAATCGAGCTGTTGTGATTCTTGATTCTTATGTTATAGCTGACAGAGCCAGAGCTCTCGATTTCAATCTTGTCCCCTTCGACCAAGCAGTCGCCACCGCCGCTTTCCTCACCTTACACATTCCCTTAACTCTCGCCACGAAGAAGGTATTCAATCCCAGGTACAAAACTCAGCTCTCATCTGTTTTCTCGTCTCTCTTCTCACATCTGCAAGCCCACGAAGAAAGAAAAAGATATTACAGTGTCTATAAATTGTGTACCATGGATGCGTAATAACCACAAAATCAGATTTAGGGCCCTACAATAACCAAACAGAGATAACCATGCCAATTTGGTAGCTCTGATTTTCCACCCTGTTCTGAAATGAATTCGGTGTTTCATGTAGTCCCACCTCTTGGTATAAAACTAACATTGGTTCTGTCTGTGTATTAATAGTGGAGGACTGCGGTTGAAGCGTGACATAAACGAGTATGGAGATTTTGTTAAGAGATTCAGTGTTCCATCTGTGGAGGAGAAATTTGAGCTTCTGGGCATGTAAGAACATTCTTAAGCTTGTCATGCTACTGATTCTTTTCTTTATCTATCACTTAAAATTTCTATTGTAACAACTTGTACTACTTGTGTGAGTGTAGAATGGCGAACGTATTCATCGAGGGTAGTCCAAGCATTCGCAAAGACGCCCAAAGGTTTATTCAACTGCGGGAAGACTATAAGAGTGCAAAGCTTGCAACAAGACTCAGCTCCTTGTGGCCAAGCTTGAGCTGATGATCTCAAATGTTTGAAAGACACACTAGTTGCTTGAACCAGTCAACTGCCAGAGATATTTTATGTATATACTTTAATCATCCTATGCCCTCTGTCCTCTTTTCATTCTCAATCCTTGTAGTATGTGTGATTGCATCATGAACTTTCATCACCAGTTATGTTTCATCATGTGTTTCTCCAACAAAACACTTTTTCTGTGTTTTATTTCTCCAGGTGAGACTTAATCTCTAGTTTCTTCTTTGCCTTTTATTAAGATTTTCTCATTTTGAGTTTTCTTTGATCAATACAGCTTTTGTTGTGATGCTGTGGATGGCTGGTGCGCTCGTAGATTCAACCAAGGTTTAACAACTTCTTCTCTCTTGCTGTAAACTTTCTTGTTTTGTGTTTTAGAAAGCACATTTTCATTGCATACAAGATTGGGGCTTTATGTTGCTACTGTTTAATATCAATGTAATAGACTTTTTTTTTTGTAAGTCAAGACATGCCATTACTATAATATGTGAGAAGCTTGAACTTACTCACTTCTCCTTCTTCTTCTTTCTTCCCTCAGGTTTCAACATTTGGAGCTGTTCTCGACATGGTCACAGATAGGTGAATCTTCCTTCTACATATATGCAATGATTATCCTACTTATCTGTTTATTAAATTGTGACTTTTTGGGCGGTGCTTTGTTATAGAGTTAGCACGGCCTGTCTACTCGTGATTCTCTCTCAAGTTTACAGGTGAGAATATTTCTCTTTATCTTCCTTCTACCATGGCTGTCCACCTTATCAAATGCATTTTTCTATCATCTCTTGTAGGGTATGCTTAGTGAATCCTATACGTTTTTTTCAGAGGCGTTTTCAATACTTCAACAGGTAAATGGTCTGTTCAGACATTTGATAGACTCTCCATTATTTAAACACTAAAATTGCTGGTCATGTTCATCTGATTCCAGGTGACTGGTCCAATGCACAGGGAAGTTGCAAATTTCTGCAGGTAATCCTTCTACTGCCTGATGTTCCACCTATTATCTATTTGTGTTTTCTGTTTTCGTTGCCTTATGGTTTTGTCTTTCTATGCTTTCCAGGTACTTGGCCATGGTTTTTTACCATGCAGGAGATATGGCTGGGGCCATAATGCAGCAACACAAGGAACTAATCGTAAATGAGCGATGCCTTGGTTTGGACCATCCTGATACTGCTCACAGGTATCAACTGTTTTCCTTTTTGTTTTAGTATTGTCACATGGTCTGAGTTGTGAACTGATAAGCTTTAAGCAGTTGACTTCCGTCAAATATTTTAGTATCCAAAAGTCGTGAACTTTAAACAAGCCTGCAACTAAATTTAGTTACAGTGAATGTTGTTCTTCTCCTGTTTTTCCTCTGGTTTGATATATGTTACTTACTTGGGGGTATCTGAACTGCAGCTATGTCAATATGGATCTTTTCTACCATGGGCTTAATCAAACAGAACTTGCTCTACAAAACATGTGCCTTGCTATTGCTTGGCCTTTCATCTAGGCCCCGATCATCCAGATGTCGCAGCCACATTTATAAATGTTGCCATGATGTATCAAGATTTAGGCAAGATAGACACCTCTGTACGTTACCTTCAAGACGCTTTGAAGAAAATTGAGAGACTTCTTGGCCCTGAACACATTCAGACTGCAGTATGTTACCACGCTCTTGCTATTGCATGCACCAGTATGGGTTTATTCAAGCTCTCACAGCAGGTATTACAACTTTTATAAGGGTTTTGAATCCTCTCTTTTGTCTCATTTTCTGAAGAAACTGTTTTGTTATGGTCAGCATGAGAAGAAAACCTATGATATACTTGTCAAACAATTGGGAGAGGATGATTCCAGGACAAAAGACTCTCAAAACTGGATGAAGAATTTTGAGATGCGTGAGCTTCAGGTTCGTGTAATGACCGAGGAAAGCAGAAAGGACAAGCAGTCAATGCGGCCAACACACAAAAGGCTATCGATCTCTTGAAGGTATCTTACTTGCAAGAGTTGTTCAATTTTGAGCCTCAAAATAGAGTTTTGTAATGTTGTTTACTTTAGTTTTGATTTTGTAATGTTTTGTGTAATATATTTTTTGTGTTATTAATGAAAGATCTAAAAATTCAATTATATTTATTTTTGTATAAATCCAAAATAGAAAAAGTTATATTATAAATATAAATTAGCCATAATTATTATAAAAATATATTATGACAAATAAAAAAAGCTATAACAGATAGATCCAATAGCAAAGAACAACATCGCTATCATAAGTGTTTTATATCATAGCACGAGCAAAAACGCTATTATATATGGCTGATCTATTATAGCTGGGGCAGACATAGCCATTTCAAAAACGCTATTATAGTGAACAATATTATAGCACAGACAAAAAACGCTATCGTATCTGGCCTACCTATTATAGCTGGGGCAGACATAGCATTATCACAAACGCCATCATATACATATGATGGCGTTTTTCGTGTGCTAAGAATAGAGCTTTTTCTTGTAGTGTTCAGAGCTCTAGCATGAGGATGTCCCAGTCTAGCATGCCACAAACTGTTTTGATTAACTGGAAAACAGGAATTGAAAGCTAGGGAACCCAAATTGCTTGGAGAGGTGTTTTCAATGAGATAAAGTTCATCTTGTGTTCCACCTCTGCCAAGTACCCTTCCATTCTTAATATCCTGAAAGCACACCTCATTAGTTCCAAAGATAACATTGCAGTCCAAGTCTTTAGTAATCCTTTTAACTGATAGCAGATTGGATTTAAACTTAGGCACAAAGAAGGCATCACTACCCTTGTTAAACAGTCTTAACTTTCCTGTCCCTTCAATGGGAATACCTTGACCATCAGCAATAGTTACTCTTCCTAGGGCAGGTTTGATGTCTTTTAACAACTTAGCATTACTAATCATGTGGTGAGATGCTCCTGAATCTACTACCAAGTTCTGATCAGTTTTGGCAAGTAGTTTATGAGACAATAAGGTGATACCAGAGAGTTTGGAGGCATAAGCCTTGATGAGGTCCTCCAAATCACTCCTTCTCACATAATCAGTGTTGGTGAAGAGTGCAAGCTTTCCTCCTTGAGAGGATGAAGTCGTCTGCTCATTCACATTCTCTTGAGAGATGTTGGCACTTGAGTCTTTGAACTTGGATGGCTTGAGATAAGGGTGAAGGGTCCAACACTTGTCCTTCGCATGTCCTTTCTTCTTGCAATGGTCACAGAAGACACCCTTCCTTTCCTCTTGCTTGAACACGCTCTTGTTGGCAGTCACCAACTCCCCCTTTCCTCCAAACAAACCAATGTTTCCTTCTTCCTTTTGGAGCCTTGAGCACACCTCTTCAAAATCAGGAAGTGTAGTCTCCCTTAGGATCTTCATGATGGCATCATTGTAAACCGGATTCAAGTTGAGTAGAAGGCCAAAGATCTTGTCTTGCTCCTTTCTCTCAATGAGAGCCTTGGGGTTCATAGTACTTGGCCTTAGCATCTCAAGTTCGGACCATGAGGAAGAGAACTTCCCAAGATACTTGGTAAAGTCATGGTCTTCTTGTTTCAGCTCACTTATGGCCTTCTTCACCTCATACACTCTGCTCAGATTTGACACATCTCCATAAATCTTCTTGAGAGTATCCCACAGTGACTTAGCTGTCTCACAATGAGAATAAGCTTCAAGGATGGATGGGTCAAGAGAGTTTTGGAGAAAGCCAAGCACCAGCTGATCTTCTTGAAACCATTTAGCCTCTGCCTTCTTGGTTTCCTCATCCTTCTTCTTGGCTTCATCTTCTTCAGTTGGAGTTTTATCCTCCAAAATATGATCCCACAATCCTCTTCCACAAATGGCAGTCTTGATGGTTATTTGCCATGTTTTGTAGTTGATTCCTTTGAGCACAACAGGAACAACAGTAGGCCTCAAGCTTGCACTTAGATGAGTGGAGTCTTCCATGGTGAGAGAGAGATGAAACAAGCGTTAGGGTTTCTGGGCAGAGAAAAGGTGTTGATAAATATAGCTAGTATCAAGAGTATCTTGAGGCAGAGAGAGTATAAGAACAGAGTTTTAGGACAGAGATTAGGGACATAAAGTATTAGGGATTTTGGGGCAGAGAATGATGAAAACTTAGAGAGTGATGGAACTTGAACAAAGAGATTTAAGAAACAAAAGAGAGAATCAAGAGAATAGAGATCTATGCTCTGATACCATGATAGTTTTTGAGATTAAACATTAGTGTTCTTGAGAGAATAAAGAGAGAGAGAGATGGAGGCGTAGAAGAATAGGAGTAAGAGAGAATCAAAACCCTTGCTTATTATTTCTCAATTACAAGCTTTTATAAGGGATACACAAGACTGAAATACTTAACCTAAAATAAGGAAGCTTACACGACACTAGTGTTTTTAGCTCACCTATCAACGACATTGATGTCGCCGACACCATAGACAACATACGTAGTTCAGAATTATTTTATGTATCCATGTCGCCGACACCGTCGGCAATACACAAACTCAGGATTCTATCCATGTCGCCGACACCGTCGGCAACACACAAACTCAGGATTCTCTTCAGCATCCATGATCAATAGTTAGCTATACCAATGTTTGAATGGGTTTATACTAAGGTTGACTTTGAGATTGTGAATTAACAGAGGCCACGCAATGGGAGGCACAAGAATGTGTGGCACATAGCGACATTAGATAAAGAGAAGACGGGAATGTCGTGGGAAGCTCTCTTGAAGCCTAAACCATGATAAGGTCATTGGATCGTTGCCGGATCTTTACCACCGATGATGACAGTCCTCCCAAGTTCAACCTTTATCCTACGAGGATTACAAAGACCGCAAGCTACACAAGCTTCCTTTGGACTGAAGAAATCTCTAAACACAAAGAATTACGAAAAAAGTGTATCATGAATTTGGTCGTTAAAATTAGGCCTGGGCATTTTTACCCGGATCCGAAAACGCGAACCTGAACCGACCCGAAAAAGTCGGGTCCGGGTCCAAAGTTTAGAATATGTTGGGTATGACGATCGAAGACCCGCGGATACAGGTTCGGGTCTGGGTCTTATCCACGGGTCTTTCGGGTACGCGTTGAAACCTGTAAATATTAGACTAAATAATTATTAGAACCTGTTAGAACCTGTTAGGAACCTGTTAAGAAATTGTTAGTAACCGACTCCATAAGATCCGATAGGACCTGTATGACCTATATGATCCGATAAAACCTGAAAAAACCTGATAAAACCTGTAGTTTTTGAATATTTTTACAGGTTTATTTGGGTATTTTCAGGGTTATTTGGGTATTTTATACCCGAAAATATCCAAAAAAACCTGTAAATATCCAAACTCGAATAGTACCCGTAAAAATTCGGGTCTTTTCAGGTATGGCAATAGTAGACCCGAACCGACCCGGACCCGACTCGGATTCGACCCGAAAATATACAGGTTCTTAAATGGGTCCTATATTTCTATACCCGTTAGAGCCGGAACCTGTAAGGAACCGATCCGGACCCGACCCGAATATCCGAACGCCCATACCTAGTTAAAATATAGAGTTTTTTTTTTGTTCTCTTAATTATTGTATTTCTTATTATAGTGTGTGATGAGTTCGAAGCTGATAACTAAATAAATGATACTTTGTAATATTAATCTTTTTGTAAAGTTAACATTTTATTTAAATAATTATTAGAGTTTAAAAATTGTCAATTTTGCATATATTTACGATAACCAGGAATTAAGTCTTAACTATAGTTACAATTCTATTTTTTTTCTAGAAAATCACAGATTTGTGTCTAAACACATAAACTAAGTATCGACTTCTTAATTAATATATAGAGATATACCAAAAGTCCTTGTAAAACCTGTATATTATTATTATTTTTATTATTATTATTATTATTATTATTATTATTATTATTATTATTATTATTATTATTTACCCACCAACATAATTTTTTTCCACAACCCATGTGATATTAATAAAAAAACTAATAAAATAGGATGGTTACGTTTTTGTTTTCTTAAATGCAACTCTTTATTATCTTCATGAGTATCCGGTGCTTCCACCATTTCAAATTTTGTGAATTTAAGGGTCTGAATGGTAACCGCGTTATTGCGGAACGGTTTTAAAATGCGGAGCGGTTCAATTGCGGTACGTGCGGATTGCGGGACAAATGCGGTTTGTATATAATAAGCGGTGCATAATATATATTGATTGGTAAACAAAAATTTGCGTGACAAGTGCGGTTTTTAGTAATAAATTATAAATAATCTATATTATAAATATTTTAATAATAAGTATATTTTAAATTAGATTATTATTTCTTATTAATAATAATATTTATGAATTCTAAATATAAAATTAATTTAAAATAAAATTTTACTTTTATTATATAAATTACTAAACCAAGTTAAATTTTAAATTATAAAAATTAAAAACAATACAATAAAAATATTATCGAGAATTTTAATTTAATCATAATATATTTTATCAATAATTTAAAATTGATCGATTTTATGTCTCCAAAGAAAGTGAGTTTTTAGATCATTCTAATATCGTATAAGACGTAGCTTGACCACTTTAAATGTCGTGATTGTGCATATTTAAACTAAACTTATTTACGAGGAGATATGTATTACATAATTGTTATGAAACTAATTTACAGTGATTTTTAACTATAGTTTTAAATATTTGTGTTTAAAAACAAAAAGACAAAACTAATTTAATATTTTAAACAAGTGAATCTACAAATTCTGTATATATAACATTCTTTATAATAAATAAACAGTGTTATTGAAGTAAAAAAAAAATACAATGATATCTACATGTTCACTATTATATTTGTATAATACATATTTATATATGCGTAAATCTATATATATTCATATAATACATATTTATATATTCTTGTAAATGAGCTCGTGAATGTATGTGTCCGAAATTCATTATGTTAATTGCTTATTTGTCATATTAGATAATTGCAATTCATTTTGGATAAAATCTAAATATTTTTAATAAAATATTGAGAAGAAAACGCACGTAACAGTAAAACCACATCAAATATGATGCAGACTGAGAAAGTTTGCATTATTTATGAAACTAAGAAGGAACAAAAAATTTTTTTTGACAAGTGCGTTATTTATCAAAAACGCTCCGCTTCTTTATTTTCTTTGTGATTCACTACCTAACTTGGTGTTCGTTTCAGTTGTGGCAGGCTTTTCGGCTGAATTATTTTAAACCATATTTGATATAGAAGCCTATCAAGTTAGAATATCTAAAAATATATATTTTGGACTGGTGAGAGACTATGATTTTAAAGTCCGGAATTGTTATCTTTCAAGGGTTATTCAAGATTGTTTTTTTTTAAATGATTAATAATGGTCAACAAAATGAGTACAAGGAACTAGGAGTTTATATCCTAGTGGTAAAGATAGTTGTAATATTTTTTCGCCTCTTAGGTTCGAATTCTCTTGGTCACCTAACCGTATTTTAAATTTAGAAAATTTTCCAAACGCGTATTCGAATATAAGGTTTCGTGAAATTAGTGTTTGGGCTAAAAAGCATTTGGGATCTCCATGATTATAAAAAAAAATGAACCTCAAGGAGTTTTGGGAAAACAAATATTTATTTGATGTTATTCAGTTATAACTTATGCCATAAGATTAAATTCTTTTACCACAAAAAAAAAAATAGAAAGAATTGCGAAAGTGCACAAAATGGACCCTACACTCCACAAAACCTGCAACACTCAATTATACCCACAACATGCAAACAATAATAAACATCACTGAGCTCCAAGGCTTTCTTCTATAAATATAGACTCTCTTCACGATTCACACATCAACGAGCCCACTTGTTTTAGCTAAATTCCAAAAAAAAAAACAGAAAATAAATAAAATCTTAAATCTTCTTAAATCTTCAAGTATGGCTCCTCTACCTCTTGCTTCGATTAGAGTTGGGAAAATAGAGGATGTTCAAGAACTGATAAAATCAAAACCAAACAAAATTCCAGAGAGATTCATAAGAGAAGCCAATGAGAGAGGATTCTTAGTGTCACATAAGACTTACCTTCATCATCATATTCCTGTTATTGATCTCTCTAAACTGTCTAAACCTCACACTCATGACGATTTTCTCTTTGAGATTCTTAAGCTCTCCCAAGCTTGTGAAGATTGGGGATTTTTCCAGGTAAGTTTATGATATTTTCTTGTCTATTAGTCAAAATCATATTGAATAATCTATTTTCCACAATTAATCATTTTTTAGATAATTGAATTTATTAGGCCAAGCTTGGACCTTTAAAATGTTTGACCATATATATATATATATATATGTGAATTTTATTGCATTTGATTGGACTTATGGTTAGAACTAAATCTTCTTTTTGGCCAATAACTATATATGAATCTCATCATTGCTTCCTCTACTATAATATATAGGTTATAAATCATGAGATTGAAATGGATGTGGTGGAAAATATAGAGAAAGTGGCTAAGAAGTTCTTCGAGATGCCATTGGAGGAGAAGAAGAAATATCCAATGGACCCAGGGACCGTACAAGGTTACGGTCAAGCTTTCATCTTCTCCGAAGATCAGAAGCTTGATTGGTGCAACATGTTTGCTCTTGGTGTTCATCCTCCTTCTATTCGCAACCCCAAACTTTGGCCTTCTAAACCGGCCCGGTTCAGGTTCTCCACAAAACCCCCTCATGATCATCATATTCTATAGAGTAATTAATTAGTGAGCATATGGCGCGCAAATTCAATTAGTTTTTATTAAATATGGTCATGTACAGTGTATCCATGTTGAAATCATGATTTAATGGTGGATCATGTGATAGTTAAAATAATACAAATATACAATAGCTTGGTGATATATATATTTATAATAATTTAATTCATATTTTTGTAAACATATATTTGACTAAATAATTACTTTTCTTGTTCTATAGCGAAAGTCTCGAAGGTTACTCAAAAGAGATAAGGAAATTATGCAAGAGGTTGTTGAAGTACATAGCAATAAGCTTGGATCTAAAGGAAGAGAGGTTTGAGGAAATGTTTGGGGAAGCAGTGCAAGCAGTGAGGATGAACTATTACCCCCCATGTTCAAGTCCTGATCTTGTCTTGGGACTTAGCCCACATTCTGATGGAAGTGCTCTCACTGTTCTTCAACAGAGCAAGAACAGTTGTGTTGGGCTTCAGATCCTCAAGGACAACACTTGGGTCCCTGTACTACCTCTTCCCAATGCCCTTGTCATCAACATTGGTGATACAATTGAGGTAATCTTTTACATACATTTCAGTCAGTCAGAGTTAATTTATTTCTACCAGTCACCAAAATGATTAATTATATGAATTTGTGTATATAGGTGCTAACTAATGGGAAGTACAAGAGTGTGGAGCATAGAGCAGTGACAAACAGAGAAAGGGAGAGGCTTACAATAGTGACATTCTATGCACCAAACTACGAGGTTAAAATAGAACCAATGGTTGAGTTGGTTGATGATGAAACCAACCCATGCAAGTATAGAAGCTACAATCATGGTGACTATAGTTATCACTATGTCTCCAACAAGCTCCAAGGCAAGAAGTCCCTTGATTTTGCCAAGATTCTCAATTAAACTAATATTATTTTCACCCTCCATTAACTAGTCACCCACTTAATTTGTTTTCTCTTCTTTTTTTTTAGAATTTAGTTGTGGAACTTTTGTGTGTATAATGTATAGGAATGTTCCCCACCTAGGGGGTTAAATGTCATGATTAAATTCCCCAATGTAACTACAACTTGTAATATATTATATATGTGTGTGGGTGGAGTTGGTTGTGTTTATATGTATGTCGAGAAAGAACAATAATTAAGAATAACATCCGATCGATGTTTATGTTGATTATATGTGTGCATATAATTTATTTCGTTAGTTTGTATCATTAAGCATATATTTATTCCGAAAAGAATATTCCTAAGTGTTGGCAAAAGAAAAATAAAATCTTCTGAAACATAGCTCTTCACGGGATGTGAAGTATGATGCTCAAAGATTTTTTTTTTTTTTTAACGATTTGGAAGATAATTCAGAAGAAACAAGACAAATAAAAACAAAGGTCCATTATTATTATTTTACTTCCTTTACCAAACGACAAAAGGCTCCGCCATTATATGACAAAGAACAAAATAAAGAAACTCTTTATTATTATTATTATTGGTTAGTAATGGCTCAATAATAATAACACTTCTCTAGAACTATCGGTTCTAATTTATTTGTCGTTATTCTCGCTTCTAACGGGAAAAAAGGAAAGACACTCGAAGAGGAAAAAATGGACGGAGGATGATGTGGTTACACGTCATCATAATGGTGGGTGGGAACCATATAAAATAACAAAATATCAAATCAAAATGATTTAACCTAAGATTACGACTTAAATCATTCTTGTATGGAATCAAAATGTTCACTTTGTTAGATATTAGAATAGTCACATCTCAATTATTATTCCTTAAGAAAAAAAATCTGTTACATTTGCAGCTAAATTTACCATTTTACCTTTACGGTTAATTGTATAATCACTATGTGTATAAAGTATAAACTAACTGCGAGTCACTTAAACAGTTTGACCACTTTTTAACTCTTTGTTGATGTGTCAATAAAGACAAAAATCCGAAGTCGGACCACCCTAATCCGACTGGGCCAATTCGCAACCAAACTAGATCCGCAAATCAGACTGATCCAAACCAAACATCTTCTATCCGAGTTGGGACCCGATGGGGCCTGGCTGGACCAATCGACGTATCTACAATAACTCTGTTTGCAGTCCAGACAAGAATTGTCTACTACATTTATTGTTGAATGCTCATGTCGCATACAACTAGTTTCAATTCAAGTAATTATTTCCCTAAAAAAATAAACAACCCCAAATTAAAAAAGCAAACAACTAATTTCAATTCAAGTAATTATTTCCCTAAAAAAATAAACAACCCCAAATTAAGAAAACAAGAAATTGCGGAAACATTTAAAGATTATAAGACAATGTTCAACTTCAAAGTGATGAACATGATTGATATCAAACATAATGAAAAAACATAAAGGAAATTGATTTTAACAATATAAATGAATGAAACTAGTTTTTCTTTTCTTAAAAATATATATTCTATTAATTATAAAAATCCTTCGAAAAAGAGCAAATCACAACAGTACACATACCGGTTTTACATGACAAAATCCGGCAAGAAAGCTAAAAACTCGAGATTGATAACGCCTACGAGGCCAGTTTGAGAGGTGGGAAGAAGACTTGAGGCTTCTCACCTCCGCCGGACACAAGCGGCGACAAGCTTCCGCAATGCGCTTCGATCCAGAAATACAGATCTGGCCGTAATCGGCAACCCGAGCCATCCACAACAAAGCTTTCGTTCGTCCCTGCTCACCCTATTCACGGAGTCGTCCCATGGCCACTAACGCCGACTACCATATATAGTAACCGACCTCCGTCACTTTTCTCGAAACCTCTGAGTGAGCTTTCCTTTCGTTGATTTCTCACTCACATAGCATAATTAAACTATTCAATCTTCAGATCCGGTTGAGTTCGACCACCACCTGCAACAAAGAAGACACCAAAGAGGAACCACCATCCTCTGTCGGATCCCTATGCCATTGACGGAACCTTACCATACAAAAGACACAAAACCCTCTCTCCTATTGAAAGGAGTCGCCTCTCTTAGCCATCTTTATGCTTCGCCGGAAACTCGCCGGGCTTCTCCACCATCCTCTGACAGAGATAGCCAACCTCTGAGACCGACGAGAAATTAAAGTGGATGTAAAGCTTCCGCGACGACGACCTCAACATAAATTAATTACCATTGTGCCGTCAAAGAAGAAGGGGGGGGGTGCATCTCAATTCACGGCCGTTTACCTTCCAACATTGAAGACCAAAACTAAAACTACATGAGGAAAGACCTTCCCACAACCGGCGTCGAAACCCAAGCGCATAAATTCTCCCGAAGAAGAAGATGAGTGAAGTTTCCTAGAGAAAAAAAAATGGATCGACACGCACGTCATGGTGGTTCAATACCTGGTATGTTGGTTCGAATGAACCTAGTTTAGTGCCGTTGTAAGACAATGACAATAGACCACAATCAAGTCCTGTTCTGATAATTGATGGATTACATATGTATAAAACTACACGAAATATTGGAAAGGTTTGAAGTTTAGAAAGCACAGATGAAGAGGATATATAGTACACATAATGAAACCAAGAATGTAATTGACTTAAACAAGATAAGGAATGAAACTAGTTTAGTACCGTTATAAGACAATCACAATGGAGCTTAATGCAGTCATGTCCGATAAAATCGTTTATTAAAAGTTATTAAAAGAGTGATACTTTAAAATGAAACCAAAATTTTGCTAACAATATAAATATGTATAAATGAAATTGCACATGTTATATTTTGCTCTAGTCTCATGTCAAAGATGAATGTTGCCTCATAGCTTAAGGCAATGATTGACAATTGGTATTTTCTATCATGAACCCCCGTAAACAACCTAGTCGTTTTAGGTTTTTAAAAGGTATATTTTGTTGTAAGAAAAAACTATGTTTTATTCGAATCTGCTGATTCCACATTCCAGCAAGCTATAATTGTCTTTCTGATTTTTATTAACCTGATTTTTGCATCTTTTTGTTTTCTTACATATTTTATGGTTTTGTGTCAGATTATGATGTCGAAAAACAAGTGTGTATCATTTTTTTTGTTTAGAATATTTGAATTCCAGGTAAGTATCATAACCATTTCTTACAATACATTATATACAGTATTTTTTATATATAAATTAACACTTTATAAATTAATAATCACTATAAAATAATATTTTCCGGTCCCTAGTTAAACCAAATTAAAAAACTATCAAATTCGATAAAATAGTAATATACTAAGTATTTTAAAATCCCATGTAAACATATGTTCCTAATAAAAATATAAATTAATAATCTTAAATCATAAGTAAAAATATCTAAAGAAATTTAGTAAAATATGACTATTATTGTTTGTTTTTTCTGAAAGTTGGAATTTCTTTAGAGCTCATCTCTAATTTTTCTTATTGCATCAACAACTCATAGTGTTGTTTTTTCAATCTGCATCCGAAAATTATGAAGAGTTCTTGGAGCCATAATCGCTTCCTTACGCGAAACTTTTTCAGAGGTTCCATAGCATTGTCTTCAACTTCATCATTAGTACTAAGAACAGTAGTCACAATTTCTTCTAAACTTTGAACTTCTAAGCATGTATCATTTTCACCTGGTAATTCGAGTATACTATTGACATCCATTCTATTCCAATAACCAATATTAATAATCAAAACTTTAAGTTCATGAATGCTGTTTGGTTAGTTCATCTTCTAAATACCTTGATACGATATCTCCTGAACGAATTTTGCAGTGTCGAAAATAATTTGCTATCGTCTCTTGATTAAAATTAATTGTCCAAGCCGAGACTGCAAGATTAATAGCATCCAAAACATTGATCTTACTTGGATCAGATTTTTCCAACTAATAACCTTCTAAAACCTCACGGTAAAATTTCATACGATAATGCACCTTGAAAGCTCTTATTCCAGTATCACAAGGTTGAATTTTTGATGTCATATTCGATGGCAGAAGAATAGCTCAATATTTGTAATCCTTCAATATTTTTTGGATGTGCTAGATAATTATCTACAACAAACAAAACTTGTCTACTATGCATTTTCTTATCAAACCATCGAATATTTTTTTTCAAAAAGCACACTTGTCACCCAAGTTCTTTTGTTGGCACGATAATGGCAATTCAAGTTATCAATGTTGACATTCTTGAAGCAACATGGCTTTGCATATTTTACAATAATCCATAAAGAGATTTTTTTATCCAGATCCATCCTCATTAAGCAAATAACAACAATTAGTCTTTCTTTGTCTTGCTTTTTTCCCCTTCAAGTTGTTTCGTAGCAAGAGAATGATCAGCTAGTAATCTATAAAACAAACCAATTTCACCCATTTTAAAGACATCTTTCATTTGGAGTTTATCTATATTTCCCTTTTAGCTTCCAGTTTCTCCTCCATGTCTTGTACATCAATGTAATCACTCTCTCCAAAACGACGAAAGGATTTGATACCATGTCGTGATTTGAATTTTTCAAGCCAACTTTGAGAAAATTTGTGATACCCCGTATCAAAAATACGGTCAACGGGCAGCAGAAAGTCAACCGAGGGAAAAATTGTCATTTTTGCCAAGTGAAGGGCAAAATGGTAATTTTGCCAAAGTTCAAGATGGAAGCCGAGACGGGCCAAATATTCTTATGTTTCAACATAAAGAATGTTTAGAAGATCGGAGTTGGAAGAAACGAGGCAGAAACGTGTTTTACGGCTTGTCGGGAACGGAGTGATTCAAAATGCTAAATTCATCAAATAGCATGTAGAATCTATTTGTGGAGGTTTGGGGATTTATGGTAATCAGTTGGTATTTTCTAAAACAATATTCGCACAATCGAGGAAACCGAAGCAACGGGTCAAGAGGGGTTTAATGTTGGTCAAGGCCGGTTTAGGGAAGGATTTTTGGACTCAAAACACTCAGAAGGACAAGTGTCAATGCCCCAGGGTCGCCACATCTCACGGTTAGGTGTCAATGCATGGTGGTTCATGCATCTTTTTGCATGGAAGGAAAACAAGCATGTGAAGAGAAAATTTCATTTGAGCTCACAAAAAAACCTCTCTCTACCTCACACCCACGAGCTCTCTCTCCTCTCTCTCTACATTCATCCCACTTGCCCAGAAAACCCAGAAAATCCTTTGAATCTTCAAAGAAACTCAAGAACATTCAAAGTGTTCTTGAGTGTTCTTCATATCCTTTTACACCAAAAATCCCATAACTCTCTCAATATAAAACCAAATCCACTTCTGCAATGTTCTATAGCTTCCTCTCTCCATCCTCTACAATGTCCATCCAGCCACCGTCGTCTTCGTCGCCGGAGCTCGCTGAAATCTGGCCGGCAAGCATCCGAGGATTAGGGTTTTGGGGAATCTCTCTCTTTCTTCATCAGATCTGAATGTTTTGAAGCCACGGATGGCTAGATCTTTTCTTTGCGGTCAGTTTGATAGGTGGATCGTCTTCTGAGTCACCGGAAAAAGGGGTGAACCAGCCGGTCAACGCCGAACCACCGCCGGTCAACGCCGGAGAAGTCGCCGGAGAAGTCACCGGAGAAGCCCAACCGCCGCCAATCTTCAGCCGGTTCTTCAAGGAGTGTGATGGGATGGTTTGATTCAAGATTTGGGTTGGTTTAAGGCTGGTTTAGCCTTGGTCAACGGTTAGGTCAAACCGGTCAATGTTTGACCAAAACCGGTTTAACCTAACCGGTTCTAATTAGACCGGTTCAGTTGGTTCTGATGGTTCAGTGGTTCAAGCGGTTTGATTTGGGAAGTCAAACGGTTCAAGTCAAAGTCAACGGTCAACAGTCAAAGTCAACCGGAGGTCAAAGTCAACGTTGGTCAACGTCGTGGTCAACGCCGGTCAACGCGTTGACTCCGGCCATTGACTACTTGCGGTTCATGTCAGGGTGTTTGGGAAGCCTCGGGGTTCGAGTTCGTGCGTACGGGAAGTTCGGGTTTCAGTTCGGAGGTCTCGGGATTCATACCGCATCAGACCGTCATTCCGCGAGTACTTCACTGTGAGTCGGCTCGAAAACTTGTAGATTCATATAGACCTGGAATTACTAAACCGTAGTATTAGGTTGCATACCCGTTAATTAAAATGAATAGTAATTAATAAATAATCGGACGTTTAATGATAAACTGAATAGGACCGAATTAATCATTCTAGGGTTTAAAGAATTAAATGAATAACCGATTGTGTGCAGCTAGGTTGTTAGTAAAGATTGATTGATGCATTCATATAGACCGTTTGAATAGGACCGTATACGCATTTATATTGTATAAGAATGATAATTAATGAATCTATATACGGGAATTAAGACGACATTGAAATATGGTTAAACCTAAACAGGCTTATAGAATATTATAACGGGATTGGGTTTAGGTTAATAGCGGGTTTGGGTAATGAATCAATTAAGTTAATAATGAGACGTCGGGGAGTAGTAAGTTTACTAACTGTAAACCGATGGATCGAGGAGTTAATAAAAGATATCTAGAATGGGTTAAATAAGGAATGTGGTGAGTTTGTAAGCCGTCTACGGGTTAGCAATCCGCTAACCCAAGGTAGCGGATGAGAATGGATTAAAAGATTTAGAAACCCTAATAAGCCTGCTTGTGTTGTGATTGTGTGATTGTGTGATTGATTGTGATTGCGTGATTGTATTGCTGTTGTTGTGAGCTTTGTGTGCAGGCTTATTAGACTGCTCGGTGTTGGGCCGAGCAGTTGCTGTGGATACTTACTCCGGTCACAGGACCGGGTAAGTTAGTGGTGCTGACTAGGTATCTTACCTAGTCAGAGCGGTGAGATTGGTAGTGTAGAGGCTTGCGGAATGGTTGGGGTTTGCTATTATTATTGATATTGACTGAGTGATTTGTGCTAGAGTCCCAGCGAGTCTGCGTGTTTATATTTCTGCACTAGGACTCTAGGGTACGATAGATTCCGCAAGCCTAGGTTTTGTTTACGTTCTGGTAATTCCGACCCGATTGGATCCTCGGGTTTTACCTAATCGGATCATGGTGATTCCGGTTATGGTGTTAACCTACTGGGTGACGCCGGTAGGTGTGTGATTCGGAGAATACGGGGTCATGTCCTAGGGCCGAATCACATGGAAACTCCGGTTACCGAGGGTAACAGGAGTCACCGCGTATCGATGGACGGAGAACGGTGTCCTATTCGTGGGACCTTGTGTACACGTTTAGGAGTCATGGGTTAGTTACCATATAGGTGACGATGTAAACCCGTGGAAGTTACCGAGTTCGTAGGGCCCAACGTTGTTTTGTTATTTTCCCTTTATTGCGCGTTAGATAGATCGAGTCCAATCGAGGACATGTGCCGCAGTGCCTTCGATTCCCTTAATTCTCCTTATCTTTGGCTTTGATTGTGTGTTGTGGGTTTATCACGACGTGGTAGTGCGTGATTGACCATTTCTTTCATTGATTGTTATTTTGGGGTTTTGGGGCGGGACTTTGTAGACATTAGATAGACTAGAAGCCGTTAGTGGGGAGCCGATTCACCGGGTGATCTTAGATCGCTCACTAGACTCTTTTTGTGTTTTTCAGGTTTAGCAGCGACGGGCGCGGGAGATACTTGGTGTAGTGTCGGGATTGCTTGTGGCGAGATTTGATTGTTTTATTTCGGTTCGGCTTTGGCGCCATTTTGTGATTTTGATTTGGTTGTGTGTTTGACTATTTTGTATATTTGACTTGACGATTGTTTGTAAAACCCTTTAAACGTTGAGCTTAACGTTTATTTACTTGAAAATGAAATTGTTTCCCTGATATGAGGTTTCGTCCGAACCGACACAACTCATTGAAGTAGTACAAGTTGTACAGCTTGGTACTATGGATATGAGGATAGCGGGGTCAAAGACGGATTGGTGCGAGCCTTTGTCTCAAACCGAACTATCTTTGGCTTCGTCCTGTGACGAACTTTTCCCGTTCGACTTGCTCGGGCTCGATCGGTCATGTTCTTGTTTGATTGTTGACCGGTCAGCTCGACGGTCAGCGGAGAATGGGAAAGGGGCGTTACAAAATTGGTGCTCATAGTCTTGTTGAGGGTATACATGTTTCAATGTATTTTTTGTTTTCTCCAAAATTAGCTCTTCAGACATGTTCACACGGTCTTGATATTGGAGAAACCACTAAAAAAGAACCTTCTTCATCTCTGGAAATTTTGCTGGCTTGTAATGTTTGATATTTTTTTCTTGTTTCAAAGTCGATCGAAAGATACTCAACTATAGATTGACTGTGTTTGAGATTGAACGTTGACTAATTTTTAAGTGATGATTTTCTTCAAGCCACGAATGCAATTCTTTTTTAATGCAAGTTGTATGATCTCTTTTGTACTCACATAATTCTTTGCGTATTTGATATGTCATCGTTGATTTTGCAACATCTTTTAGATGCGGAGCCATTGCTAAGTTTGGTGAATAAAAAATATGATGAATGTTTAACGAATAAGAGGAGTAGTGCATTAGAGCAACAAAATCACTTCTTACGTATAAGTAGAAAATATTAAGGAACTAAGAACAAAGAAAATCAAATATTAACATAATATATAATATGTAAATAAGAAACCATAGTAAAATCTAAATAAAATAAAATTTTTAATTTTTTTGAAGTATCCAAACATTATCTCTATAAATTAATAATTAATAATTAATAATTTATAGATAAATTAATATTACGATAAATTAATAAAATTTTGTGGTCCTGACATGACATTATCTATTTTTAGAGGTTTTACTGTATACGAAATTTAAATTATATCGACTAAATATATTTTTTTCTAAGACAAGTTTTGATTACAAAACAAGAAATCTGTTTTGTTGTTAATGATTTTAATTAAATTGTAAAAATAAAATGGCATTATATTGGTTGTTGACTTTAGAAATATATTGCTAGGTATTTCAAAGTTTATAAAAAGGGATTGTAAAATGAATAATGGATTATTCTAATGAATAAAAAGTTTAGAAATATAATCTACTTTACATCTAACATAGTTTGACATAAACTTACACATTCATTCATTAACACCAAGTTTATCTCTTCAATAATTGATAAGTTTGGCAAGTGAAGACAGTCCAAATAACTGAGGTGTATATAAAGAGATTTTCTACAACGGAACATTGATTTTACAGGAGAAAGAAACATCAAAGAGGATTTAGCAAGTCTTGGCTTTAGGAGGGTACGAGGGCTAGAATCTGGTTTCTAAGGATTCCCATGCACTTCTGTATCTCTGTATAAATTGGAAGGTTCTGGGAGCAGCAAGGCTGTAAACTGGCCACCGCCGAGTCTAGAACCTGGGCCACTTCACTTGGTGGGAATTGCCTCTCTGTACATCTCTGCATCATAAGTTTTCTGTGTTAGGGTCACAAATTGGGAAAGAAATAAGAGCGCACCACAAGATAGCTAAATAGTGCAGCCAATACAGAGTGTGAGAGCAGAAGGAAAACAACATCAAAGGCTTAACTCTCTTATATACATAACTGTATGAAGAGAAAGAGAGAGAGAACTCGGGCCTAATAATGTAATTATGTTAGTGTGCAGAATGGGGTTTTAAAGATTTTCACCTGAATCATGAGCAATGTAGCCATACAGCGTGAAACAAGCTCAGACGGAACTTGAAGCTCATTTTGGTCTAGTGGGTTACCGTGGGATTCATCGTCATGTTGAGTTGAGCTAGGTAGATTTGGTGTAGAGGGAAGACGCTGACCCTGGGTAGCTTGCGTTTGCTGGACTGATGATCTTTCTGTTTCATCTACTGAGAGCTGATTATTAACAAAATCAATGGCTTCCTCAATATTTACAACATGATTTTCGTCTTTCCTTAGTAACGCTAATGCCTGCAATAGAGACAGAGAGAAAACCGTTAAGTTGCTTAGACCTTTGGAGACGCGACAAATGATGAGTAAATTTTCAAAATCAGAAGATTTATCAGATGTAGATCAACTCGTTACACACACACACACACACCTGTATCGCTCTGTATACCATTTTCCGTGCTTTTAGTCTAGAACTGTCCACAATCTCAGAGACATGGAAATCATTAGTATCGGATGCATAATTGTCTAAGTACATCAACTGACCATCAGGTTCCTCCGAGTTGCTCATGTGTCTTATTGAAGTAGATGGTACATTATCCTGGTAAGTATTCCGTTGCCTCAAGCCAAGAAGTGCCAATGAAACCTGTGCATATTGAGACATAGAATGCGAAACTTCAGGAGCCGTATGTAGTAAAGACAAGATGACTCTTATATTTCCTTCATAAACTCTTGCCTGCTCATTGATTTCGCTTAGCTGAAAGAGAACTGCTGCATATTGTTTCTTAAAAGATTCAGAATCCTTTAGAGCATTATGTCCATCTTTCTCACTTTCCACAAATTCATTGTTCATGCACTTCAGCTCCCTCAAAACTAGCTCCTGCAGTGTTATAGATTAACATATAGTTGAAATGAAAACCATAATGTCGAAAGAACTAAACAAACATGGAAGAAACAATACTAAAATGGAGTGAATCAAAGAATAACACATCGAACTCAAAAATTTATTAGTCCTTAAACGCTTATTAGTAATTTTTATGATTTCGCATTTTCTTATTACTCGATTAGAAACTATCGTCCTATCCAAACACATCGTCTTGCAATCTCTACTTATAACGTGAAGGAAAAGAGAAGTTTAAATATATAGAAGGCTGAGAATTAACAACGCCGAACCTTCTTATCAAGCGCACGTGCTAGTTCAGAAACAGCTTGGACATCAGCTTCTCTCGCATGGATATGCTCAATACTTGAAGGCTGAGAATTAAACAATTGTAAATCAAGGGCCTCATCGACTCCATTTTGAGCTTGTGGATCCGAGCTTGAGATATCTACCTGTAAAATTAAGGCAAACTTGAATATAATTGAAATATATCTATCGTGATTTTATTAAGCTGTAGCTAAGATCGACTGTGGTTATATGCCAAACAAGGCATTGCAAGAGAAAGTGGATGCAAGTTAGGACGAGGAATAACATTATCTACGACTCGACGAGAACTGTGATCGAACATGCACGTTATTTCTATAATTATTGCTCAAAGACTTCAGACAGAGAAACCCCAAGGGAATGAATACGTTATATGGGAAACCGTTTATATTTAAGATAGCAGTAAACCTGATACGTAATCAGTTCTTCCAGGCATGCAGAAAAATGAACCTCCAGAAAAGAATATAGCATGTAGAAAAGCAGAATATGAGGCCTGGCATGATGGTCAGAAAATACCAACCTTTTCCTGCTTTAGTGAATTGTTAGTGTTATAACTTGGTGAGGACAAGGGATGGCCTGTGTCGCACGAAAGTTTGGGATATCCTTCAGGCATGCTTTCCTTCACCCGCTCATGCATTTTCTCCTCACCGGAGTTCTGACTGTGATGATTTGAGAAAACATAGTGCTTTGCAAGTGATGCTGGCATGTTTTCTAGAGGATTTAGGGGCATGCATTCAGTATCCTTCACCAAAAGAGAGATTTAAATGTTATCAACATTCAAATTCGTTTTCACTCGCAAGTCCAAAATATTTAAAAATGTTTCTTAGTGCTTCTGTAAGGAACCCTGTATAGTATGCACCAGATAAATGATCAAATATTAAGTGCTGAATTAATGTTGTAGGAAATTAAGTAACGATTCTATTTACCAAACCTATTTGAGACTTCGGCCATATTCCCAAATGTGCAGTAATGCGGGGATTAATTTCTCTTTTTAAAACTTTTTAGTTTCGGTGGTTATTTCATCTTCACAGTGATTCTTCATGTCAGAAAATCCAGATTCTACAAATGCCAGAAAAAGTTGCAGTGCCAGAAAGAGTACCTTAACAAATTCCACCCCTAATTCAGGGAGGTCAAACTGAATCCGGTACCTACAGTGATCAACGGTTAGGACACTGCCGTCATGAATCTCTCTTGACTTTGGATGCATGGAAATGACTCTCTGGGAAACATTTAGAGGCCGAGCCAGATCCATCGGAAGTCCTTCCCTCATACCCGTGTTTAGTTCATCATAATGTTTTCTAACAGAATCCCTGTATAGGTATAGCTTTTCCTTTTCCTCCTTCAGAAACTGTTGAGAAAAACGCCTTGGTTTCCCAAGAGAACTACACCAACAAAGTATGATTAAGGAAACATACATATACATACAGAAAATTAAAAAGAAGAAAATTAACAGCATTTTAGTAGGGATAACCTCCTTATGACACCCCATTCAACGCGCGTTAACCTAGGAACATGACCCAACCCTACATGATCCAAGTACTCAACAAACTCTTGTCTGGCAAACCATGGGTAGTCAATTGCGCTATAGAACCACTCAAAAAGACACCATCTTCGTGCTCGGAAACTAGATATGCAATGCGCAAACTTCTCCTGTATATGGTAGAACATATAATCAGACTACTCCACAAACTAAATTCTATATAAATTAATGATCTTAAGATTAACGATATCATTGGTAATTATTTATCATTTGGCAAGAGAGTTTTATCATCAGAAAATTTCACTCACTAAAATCTCTGAATTCTTCACGTCATCAATAGTTAGAGGTTTCTCAGTTACTATCTTTCTTCTGCTTCTAACTTTAGTTGGCAAGTTAACTTCTTTTTTTGTGGCTGCATTTGATGGAGCTGACTCGCCTTCTTCTACCATGTTGTTGCTTGAGGAAGTACGATCCTGGGGTTTGACAGACTTCTTTTCATGTGAGTTTCGAATACTTGCGGACCGTTTACCTCTCCCAACTGGCTTATTTTCCTCGCCTATTCCCTACAACATTACAATCAGTCTTAAGATATATACTACACACGGAAATTCCACAAAGAAAAACAAACCTAGAATATTTAAATTTTACTGTCAAATATAATACATTCCAAAGAGCACACAAATAAGTTCATTCCAAAGAGCACGCAGATAAGTACTGTATGCAATAGTCTAATTAGAAGAGTTGTGTTATAAAGCAGACAAGTACCTTGTTTTTCGGAGACTCACTGACTTGTGAAATTGCAGCACGCTCATCTTTAGGAATCTGCAGTAAGAAAACAGCTTCAACATGGTCATTAATTCCTGACAACAGAACAGTAATAGCAAGTCTGTCTTTGTTAACTGTATAGCTTCTCTTACTTTAGTTGGAGATGCTTTCTGCCGTCCCTTTCGGATTACAGGGCAACTTGTACTCTTTCCCTCGGCTTCAGTAGTACAAAGATCATTGCTGACGGATCTTCTCTGTTTGGAGTTTCTAAGAGAGCCCCGTTTAGACATGGATGCTGGATCAGTACCTTTATAATCTGACACATAAGCCTTTCCAGCTCTCTTTTCCTCAGCTTGAACAGATGACTCTGGAATCAAACAAATTCAGACTGGGAAATTTAATAAACAATTTAATCACGTATCAGTGCAATTATATATACACGGCCAATAACATTAACCAGCTTAAGACACTAGATTTAAGGTACAGCGCTTATAGGCCAAACATATGTATCCTACCAGTGTCCGTGGCGGTTTCAGGCATCATCAACGATAGATCAGCCAGCGTCTGGAGAGCATCACATGCTGTGTCTTCATCTGCAGAGATAATTTACAGAAAAAGAAGTTGAAGTGTGACACCAAAACAGTAAGTTCCAATATACTTCCATCTAATAAGAGTATCAGCTGGTTAACATGAAGTCTTTTTTTTTCATGGATCTCTAAAGTCTACCAGGCATGTGCTCACATACATTTATAACAAAATGGAGAATTGATGTTTCTATTATTTCTTTATCTCCTAATTCGATATGCATTGCAGATAGGTAAATTCAACAGCGAACTGAGAGATTAGAACAAACCTGCAGTAAAGAGATTTTTTTTACTTTTTCGCCTTGAACTTCTATATGTGAATTTCAAAAACTTTCCATCCCCATCTAGTTTAAATTTCTCATCGAGAGTGCCTAAGCTTTGTGCTTCATCTGTACCACTGCAGGCTTCTTTTGCATCATCTTCTTTAATGCCTAATCTCCTCCTATAGTACTTTTTCCCTTTTTGCTGCAATTCCATGGCATTAGAATCTTCTCCATGCGTCACCTCATTTCTACCTCTTGAATTATCCACATTTTCAGCTTCAGCACTTCCTAAGCTTGGTTCACGGTGGGCATCTTCCATATCAGTGGAACGAAGCTTGGCAATCGCCAAGTCAATATCAGCACGCTGAATGTCAAAATTTATCAGTCCATATTTCTATAAGACAGTTCCTACTTAAGAATAACGGTATATTTCCTCCTATTAGTTGAATTCGCAAAAGGACAATCATGTAGTGAAACCGAGATATAGTTTCTTAAAACTTCTTCCTATAGTGTATAGAAACAATATAAATTTTGAGGTCACAAGCTTCATGAAGTAAGCAAATGAATTATAAGCAAGAGTAAAGAAACTTACCATTCTTTCACCCTTCTTATCAGGGGAGTACATCTTTGCTTTTATATTTGGTGTGTCAGGGTTTTTGATAGAACCACCTCGTTGTGAAGCTTCAGCCAATGCTACAGCAATCTCGTGTTCCATATCATCATCAGTATCATCCCCCTTCTGATTTAGACAGCTCTTAGAAGGTGATAAATATCTTTCCCTAGTATCCTTCTCAGGGGTATATGAGACAGGAATTCTAGGTGTCCTTTTCCCAACAGCACGAGGCACAGTCTCTTGGCACATGCAGATTACGATTATACGAAAAGTTAGCAAACAATAGATCTTTTCCATTAGAGGGAAAGCTAATGAGTGATAAAATTAGGGGGAGATAAATCTTTTCCCCCCACTGCATACAATAGTGATTTGGTACTAACTTATGTTGCATGTCCGCCGGTAACTTTTTGTGGTGTGCATTATCAACTCTAGTTTAATAAAAAAAGGAAAGAGCAGTTCTACCTAAGCTAATTCTTTATAGGATTCAAAAATGGTATCATCAGAAGGAGTGCAATAATTGAGAGAGAAATTTTTTTGCACCAAGTAAAGACTCATGCATATAGAATTGTGTGTGTGCACGCAAAACTCATGTTTGTGAATGAGTGAACAGACTTTGAGGCAAAGAGAAGCAGAGAACATTACCAGTACGTCTCTTCTTCAGTGATGGCAAGTAGCCTGAAGAGGACCTAAACTGCAAGCGGTCAGAGAGACCCTCTAATCCTATAGAGGGATGATCTGAGGATTTCACTTTAGAGCGCTTAGATGCTGACCTCAGAGTTTCATTTTTTTCCTGCTCACTGTCACTTCCTCCTTGCTAGAGAAGAAATAGAGTTGTTACATAATAACATAAAGCAAACCAACTCCATACTACCAAACTATATTCCTTTAAGACAGAAATGGAATTATTTAATCAACGCATTAATGAATTAACAAGAAAGAAAAAATGTAAGAATTTGTCTTCCCTGAGCTAAACTATATTAATAAGTGACAATATCTGAACATACAAGAGTGCTTAACTCCTAGGTTGGACAAACGTTGTCGTTAACAAGAAACAACAATAAAATTAGCATGATTAATAGTTGGCAGATGTTCCATAGGAACGGTGTCAGGCATATAAACTGTTTGAGTTTACAAATTGAAATTAGTATCATGAACTGGACCAAACGTGGGACAGTTGGGAATAACCAAGATACTGAAATCAAATAACTATTTGGCGGGTTAAAGCTCTTACCAGAACAGAGTAGTGATCAATCATCATCGCAGTTAGGCCAACCACGGAAGCAGTGCCTTCTGGAAGAGACAAGTAAGCCTAAAATACAGATGGCACAACATAAGTTCAAAAATATTTAGACAAGGATCAAAGGTCAAATCGCAGAAGGAGGAGAGCATGCTAACCTTATTCATCGTGTATAGAGCCTCTACCATCTCTGCAGAACGACTATGTACAAAAGCAGCGACCTAAAAAACCATAGAGGGGAGAACACTATTATTATTTCTGGTTTGCAAACCAAAGTGATTATAAAATGACTTTACCATCCCCCTAACTTTTATCGGAAACTATGGCAGCAGTCTATTAGTTTTCTTCTTATAATGGAATGTACTAGAAATTATACTCCAAGACTTAGATCTTGTATATTTTGCTGATTGAACTAACCTTTTTCCATTCTTTTCCGAATTTACGGTAACCTTCATAAAAGCGCTCTAACTCTTCCTTGCTCCACTGAGGACCTAACATATCCGACAACTTCCTCTTCTGCATGTAAAATAAAATATGCTTGGAGACTATCTGATAAACTTTGTGACAGAGTAACAACAAAAATTCGCTAGCACATTGGAGACCAGTGTAAAACATTGTCTCCTCCAGAAATAGGAATGGAAAAGAAACAACAACTTACAAGAAAACATTTGAGTAAATGCTGAAGCCTAACTAAACAAAGGTTATAAAGATTGATATCCTTCTGCAGCTTAACTATACAAATTTTCACAATCAAATCACGGGCTGAAATACAAGTATCACAAATCATCCTAACTTTGAGGTCACCCACTTGAATATTAAGAAAAAAGCTTACCCGTTGTTTGGTTTTGCTCATACTTTCTTCTTCTTTGTGAGGAGAAACAGCTTTACCACGCGGAGTTTTCTTGTACTTAGACTTCTTTGATCTTGAAGGCGCCATTAGCTAAGCCTCTTCTAATTACCTATAACCTTCCCAAAACTGAAATCAGGCTTAGTTTTTACCAAAGATGCAAACCCAACATGCACTATAAATCACAAAAAGCTCAATCCTTGATTGATACATCTATCGAGTAATTGATCATCTCCAAAGAAAATGGCACTCATGAAACTAAATTCTGCACGCAAAAACCCAATTGGTACTCTAATGCTTCATTATCAGTTTCAGTTGCGCTCAATAGAGTATGAAACCCAGATATAAAAGATCAACAAAATAGCTTCTCCGAATTGGAAATTAATCTCCTTAAGCAACTCCAGGTTAGTTATACTGAAAATTTGGGCGACTTCGAATCACACAACCTGCCAACCCATCGATTGGAGCTTCGGATTTCAAATCGAAAAGCTTAAAAACCCAATTAAGCTTATAACTTCGCACCTATATCAAAGAATTTTCCCAATAGGACCGAAAAAATTCAAAAAAAAACGATGCAGAGAGCTCGATTATTTGAAAATTTTAGGAAAAAAACGAAATCAAATAATCGAAACTTCTCTTATCGCGAGAGAAAGAGGGGAAAATGAAGATTGCAATAGCTTACCTAGAAGAATCCAAAATCACTTTGAAGACATCGAAGCGAGTTCGATAGATAGATATAGAGAGAAATTGAGGGAACCGGTGAGAGATCGGAATGAATAGATCAGAGCTTTACGGATTCAGCGATTCGATTGAGATAAAAGAAGAGAATATGGAAGATGAAGAAGCAGCAAAGACGAGATGAGAAAGAATTTTTTTTGTTTTCGGGATTATATAACCGCGAAAACTTTAAAATAAAAAAATAAAAATAGAAATCTGATAAATGTCAATTCGTTATAGTTTGTTCGAGTTTCCGATGTTTTGCAAAGTTCTCTATATACTGTCGTCGCTAAATTAATCATACACGATGCAATCATACGAATTATGGATTTGGGGTTAACCCGGTTCAATCAGGACACTTTTAACCGAATAGGCTAACCGGTTCAAATCGGGCTACATTCGATAATCGGATCCGATGACTACAAATTCCAAATTTGATTCTATGAACCCACCTCTTCTGATCAAGTTGATAAACATTAAAGATTTTATTGAAAATGGAAAAATTATTGATGCCGTGAAGTAAATCAACTAGATTTTCTCTTAACGAGAACGAAGAATTTTGGTGATTCCTTCGGCAAATCTCATCGACTTCTCCCGATATCCCTGTGTCCCTGGAGAATTGGTGAGTTAAAGTTGCAGCGGAGGCTGAATCAAGTCGAATTTTCTTGGAATTCAAGCTTAGTTTCTCAGGTACAAGCATCGGAGAACGAAACCTCTGTTGAATTAATCACTAAAAATCGCCGATCTGAGTTTGTAGCTACAAAATTCCGTCGAATTCAAGTCAATTTTGCACATAATTATCTGGAAAAATCGTGATACTTCCCCGGGCACAGAATTATAAGCTTATACACCGTCGTAGCTGGTAGTGTTCAGATTCCTCCTAAAGCTATCTTCTTCTTCTACTAATCCGTTGAGAAACTCTAAGAATCAACGTTTGATTTCCCCTCTATTACCTTCATCAATCCCGTCAAATCCTTTTACCGCCTCAGAGTCTCCTCCTCCTCCAAGGACCTCGAACCCTACTAATCGATTCCTTCCTCGATTTGGGTATCCTTATTCCGCCGATTTGTTTCGAAATTTGCGAGCTTTAAGCTCAAATTCGAGGAATTTAGGAGTAAACGAGAGTAGTAGATGTATCAGCAGTGAAGCGGGAAGAGAGTCTATAGAGTACGATGTTCTGATCATCGGAGCTGGACCGGCTGGTTTATCTGCTGCTATACGATTGAAACAGCTGTGTCAAGAGAAGAACACTGATTTGTCAGTGTGCGTCGTTGAGAAAGGAGCCCTCGGGTGAAAACCAACACAAGATTTTGTATCTCTCTGCAGTCATTTCACTCTCCACCCAGATCCCACGCCTACTTCACCTTCTTCCCAAGAGACTTTCTGAGGAAGAAGACGTTTGATTGTGTGTTCTTCTCCTCGGTTTTTGTGCGACATATCTATTTAATACGAAAAGAGAGTCGAGAGCAGGGAAAGGACTGATTTCCCTTCAGGTCTTACCTCTCGCATCCGGCACCAACAAAGTTACCATCAAAGCGCAAGGTCTCTCCAGTTTTCTCCGTCCTGGAGCTGCGGCAACGCCAATGAGTATATTGTGCTGGAACTGCCAAGGAGCGGGAAACCCAGAGACGGTTTGTCATCTTCGAGGTTTGCGTAGGAAGTATTTCTCGGATTTTTTGTTTCTCATGGAGACTAAACAAAAGTGTGATTATGTTACTGGTTTACAAAAAAGTTTGGGTTATGATAAATTGATTACTGTCGAGCCTGTTGGTCTTAGTGGTGGTTTGGCGGTAATGTGGAAGCAATGTTACAATGTTGAGATTCTGAGCTGTGATAAGAGGATCATTGACATGAAAGTTACGTGTGGATCTTTGTCCTTTTTTCTTACTTGCGTCTACGGTGATCCCGTTAGAGCAAAACGTCAAGAGGTCTGGGATCGTTTAGTGGATATTGGTTTGCGACGAGATGAGTCTTGGGTTTTGGCAGGAGACTTTAACGAGATAATGTCGAATGAAGAGAAATTAGGTGGCTCGAGCAGAGATGAATCTTCGTTCTGAGGATTCAGAAACATGGCCGAGAATTGTAAAATCAAGGAGTTACGCAGCTCCGGTAATAGCTTCTCTTGGGGCGGTTGGAGAGATTATGTGTGGATCCAATGCAGACTGGACCGAAGCTTCGGTAACGATGCATGGTTCCGCTTATTCCCGAAAGCTCATATGGAATATTTGGACTTGTGGGCCTCTGATCATCGGCCAATCAGAATCAGCTTCGCACTGGAAAGAGATGATCCGCACAAGGGCAGATTTTATTTCGATAAAAGAATGATAGAGAAGGTGGGCTTTGAAGAGATAGTCAAACAAGGTTGGTTACACACATCAGGCCCTCACGCTAACCTGATGGAGCGCATTAGCAGATGTCGGCGTGCTATCTCTCGTTGGAAGAAGAGAGCAGATTTGAACTCGCGAGACACCATTACCCGACTTAAGTATGCTCTTGAGCTTGAGGTAGCGAAAGTCAGGCCAGACTATATGATTATGCAGCGCCTAAGGAAGGAACTTGCAGAAGCTTTCAGGCAAGAGGAGCTCTTTTGGCGTCAAAAATGTAGAGAAGAATGGCTGCGGTTGGGGGACCACAACACCAAGTATTTTTACAACTGTGTCAAGGGTAAGAAGCTGCAGAATCGAGTTCTTATGCTACTGGATGAATTAGGGAATGAGCACTTCTCGGAAGGAGAAAAAGGCAATATAGCTGTGGATTATTTCAGAGAACTTTTCATGAGCACCAACCCCTCAGACTTGGAAACTCTCTTCCATGGTTTCAACAAAAAGGTGACTGATGATATGAACACGGAACTAACGAGACCGGTGACAATTGAGGAGATCAAACATGCTGCCTTCCAGGTGAAAGGAAGTAGTGCACCCGGGGAAGATGGTCTAACGGGGGTCTTCTATCAAAAATTTTGGCACATTGTTGGCCCGGCTGTTACAGAAGAAGTCTTGCGGTTTTTCTCATCGGCTGTCCTACCTGAAGGTTGGAACCATACCCAACTTAGCCTTATTCCCAAGATCATAAACCCGACCAAAATGCAAGACATGCGCCCTATCAGTTTATGCTCTGTGCAGTACAAGATTATATCCAAAATATTGTGTGATCGGCTAAAAATCTTTCTGCCCCAACTTGTATCAGAAACACAAGGTGCTTTCGTCTCTGGTCGGTTGATCTCTGATAATATCATCATCGCTCACGAGATGGTACACAGTCTCCGCACTAATCCGACGGTGTCAAAGGACTTCATGGCCATAAAAACTGACATGTCGAAGGCCTATGATAGAGTTGAATGGTGTTTCTTAGAGATTCTGCTGGAAAAATTTGGTTTTAATAGAGTATGGGTTCGCTGGATTTTATCTTGTGTTAGCACAGTCACATACTCGGTGCTGATAAACGGAAGCTCGCATGGTTTCATTAAACCGGAGAGAGGTTTGAGGCAAGGAGACCCGCTATCTCCCTTCATCTTCATTTTGTGTGCTGAAGCCTTGGTCAATTGTCTTAACCACTCTGAAGCTATTGAGCGTATTCATGGCATCAAGATTGCGTGCTCGGGACCAGCAGTTCACCATTTGTTATTTGCCGACGATAGTCTCTTAATGTGCAAAGCTTCATTTGAGGAAGCAGAGGAAATCATCCAATGTTTAAAACTCTATGGAGATTGTTCAGGGCAGGTTATAAACCACTTGAAATCCTATATTATCTTTGGTGCTAATGTACCAGCATATCAGAAAGAAAGGGTCAAAAGCTCGCTAGGCATAGAGAAAGAAGGAGGGGATGGTAGCTACTTGGGGGCTACCAGAGTGTTTCAGCGGCTCAAAGAGGAAGCTCCTGAGTTTCCTTCGAGAAAAGCTTCAAGGACGTTTGAATGGTTGGTTTGCGAAATCATTGTCACAAGGGGGTAAAGAGTTGTTACTAAAATCAGTAGCCTTGGCTCTCCCAGTGTATGCAATGTCCTGTTTTAAACTTCCAAAAGATGTTTGTGCCAAGTTGACAAGTGCCATGACAGAGTTTTGGTGGAGCAGTGGGGAAAATCGAAAGAGAATTTCATGGGTGGCATGGCAGAAGCTGTGTAAATCGAAGGAAATGGGAGGTTTGGGATTTCGGGACATCGCCAAATTTAACCAGTATCTGCTCGGGAAACAAGCCTGGAGGGTGTGGCAGTATCCTAACTCCCTGCTCTCTCAACTTCTGAAACACAGGTACTTTAAGAATGATAATTTCTTGGATTGCAGCTTAGGCAAAAGACCATCTTATGCTTGGCAAAGTATAATACATGGACGAGAGCTTATGGTGCAAGGCCTGGTACATAGAATAGGGAATGACTCATCAACAAGAGTCTTGACAGACAACTGGATCGCAGACCCTATACCAAGAGCCCCGAACTACAAACCGGATTCGGTGGTGAACTTATTGCTTCATGTGGAGAATCTCATAGATGTCTCAGGACAGTGGAACTCACAGCTCATTCGTCAGGTGATCGCTGATGAGGACGTTGAGCTAATCCTGAAGATCAGACCCAACATTTCTCGTCCAGACTCTAAGGTGTGGTGTTTCTCCAAGGACGGTGTATACACCACCAAAACAGGTTACCAATTTCTGGAAAAGTTGCAGGAACACAAGTCCCCAGGTGCTAACTCTTTGCCACCTATTGAAAAGAAGCTGTGGAATGACTTATGGAAGACAAAAACCGCGCCTAAAATTCGCCATTTCCTGTGGAGAGCATTATCAGGTGCTTTGGCCGTTAAGGAACGTCTGCAATCCCGTGGGATTCTCCTGGATACTTCATGCCCATCATGCGATTCATCTCAGGAGACTATCTGCCATGTACTGTTTACTTGCTCAGCAGCTACAACGGTGTGGGATCAGTCAGGTATCCCAAAGCTAACTGCAGGTTTTTCACCTAACTCTGTGTTTCTTAACCTCTATCATCTTTTCTCGGTAAGTAAGAATCAGAACCTTGATTCTAAGACCAGAAGCATGTTCCCCTGGGTGTTGTGGCACATCTGGAAGGCCAGAAATAGCCTCGCATACGAGCAGACCAAATTAGCGACAAAGGTTGTATGGTCAAGAGCCAAAGAAGACGCCGAGGTTTGGCTAAGTTTCCATGGGTTACTTCCTGCAGAATCCCTTCATCATAGCACTGTCCCTACCCAAGGCTGGATCAAACCCCCGATCCACACTGTTAAATGTAATGTCGGATCGTCATGGTTCAACTACTGCACTTATGGAGGTTTTTCTTGGATAGTACGCAACCATCAAGGTACCCCACTCTTCCACAATAGACGCTCTTTCTCTATGGTTCAGAGCCACTTGGAAAATGATCTCTGTGGGCTACTTTGGGCTATCGAGTCTATGATTAGTCTTCGCATAAAGGACGTGATCTTTGAAACTTATTCTGTGGAAGTCAGACATGCTTTGTTGAACCCTCTCTCTTACCCTTGGGCGTGTCAGACCATTAACCGGATCTTAGACCTCATGAAGAGTGTTGAGCACTGGAGCTTCGACCACACCTCTAATGTTAAGAACAGAGTGGCAGGATATATAGCCGCAAGTGCTACGTGTAACAGATTCTATCAATCCTACGTTGCTCGCAATGGTCCTCATTGGCTACAACACATTATTATGGATGACGCACTGGTAGCCTAACATGTAGCTGTGTTTCTACTTTCATCCCCCTGCTACTCGCTCTTTCCGCAATGGGTCCTTGCCTTGCTGGAGTCGTCTCTGCTTTTTAGCTTGTCCATTTTCTAGTGTCTCATCCTCTTTCTCGTTTTCTTTATAGCTTTTATCTCTCTCTTGTTAACTAATGTATAGGTCTCTCCCTTTGTAACATTGAATGATTCACAGCGTTAAAAAAAAAGAAAAATTATTACTTTTCAAAAATCTTCAGATAGCAGCAAATTTTTTTTATTTGTTTACTAAAAAATCACAACAACCAATACAAGAAAACTAAAAAGGGAGACAAACCGACGATTAAACGGATAAATAATCCAAAACCATTAGCCGGTGAGTTAATAAATATAGCTCCAGATACATAAAAAATCGATAATAAACAGTATATCAACAACTCTCGAAGTAGTCGCTGCTGCGATGGTTTCCTCTCCGGTTTGAGCACCGAGCAGCTCTCTCCCGCCTGAAAACTCCCTCCTCCGTGTGAAAGATTCCTCTCGTCCATGTAGTCCTATGTTGTCGCCGACTTTCCTCCTCCTCCGCCGTCCAAGCCACTAGATCCGTTCTTTGAATCTGCTCCACCACCAGATTTTGCCTACCCCTCTTGTTCCTTCGGACCCTCTGCTGGAGTGTCTGATCTCCTCGCCGTCTGTTGCTGCCTCTCCCCTTCTCGTTGCTCCTCCTCACCACTGCTTTCCTATCACTGATGGAGCCTCTTGTTTGTCGTGTACCTTTGCGCTATTAAGCTCAGCGTTAGTGTTTTTGGTAGAGGGTTTCTTCGCCGCCGGTGAGTCTGGTTTGTCAATCCCTCTCTGACGTCGCCTTTCCTCCGCCGCTTTTTCTCCTACTAGATATGTCTCCCTTCATCGTCTCCTCCTTGTCGGACGTGTCTGCCTTCCATCTTCTGCTGCAGCTCCTCGTCTTTGTCTTGGAGACCTCCCTAGTTTAAGGCCAGTCTTCCTGCTTCCTCTCTCTAGACATTTACCTATGCTCCAACAAGTTTACTCTTTGATCTTTCAAGGAACCCTGTAGATATAGTTGAAATTATTGATAGTGCTGGATTTGATAGCCTCTACTTAAGCTTCCAACTTATCATATTACCTCATTTTGAGGACTTCGTGATAGTGTCAAGCTTAACGTTTTTTGTTGGTTATCTATTAGTCTGTGATGTCAGGCAACTATTATATCTTTGTGAGGATTTTTACCTTTTTATGAGGCTTATTTACCTCGCTATGAGGTTCTTTTATCTCTCTATGAGGCTCCTTTATCTCAGTATGAGGTTGTTATAAAAAAATTTATATTATGTGTTTGTGCAATCTTTTGCTTTGTTGGTAACAACACGCTTGATGCAGGATTCCATTTTCATAATTTTGGAGACGTCTCCTTCATCTTCGATCATTAGTATCAGACTTGGTTTGTCGCCTATGGGAGGTTTTGCTTGTCCAGATTTTCTAGCGATTGAGGTCTTCCTCACATGTTCCAGGCTCTTTAAGTGGATGCTCAGTCATCTCAGTAGCCAAATTTCTCACTTCTTTCTTTGCACTAGTTGCTGAAGTAGGATTGGGTAATGTATCACCAAGTGTGCTCTCATTCTCTCAAGAATTCAACTCATTAAACACCATGGATATCTTCATTTCAAGTTGTCTTAATGTCTTGTATGTGTTTATCATTTATGTTTATGCTTCTCGCTTTGCGTTTGTTGCAGTGGTTGATTTAGCCATTTTGACTCTCCTACTCTGTTTTTGTACTTTTGCTCCGCGAATAGAGATTAATTTCTAATATAAAAGTTTGTTGACAAAAAACAAAAAACAGTACATCGACATACACCAAACCATTAAGACGCATGAATCTTTGTAAGAGCATCTCCAACCTCACTATGTATTTCACTATAAACTCTATTTTAGAGTAAATTCTTCTCCAACCCCACTCTATTTTCAACTCTTAAATAGTATAAATCTATCTCTTACTCTACTTTTAGTGTAATTCTATTTCTTACTTTATTTTTGTATTTAACTTTTTTTGTAAAATGGTCTTTTAACTTTAAAATCTTTTATTTATATCTTAAATAAATAATAAAACTAATATAAATTATTAAAAATGTTGAAATGCAAAAGTACCAAAATTTAAAATAAACAACACAACAAATACCAAAATTTAAGCTAAGAAAGATAAAATAAATTTGACACAACAAAGACTATTAACTTAATCATTCGGTAAACTATTTCTGAATATTCCAAGATCCGGATATTTCAAGATCTTTAAAATATAGTACAAACGAAATAAATGTAGAGTAACTTGTTGATTTTATTGTTTATTATCCCGCTTTGTAAAATTTGTGTTTGTTTAAATGATATACCATGGATTTTAGGACTTTTAACCATGGTATATGTCTTATTTATCGAGTCTTTCTATGTGTTTTGGAGTCTTTTCAGGTATTTTACAGGTTTAAGGACATTTGAAGCCTAATTGGACGTTTTGGAAGCATTTGGGTCAATTCTGCACTATTTAGAGATCTCACAGAGTTCACTGGCTGCGTTTTCGCATTGCATCGATCGATGCAGTTCTGCACATGGTCGACGTAGTGGTCGACGCAGTTCTGCGCCCAAAAATCTGTATTTTGGAGAAATTACAGTTTTTGGCCAGAAACTTCTCATATTTTCAAAAAGGCCTCAGACATGTTTTAGACTATATATTAGGGTTTTTAGCCACTTGTTTAGGCTACGCCTTACTGACACATTCTTTTATTCAGAGAGAGAGATTTGGAACTCATATTTTTTGTTTCTCTTTTATGATATTGGGTTTTCTATTCATTATGATTTCTGTTTCATTGATCATGTCTGAGTAGTTTACCAGTTAGGTTTAGGGATTCTCACAGGGGATTTCATGGAATTATAGGTTGATAAATCTGTAGGGATTCATATCCGTTAGTTCTTCGTCTAGCGTTGTTCTTAATGCTTGATCTGAATTGGCCACTTAGATTATTGATATTAGGTTGATTTCTGCAACGACAATTGATTAATTAACTAGAAAGAACTTAGATGAGCAATTTGACTATTCGCAAAGAAATTTGGTTTAGGAGAATTGTGAACGAAAGAACCTGAGATTAATGCTTGTTTAGAACTCTAGGATTCACAACGAAAGTTGGCTTGCTAGGTTGTTAGACATAGATAATATTCGCAACGAAAGTTGGTCTGTTATAATTCTGTGATTCTAGTTCTAGAACAGTTCTTATTTAGATCCCGATTGATTGATTAGCCTATGTTCCTGATTTCCTGAGAACTCCCTTGACCTGACGCTTCGTTTGATTGTCTACAAAACTGCTTTATTTACTATTCTGCTCTGATTTATTGCTTTCTACTGCTTTACCTAGCTTAACCTGAAATTCTATAATCTATCGCAAGAGTCTAGAGTCTCTGTGGATTCGATACCCTATATACTACTAGTTCACGTCTGTGCACTTGCAGTGTAGATCTAGGGATTAAAACCTGATCGTATCAAGTTTTTGGCGCCGCTGCCGGGGAATCTTTTGAGTCTTCGATAGATTTGAACTTAGGATTTAGACTAGGTTTTTCGTTTTTGTTTTTGGTTACTAATTTTTCTTTTTCTTGCGTTTCAGGTACGCCTGTAATCGCATTGCATCGATCGACACGGTCCTGTGTGTCGATCGACATCGTTTTCACATTGCATCGATCGACGTTGTTCCTGCATCGATCGACACAAAGCGACACCCGAAATACCGAGCACTTGAACGTTTAGAAGGTTTCTCTCTATGGAACCTATAATTCTGATTCACGGTGAGGACGACATTCTACGAGACCAAGAGGGTCATATACGCAACGCGAAGGGTCAGAAACTGGATGAGGAAGGAAACCCCATCATACCAGAGGTTGCCGTGGGCGCGGAACCTACACAACGAGAGGCTGGTCAGAAGAAGACACTTGCTGACTATAACAGACCGAATCTATTATATGCTAATCGATCTGCGATTCGACCACCTCCATTTTCCAGAGCTGAATTCAGGCTGAAACCAGAGTACTACACATTGGTTGTGCAGCACCAGTTCCATGGTCTTTCTAGTGAGCATCATATGGATCATATAGACACATTTGAGGAATTGGCTAGCAGTATCAAGGCTGAGGGAGTCTCTTCAGATTATCTTTTTTGTAAGATCTTCCCATTCTCTCTTAAAGGAGAAGCAGCTTACTAGTTGAAACAGCTACCACCAGGATCTTTGTCCACTTGGGATGCAGTTAAGAGTGGGTTCCTTAGACACTTTTATGACGATGCTAGATACGAACAGCTTAGACATGACCTCTTGACATTCGAGCAGGGACCTAATCATGGCTTCTCTGAGGTTCAGCTGCTGAGCGCATTTTTCAGAGGTTTGGACTTTTGGTATCAGAAAGCTATGGACGGAGCAAGTGATGGGAACTTCTATACCAAGACTCCAGAGGAAGCTAAAGAGCTTATTGAGAACTTGATAACTAGCAATAGTGTCAAGAATGTTGACAAGGAGAGGCATAGATCTAGTGGCAGAAATGATAGCTTGCAGATAGCTGATATAAGGGACAAGGTGGATTCTGTCCACAACATCCTAGTTAGGAAGAGGCAAATCCGATCTGATGCAGTAGTTGAAGAATTTGCAGAGGTGAATTATATAGATGGAGATGATTATCATGGACAGACATATAGAAATCAACAGAGACAAGCTCCGAGATCGAATGATTATGGCTATTCATCTCACCAAGCTTCCCCATCCAATGAACATACAAAGATTGAGTCCATGCTTGAGCAGCTACTTCTTGGACATAATAAGATGACACAAGATCTCAATGGAAAGATGGACTTCATGTATCAGGATCTGAGTGGAAAATTGGAGACTTTGACAAGCAGAGTTGATAATCTGGATGCTAGGATAACGCAAGTGGAAGCCAGTATACAGACAGAACATGTTAAGACAGCTTTGGCAGAAGATGGAGCTGAGCAGAATCAAGATACTAAGGCTTTGGAGCTGAAAAATCCGAGACATTCTCTAGATGAAGGTACTGCATCGATCGACACAGATGTGTGTCGGTCGACACAACTTTCGAGTACCAGTATCGATCGACATCACTTTAGTGTCGATCGACACCATGGGCGTGAGAAACCAGTCTCTCCAGAGAAGCCGATTGTAGCTGAAGAAAGAGTCTACAAACCGAAGATTCCTTTCCCTAGGAAATCCAAGCAAGAGATTCAGTTAGAAAATTGAATGAAGATGATGAGAGATAAGCTAACTGAAGCCCAATTGATTGATGCTGTTAAGAACATTCCTATGGTAAGGAGATGTGTTACAGACATAATTTCTAGTAACATGACTGAAGAAGAAGGTGTCTTGATGGTCTCTGAAGTGTGTGATGCTGTTATTCATGGTAGGATTCCTGAGAAACTAAAATATCCAGAGGGTTTTATGTTAGACTGTTTTATCTACAAAGACAGATTCAAGAAGTCTTTGTGTGATCTTGGCTCAAGTGTGAATCTCATGCCATACTCTGTGGCTGCGAGATTGGGACTGATGGATTTCCAGCCCACTAGGATCGCTCTTGTCCTAGCCGATCGATCAAAGAGATATCCAGAAGGAGTTCTTGAGAACATCCCTCTCAGAGTTGGAAATTACTTTATTCCAACAGACTTTGTGGTGCTGAAGTATGAGATTGGGCCAGATGATCATATTCTGCTTGAAAGATCATTTTTAGCTACTGCTAGAGCTGTGATTGATGTGAGACATGGACTGATTGATCTCCACATGGGATATGATCCATTGCAGTTCAAGATGGATAAGCTGCAGAAATCCACCATTGATGGACAGAGCTTCAGTGTTGAGATAGAAACAGAGACTGAGATTGGAGAAGAGAAGATGGCAGTTCATTCTGAACTTGCTCTAACATCTTCTGATCATGCAACTGCTCTTAAGCAGAAAGCTCCAGATCCCTTCCATCCACCAAAGCAAAGGTATGAATCTTCTAAACTCAAATCTCCTATACCCTCAGCTGTGAATGCAGGAAAATGCAGTATCCCACCCACGCTTCACTCCCGCCCTGGTTCTGTTCGCTCTTTCCTTAGGAGATCTCATGATCCGAATGCTTATACGCCACCTTGGCTGAAGAGACATTCAAAGAGACACTCAAAGTCTCTGTTGAATCCCCCATAAGTATGATCTCCTTTCCATAGTCAAGCTACTGACTTTAAACAAGCGCTGAGTGGGAGGCAACCCACTAGTAGGTTCGTTCTTCTTTTCATTTTTCGTTTTTATTTGGTGTTTTTGATTTTCTATTTTTGTGTGTTCAAAGGCGTGAGAAACATGCAGAATCGCACTGCATCGATCGACACACATAATGCATCGGTCGACACAGTCGCGATTTACGGTTTGCCGATTTAGTTGCGGTTCAGACACCGGTTATCTACATAACCGTGGGCATAATCACCTTGCATTGATCGACACCACTTGTGGCATCGATCGACGCAATACGACGACAGTCAAGTGTTCTGACCCTTTTCGAATTCTCTTATTTTCGATTTTTCTCGCCGATCCAGAGCTTGACACTACTGGGGACAGTGTGTTTCTTGTGTGGGGGAGGTAGCTACTGACGCACGCTTTTGTTTTCTTAGAGTCAGTCAAAATTTGTTTTATTGAGTCAAATTGAGTAGGAAACAAGGACTTTTTGAGGAGATTACCACACCTGCAGGAACTTAAGTGACCGTTGGATGAGTTGCAGACGATCTATGACTATTAGAAAACCCAACACAGACCAGCCTACTGAGGACACCCATATCACTTCAGGTATTCAGAGGAGCCATTACTTGACTTCGCACTTTAACTTGACTTAATTTTCTCTCCTATGGGCTTGGTATACTTTGAGTCGGATTCCTCTGTTGGTTTTGACACAACTTGTAAACCTGTCTGATTATGGTTCCCTTCTCTCCTTCCTTGAAAGTAAAAAAAAAAGTGATAAACTAAGGATAAGCTAGTAGCTTCGAAGTGGTCGCGGGAGTGGTAGAGACCCCTATTACCTCCTGTGCATCCATGGAAACATGTCCAAAGTATGCCCCAGTAAGGGAAGAGCACTGATAGAAAAAATAAAATGATACCCAATGGGGAAAAATCAGTGCTCAGGAAGGGAAAAGAGAAGAAAGGAACCAGAAGCAACAGTTGAGTGGTCAGATGCTAACAGAGTAAGAGTCCATGTGTTCTTTGATCGATACCCCATAGGTGTGACCGCACTTAATAGCTTATAGAAGTCAGTATGGTGAATTTGGATGCTCTGAATGTGATTGTGGAGTTTACTCAGGATAGTTGCTAAGTGTGGGGGAAGTATTGATGGAACTCGGAGCCAATTCTACCAGATTCAGAATTGCTGTCAGGTTCCCGAAGCCTAGGATCTAGGGTCTAGTTAATTGAATCATAGATTTGACCTCGTGATTACCCGGAGATTGGCAGCGGAAGAATGAGCAGGTAAACGAGATCTAGAGCGCCTCAATCGCTGCGCCTCTATCGTAGTCCACACGCACACAAGCTGGAATCCGCCGGGATGCTAGCGCCGGGAATCGGATCTCTTGGGATTTCTGTGTTTTCTAGAGAAAGAGGATCAGTTTCTCTATCAAGAAGAAACTGTCTGCCACGGCACGCTTACCTAGGTCAAAATATAAAACTCGTTTATATATTGACCTCGAGGTAAACCGAAACATCAGTTTCGGTTTCGCCCTCGTGTCGACCGACACACCTATTGGTGTCGATCGACACACATCTTGTATCGATCGATGCACCAAGGGCATCGATCGACACATCTCTTAAAACACGATATCAATGTGTATCCAATACACATTGATCAGATCATATGCCAATGATCAATCCCATACCAAGTGTATCCAACTTGCTTAGGTGTGTGACCCTGTAGGTTCACACGATACCAGAAATGAGTTACAACTCATTTGTCATAAGCGGTTTCTAGCAAAACATTATGACTACCTAGTATCACATGAATTGTCCGATCTCGACAATACAACTATCTCTAGAGTAAGTACAATGTGATTTCAGGACATAATCCCAACAATCTCACACTTGTACTGGAATCACCTATTCCTATATTCCCTTCGTCTCTATATCTCGATATGGCATAAGGCAAGAGACTGTGTCATCCTTATTATAGCCAACATCATGTTCATCGAACTCCTGATCTATACTGATATAACAAACGACTGAAAATCACCTCGTTTGAGCACGGCCATGCATTTTTCTCAGTATCAAATCTTCGATGGGCCCTGAGATATTTATCTCCTGTTACAGGAGGGACAAATCCCATCTTGTTCCATCCCTGTTTCTACACATACTTCATGATACGCATAAGCAATGCCGTTATAGCCGCCAATTACGGAACGACGTTTGACAAGGTCAAAGCGTATCAATTCATATGCTAGAAAGCATGATGAACTCAAGTCTAAGGACTATACTCTATAGTCGTAATGAGAACCTCCCATGACACTGATATAACTATCATGTGGAGTTCTCATTAGCGGGTCATGTCCGATCATATGTTCACCAACATATATCTATGTGATTGACTGTGATAAAACTTAGTCCAATAGTCACCTCACATGCTAGTCTCGTGCGGTTATTGGTGTCCCACTTCAACAACCTCGACTAGGGACAATCGTAATTTATGTCATCTTTTACTTATAGTGTTTCATGATCAAGTCCTTAACTTGATGACCTATATGATGACCATAAAATACTTTGGGACCATTACTTAATTATCCAATAATTAAATAATACCGATGTCAGTTTTAACTTACACAAACTCTGCCATAGCATGTCTATGTAAAGATCATAACATAACTAAAATAACTCCCACTAGAATCAAGATCATCTCTTCAGATTTCTAATACCTACAGCAAGAGAATAAATCTCGTGTTTAGGTTGTGGGAGACTCTGCAGTGTTTTGCTTGAAACAATTTCAACAAACCACACCGCCATTCAGATAAAAGCACCATTCTACGGTCCACTGCTTGGAACCTTTCCAACAGACAGCACCGCAATTCAGACAAAGAGACATAACCAGGTGGGAACCGGGAATCGTCTTTGTCCGTCTTAACTACTTTCAACTGGATCGTCACTTCCTCAGTTCACCACGAAACTATCCTTAGAGTTCCTCAAACACTTGGGATATTTCTGGTAACTGTTCAGTGACTATTACCAGAACATATTGGTATTTTCTCGTCATGCTTTATGTGTAAGCTGCATCTAGACGAGCGCAAAATATGGCATTCATGATGGATTCTATTGCAGCAGCATTAGCAATCACACTCATTAATACTAGTTCAGCCAGTATTCAAAAACACTTCATCTTGCTAATATTATTGCCATAAGACCTTTGGTATGAAGCCATTCTTGGAATTAAGCACATATGAACTGTCCAATACCTCATCAACATAAGGATTTTGACATGATTCAATTAGCCTTTCTGATCCATTCCAATGGATCCTTATTCCAAGAACCTTACGGCCTTCTCCCATGTCCATCATTAAATTTGACTTCCGACCTAAATCTTGACAAGACTTTAGCGTCGGAACGCCGTTTATGAGATTAAGTACATTATGTACATTCGGTGTGAGAATTGCAACTATGCTCCCACTAGTATTCTTGTAAACACATGGTTTCATTTCTATTCTAATCAAGTCAAAACTCTTGACCACATTATCAGAATGTTGATTCCAACTCCAAGATGTTTGCTTCAATCCAGAAATGGATCGGTGAAGCTAACATGCATACCCAGCCAATTTTTTCGGAGTTGGGGCTCACAATCGCTTCTTTGAATTTCGCATGCTCGTCACTTTTCAATGATCAACATATCATGACAATCGGCTACGAGAAATCACTCTCGAGTTAGTGACGGATCCTTTCGGATCTGCGAATTTCAGGCTCCACAGGTGTAGATCCTACAACACTTTGTAGATCTCACCGCTGCTCTCCCTCAACAGGTTGAGCAGCCTCCTGTGTTTATCGAATTTCTTCGATCTGTACTTTTACTCCCACTGTTCCTTTTGAAAGTATGATCTTTCTCAAAAGACACAGTTCCGGACAACAAAACTTTGTTCTCGGATTGGTTATAAAAGTAGTAAGCCTCGGTTTCCTTAGGAAAACCAGCGAGGTAGAACTTATCAGGTTTGGGTTCAAGCTTATCAGCTATCATCCCCAAATTATCAGAAACAACTTACTTGAAAAACTTCCAGTCCACATCCAATGTGGTGTCTTTCAATTGATTCTGATTGAAACCCTTTTCTGCGCAAAGACAGACATTTTAGAACGTATTCTTAAATGATTATGGAAGATTCCTGTGACTCATCATTAATCGGAGCATATCTAATAAGATCCGATTCATTCTGTCAGATGATCACCCAATTCTTGACTCAAGTGTTTTCCTCCGCGATCTAATCGAGAATCTCAATACTTCTGTCAAATCGGTTCTTCACTTCATCTTGGAACTCCTCAAGGGATTCCTGCTCGTGTCTCATCAAATGAACACAACCATACTTATTGAAGCCATCAATGAGGTAATGAAGTACAGAAGATTTCCTCTGGCACTAATGCTCATCGGGCCGCATACATCAGTATGTGTAAGGCCCAATAAGCCTCTGGCCCGTTGTCTTTTAGCTCTGCTAAAAAGGCCTCAGTCATTTGGTCCAGTGAGCAGGATTCATGCCTCATATGATTAATAATCAAATGAGCCCAAAACTATGGAACTTCTGAATCCGTTTCACTCTATGTGGTCAAAACGACTGTGCTAAGGAAAAATCGAGTTCAAGTCATCAGACTTAAACCGTTTGGTATTTATGTTATATGTACAATCGTACATTGGTTTAAGATACAAAACCCATTCCAAACGGGGTGCTACCATAGAATATTTCATTAGGATCTAAAGAGCAAAACTTGTCTTTTATCAAAATGAAAAACATCCAAATTCTTACAAGAAAATGAAAGACATTTCTGCACAAGGCAGATACATAGTAGCAATTACTTAATTTCTAAAACCAAGTATGAAAGGTTCCTTCAAGTGGAGAATCTCTACGGATCATGTAGCAACCATTGCTTCATACCAGACACGCAGTTCCACTTGTCCTTTCTTCAACGTTCTACTGTCGCTTAGGTCCTGCATATTTTAAAAATATCAGTACCACAACTAGTATCCAATACTAACGTAGAACTTAAAACAATAACACAATACCTGAAGAAGAAGTACCATACATCTTCTCCATCTCTTGTGAATCTTCCAAAAATTTAATGCAATTTGTCTTCCAATGCCCAAACTCTTTACAGTAGCAGCATTTATCAACATCAGATGGGCCTGACTTGGGCTTAAAAGATGACACAAGTTTATCCCGATTCCAAATCTGAACTGCCATGCCATCACCCTTGTCTAAACAAGATTTCTCAAATCTTTTACCCCTTTTGATGTTTTGCTCTGCTGTCTTGAGCATGCCATGCAGCTCAGTCAACGTCTTCGTCAAGCCTTTCTTGATATAGTTCTTTATGAACTTATCATAACTTGACGGCAGTGACTGCAGAATGATGTCAGTAGCCAACTCCAAGCTGACAGGACAATCCAGTCTCCCCAGGTTATCAATGTAACCTATCATTTTAATGACATGAGGACTTACTGGAGCATCCTTTTGTAGCTTGCACCCAGTGAGAGACTTCACCATCTGGAATCTCTCAACTCGTGCCAGATCCTGAAACTTCAGTTTCAGGCTGGTGATCATCTCTATTGGCGACTCCACGTTCTCGTATTGACTCTTCAAGTCCGAGTTCATGGTAGCCAACATCAGACCACACACATCTACCACATCAATATAATGCTTATTCCAAGCATCATATACTGCATGCGAGCGATTGGTCCCAAGCCTTTCTGGAAGAGATTTCTCAAGGACATAGTCCTTGCTCTCCTGCTTGAGAATTAATCTCAAATTCCGATACCAATCCAGGAAGTTGGATCCATTTAACCTGTCCTTGTCAAGGACGGATCGCAACGAGAAAGTAGTCATAGACATAAGCTGAAATCCAAGAAAAACAAAGATTTAGTTATGTATATCATGAGAAATCTTATCTAATAAGAAAACTCGCATTATATTCAAACAATGTTTCCTCAATGAATATAATGATCCAAGACCCATACTTCACCAAAATCTGAGTGGACGACTCGTCATCACCCAAAATTTAGTTATCTAGGTAAGCAAATCATTGCTAATTGTACCCAGTACAACTCTTGGTCGCAGATAAGACAATCCATGTCTCATCTACTCTGACGTCTCTGGGCCCAGAACTTCTGATAGCCCAGTCAAGTAAAACAATCTCTTCTGTCTTGTGATCATTGACAGTCGCACTGTGAGTCTATCAATGAACACTTGCCTTGCTCTTGTCACTGTGGATACCAAGGACTCCAATACTATCCAACAATGAACCGAGTCTTGACAGTAGACGAGATTGGGCAAGACATCAAGGTCACTTGATGTTTAGAACTTGATGTCTAGTTGAGGAAACTGAACTCTGAAAGGTTAGCAAATCAATCTATTAGGTCATGTAATTGTTGATGTCAAGCACCGCAAGTCCATCAACAAAATTACCTGCCTTACTCACCTAATTGTGGACACCAAGCTCTTGGCTAGACCATCACACAACGAAATGAGTCTTGACAGTTGACCATATTGAAGCTAAACTTTGATCAAGGTTTAAGTCTAGTTTGGTTTCTGCAAATTCAAGGTTCAATAACCAGAATTTCGAGCTCTGTGTCGATCGACGCAGACTATGTCTGTCGATCGACAACACCAAACTTAACCGGACTTCAATAACCGATTAATCCAATTAACCCGGTATATTGAACCGGTCATGTCGATCGACACAACCCATGTGTGACGGTCGACTTGGACCTAAACCGAAGACAGTTTTGATAACCGGTCCAATCCAATTGAACCGACTTATCAGATCAAACTGATCTTAACCAATCGGTTTATATAAATTGGGATAATTAGTTCAATCCAATTGAACCAATTCATCCAGTTTAAACCGTTTTAACCAGTTTCAACTAATTGCGATAACCGGTCCAATTCAATAGAACCGACTTATCCAATTAAACTGATTTTAACCAAATCGGTTTATTCTGATTGAGATAATTAGTTCAATCCAATTGAACCAATTCATCCAATTTAAACCGATCTATTCGGACTTAACCAAGCATGATAACCGGTCCAATCCAATTGAACTGATTAACCATTCGCTAGGTCTGTGTCGACCGACACTAACCTGTGTCGATCGACACTTGACCGAATCTTTTCTGTGTCGACCGACACTTAACCTGTGTCGATCGACACAACAACTTTTCTTATTTTTCTTCGCGAAAACCCTAGCCGCCGATTCTGTCGAATTCACATCTCTGTGTCGACCGACACACCTAGTGTGTCGATCGACACTGTGCGAAAACACAGAATCGATCTTGATCGAAATCGATCTCACCTGTTCTAACCAAACAACCTAGTTTGCGAATCTAAATCATCAAATTCAATTAAACAGGTTGATTCAATGGAAAACCCTAAGGCTCTGATACCACTGATGGAACTCGGAGCCAATTCTAACAGATTCAGAATTGCTGTCAGGTTCCCGAAGCCTAGGATCTAGGGTCTAGTTAATTGAATCATAGATCTGACCTCGTGATTACCCGGAGATTGGCAGCGGAAGAATGAGCAGGTAAACGAGATCTAGAGCGCCTCAATCGCTGCGCCTCTATCGTAGTCCACACGCACACAAGCTGGAATCCGCCGGGATGCTAGCGCCGGGAATCGGATCTCTTGGGATTTCTGTGTTTTCTAGAAAAAGAGGATCAGTTTCTCTATCAAGAAGAAACTGTCTGCCACGGCACGCTTACCTAGGTCGAAATATAAAACTCGTTTATATATTGACCTCGAGGTAAACCGAAACATCAGTTTCGGTTTCGCCCTCGTGTCGACCGACACACCTATTGGTGTCGATCGACACACATCTTGTATCGATCGATGCACCAAGGGCATCGATCGACACATCTCTTAAAACACGATATCAATGTGTATCCAATACATAGGCCTGGGACTTCGGTTCTTCGGTTCGGTTACGGTTCGGTTATTTCTGTTTTTAGAAAACTTACCGATCAGTTTTTTTCTTCGGTTCGGTTCGGTTTCGGTTCATAAAACTTCGGTTCGGTTCGGTTCGATATTTCAGTTCGATTTTATATTCCAAGGCTATATGTATATATATACATCAAACACACAAACACAAACTGACAAAAGTATATATATATTGAAAGATTGAAACTTTTATGAAAATCAAAACCGATCGACAACTACAAGTCTACAATAATGAATAATAGGCCAGGGACTTCGGTTCTTCGGTTCGGTTTTTCGGTTTTTCGGTTTTTTTTGTTTTTAAAAAACCTACCAATCGGTTTTTTTCTTCGGTTCGGTTCGGTTCATAAAACTTCGGTTCGGTTTCGGTTCGATAATTTCGGTTCGGTTTTATATCCCGGGGCTACCAATACACATTGATCAGATCATATGCCAATGATCAATCCCATACCAAGTGTATCCAACTTGCTTAGGTGTGTGACCCTGTAGGTTCACACGATACCAGAAATGAGTTACAACTCATTTGTCATAAGCGGTTTCTAGCAAAACATTATGACTACCTAGTATCACATGAATTGTCCGATCTTGACAATACAACTATCTCTAGAGTAAGTACAATGTGATTTCAGGACATAATCCCAACAAGTATATGTTGGTCTTGATGTTTGTAGGTTCATTTTCATGTGGCTTACTAAGGCGAATCTGAGTGTTGTGCTCCTACGATGAAACGAGTTTCAGAAGTTTTCAAACTTCTTCTCCTGATCTTGGTCTTATGTTTGCTTGAGGGCAAGCAAAAGCTAAGTGTGGGGGAGTTGATATACCATGGATTTTAGGACTTTTAACCATGGTATATGTCTTATTTATCGAGTCTTTCTATGTGTTTTGGAATCTTTTCAGGTATTTTACAGGTTTAAGGACATTTGGAGCCTAATTGGACGTTTTGGAAGCATTTGGGTCAATTCTGCACTATTTAGAGATCTCACAGAGTTCACTGGCTGCGTTTTCGCACTGCATTGATCGATGCAGTTCTGCACATGGTCGACGCAGTGGTCGACGCAGTTCTGCGCCCAAAAATCTGCATTTTGCAGAAATTACAGTTTTTGCCCAGAAACTTCCCAGATTTGCAAAAAGGGCCCAGACGTGTTTTAGACTATATATTAGGGTTTTTAGCCACTTGTTTAGGCTACACCTTACTGACGCATTCTTTTATTCAGAGAGAGAGAGATTTGGAACTCATATTCTTTGTTTCTCTTTTATGATATTGGGTTTTCTATTCATTATGATTTTTGTTTCATTGATCATGTCTGAGTAGTTTACCAGTTAGGTTTAGGGATTCTCACAGGGGATTCCATGGAATTATAGGTTGATAAATATGTAGGGATTCATATATGTTAGTTCTTCGTCTAGGGTTGTTCTTAATGCTTGATCTGAATTGGCCACTTAGATTATTGATATTAGGTTGATTTCTGCAACGACAGTTGATTAATTATTTAGAAAGAACTTAGATGAGCAATTTGACTATTCGAAAAGAAATTTGGTTTAGGAGAATTGTGAACGAAATAACCTGAGATTAATGCTTGTTTAGAACTCTAGGATTCACAACGAAACTTGGCTTGCTAGGTTGTTAGACATAGATAATATTCGCAACGAAAGTTGGTCTGTTATAATTCCGTGATTCTAGTTCTAGAACAGTTCTTAATTAGATCCTGATTGAGCCTATGTTCCTGATTTCCTGAGAACTCCCTTGACCTGACACTTCGTTTGATTGTCTACAAAACCGCTTTATTTACTATTCTGCTCTGATTTACTGCTTTCTACTGCTTTACCTAGATTAACCTAAAATTCTATAATCTATCGCAAGAGTCTAGAGTCTCTGTGGATTCGATACCCTATATACTACTAGTTCACGTCTGTGCACTTGCAGTGTAGATCTAGAGATTAAAACCTGATCGTATCATTAAATAATGTTATTATTTATTTTTATATGATTTAACGTTGTTTTCGAAGATGCAACGAGCTGAAGGATGAGCTACGACAGCAGTTGGATCAGTCAAGCTGTGAAACAACACTTGCATCAACGTCATAGATCGTATGGAACATGAGCTGGAGTTGAGGAATATGGAAGCTATGATTGCTAGTAGCTACTAGGACGAAACCAAAGGAGAATATCTGAGTTGGACAAGAGGACCAAAGAAGAGTTACACGAAATATACACTTGAGAGGGTTTAGGAAAATAAGCTTTTTCCTAAACAAAGATTAATGGAAATATTCCTAAGAGCAGTTAGGAAAGTTGTAAGATGACCTATGAAGTATAAATAAGTCATCTAGGGCATCTGTGCTTGGTGCGCCGTTAAGAGATATATTGCTTTTAACAAGGGTTTGAGAGTTCTTAGAAGAGAATCAAGCTTGGGTGTTACAGGTGAATCTAAGAAGCTTTGAGATCATTGTTAGATCAAAAAACGAGTAAGAGACTAGGTTGTTAAGGTGGAACTATTGGTTTGCTTTGCAATAAAAAGTATTTAAAAAAGAATACCATGTGTCACATTCTGTATCACGTAGCTCTCGCATTTTCAATTGTTATCAGAGCGGACACTTGTTTGTTCATATATACATGTGAGATTCTGTGGAAGAAATGGAGAAATACAATGAGCTAAGCAGTGGCTCTAGAGTAATACTGGATGCGCCAACTATGGCTTCTGGAAAGCAATAACAAGATTGAAAATCAAAGGCATTGACCCACTGGCATGGAAGGCAGTATAGCCGGGTTGGAAAGATCCCACTACAAAAAGTGATGAGGGAGTTGATGTACCTAAACCGGAAGAACTTTGGACAGAGGTAGAACTCAAATTGTCCAAATACAATTCCAGAGCTCTTACTGCGATTCACTATGGTGTAGCCAAAAATCAATTCAGGCTGATACAAGGGTGTGAACTGGCAAAAGAAGTATGGGACATTCTCCATATTCACTTTGAAGGAACAAAGAAGGTGCAAAACTCAAGAAAGGATCTTTTGGCTACCAAGTTTGAAGATCTAAAAATGGAAGATGATGAAACAATCTTTGACTTCAGTGCTAAAATCAGCTCACTAGCTCATGAGGCATCACTTCTCAGAAAGAAGTACATGGAAAAGAAACTGGTCAAGAAATTTCTGAGGTGCTTACCAGCTAAGTATATGCCATACAAGGCATCACTAAGTGTGTCATCCAACACTGAAAGCATGAGCTTTGATGAGTTAGTTGAAATGCTACAAGTTCATGAACTAGAACTGGATGGTACTAAGAAGCCTAAAAGTATTGCGCTTGTCTCACAAGCAAAAGCTAGTCAGGAGGTTGATGAGGAGGATTCAGTGAGCCTCATTGTTCGGAGATTTGATTGTGCTCTAAGAAGGTTAGAACAAGGACAAATCTCAAACAAGTACAACAAGAGGTTCGTTGATAGTGAAAGGCAACTAAGAAAGCTGAAATGCAGTGCCATGGATGCAAGGGATTTAGACATTTCAAAACTGAATGTACAACAGTCAGGAGACGAGAGATGAAGTGCTTTGGTTGCAAAGGAACTGGACACACTCATCTAGAATGTGTTAATGATCATAAACGCAGACAAGAAAAATTATTGCTGGGATTGAACACTGATGAAACTGAAGATGAAAGTGACGAAGAAGAAGTCAACTTCGTAGCATTTCTGGGAATCGCAGAAGTTGAAGATAATGAGTCTGAGTCAGATTCAGAACCGAGGTAGACCTAGTAAGTACCTTCAAGGAAGTAAGGGATGCTCTCATTAAGATTGGACTAGAAAACGTAGCATTGATACAGATAAAGCAACGACTTGAAGCACAGATTGAGTCACTACAGGATGATCTGAAAGCTGAACAGAAACTCAGTCAAGAAAGTGTTAACTTGATAAGGGAAAAGTTGATACTGGCTAAGAAATCAGAAGACTTGGAGCTGAAGTTGAGGAAAGAAAAGGAAGTGACAAAACAGCCACGGTCCGAGCTAGATCAACATCACTGCAAAATTCACATGTTTGCCGGAACTAAGCAACTAAATAAGATTCTGAGCTATGGAAGAACTGAGAACATCAAGACAAGACTTGGATACACTGGGCGAACTGCAACAAACTCAGGTAAAACAACGTTTGTACAGGTAAGTACAACGAGCCTAACTCAGATAGTGTATGATACATCTTCAAAGGACTGTTATTTTTGTGGAAAGAGAGGGCACTTCAAAGCATACTGCTACAGATTCTAGGAAAGAGTCTGACAACTCAGGCAATTGCAAAAATTCAACTGGAAAAAGGTTATCAGATCTGGGTGAGAAAAACGGATATGTATGCAACATGAAGTGGTACAAATGGTACTACAACAAAACATGTTTGGTGCAGTATGGCGTTTGTTGCTAATGAACAAGAGGATACAAGTCAATAGTATTTTGATAGTGGTTTCTCAAGGCATATGACGGGGAAAAGAGACCATCTTAAAGAGATCAATGTGATCAAATCTGGCAAGGTTACTTTCGGTGATGGAGGACAAGGGTCAATACAAGGAAAATGTAAGACTCTCGATTTAGATCTACCTAAGCTAATGAATGTATATCTGGTGAATGGTCTTAAGGAAAATCTGATCAGTGTGAGTCAACTATGCGACGAAGGATTAATGGTGTGCTTCACGAGTTTTGACTGCAAAGCAATAGATGAGGCTGGTGATATCATTCTCCAAGGGAAAAGGTTTGGCAATAACTGTTACATGTGGGAGAACAACACTAAATGTCTCAGTGCGAGATGTCTCAGTGCAAAAGATGATATTCACTTATGGTACCAATGACTTGGTCACATGAATGAAAGGAATCTGACCACTCTAGTGAAGAACGAGATAGTCCGAGGGATACCACAACTCAAAGAAAAGAGCAAGGTGGTTCGTGGAGCATGCAACGTGGTCAAGCAGGTCAAAGTTCAACATAAAAAGGTGCCAGATGTTCAGACGAAGCAGAAACTGGTCTAGTCCACATGGACTTGATGGGGCCAATGCAGGTTGAAATTTTGGCTGGTAAAAGATATGCGTTTGTCTTAGTGGACGACTACACAAGATACACATGGGTAAGGTTTATTCGGGATAAGTCTGATACAGTCGAAAACTTTCGAATCTGGGCACTTCAGTTAATCAATGAGAAAGGTGGAAACAAGAAGGTAAGAAGTGATCATGGTGGAGAATTTCAGAATGAAACCATGAAAGTGTTCTTTGAAGATCATGGAATAGCTCATCAGTTTTCAGCACCAAGAACACCTCAACAGAATGAAGTAGTAGAGAGAAAGAATCATACTCTCCAGGAGGTGGCCAGAGCCATGATCCACGACAATGATGTACCATTGAAGTTTTGGGCTGAAGCAATTAATACACCAGGCTACATCATCAACACGATGTATGTAAGGAGAGGAACAACCAAGACCATACGAGATGTGGAAAGGAAAGACTCCAAACCTAATTTATTTCCATATCTTTGGTGGGAAGTGCTATGTACTGAATGACAAAGATCATCTTGGGAAGTTTGACTCACGTAGTGATGACAGTATCTTCTTGGGTTACTCAGGGACTAGTACAGCTTTTAGAGTGTACAACACAAGATCTTGTATGATTGTTGAATCAGTCAATGTGGTATTTGATGACCTGTGTCAAATGAAGATTACTGATACTTCTTCAGACAGTGACTCAGAACAAGGTAAGAAGCACAAACCCACAGATGAAGGAACAAAGGAGAAAGAAGGATCTCAAGAAGAAATTCAGCCTGAAGAAGTGAAGTCGCCAGAGAAAGTCAAACCAAGCAGAACTCAAAAGAATCACCCGATCTCAGAATTTTTAGGAGATGTGAACGATGAGCGAATGACTAGGAAAGTCAATCTGAATTTCAGAGAAATGGTGCGATTTGTTTGCTTTGTCTCAGTCATAGAGCCTAAAAATCATGTTCAAGCTTTGGATGATGAGTTCTGGATTGTCGCAATGAAACAAGAGTTAGAACAGTTTGTACGCAATGATGTGTGGGAACTTGTACCACGCCCTGAAGGAGTGAACATTGTGGGAACCAAGTGAATTTCAAAAACAAGATTGATGAGAATGGGGTGGTAGTTCGGAATAAAGCTCGACTTGTGGCTCAGGGGTACTCCCAAATTGAAGGAGTTGATTTTGAGGAGACCTTCGCACCTGTCGTACATCTCGAGTTAATCAGGATGTTCCTTGGAATGGTGTGCATCATGAACTTCATTGTGTATTAGATGGATGTGAAGAGTGCTTTCCTGAATGGATTTCTCCAAGAGGAGGTGCATTTCGAATAACCAAAAGGATTTGAGGATGCAATTAATCCTGGATATGTGTACAAACTTAAGAAAGCTCTATACGATCTGAAGCAAGAACATAGAGACTGGTATGAACGGCTCACAAGTTTCCTTCTGGAAAGGGGTACATAATAGGAAGTGTGGACAAAACACTCTTTGTCCTGGAATAAACGAATGGGATTATCATAGTACAAATCTATGTTGATGACATTATCTTTGGAGGTACAACTCAAAGACTGGTTGATAGGTTTGTACAGGACATGACTCAAGAGTTTGAAATGAGTATGGTAGGAGAGCTGAAGTACTTTCTGGGATTACAAGGTGATGGAGTGTTCATCTCTCAGAGCACATATGCTAAAAACCTGTTAAGCCGGTTCAAATTGGATCAATGCAAGGAGGCTAGAACACCAATGAGTACCACAACCAAGCTGTCAATATGGAACAAATGTGGATGTCAAGTTGTATTGAGGAATGATCGGCAGCCTATTGTATCTAACAGCCAACAGACCTGATCTGTGTTTGAGTGTAGGGATATGTGCAAGATATCAAGCCAAACCGAAACAATCACATCTTGAGGCAGTTAAGAGGATCATCAAGTACGGCAAAGGAACGGTCAATCTGGGGATTTGGTATTCAAAAGGATCCAATAAACACCTGGTTGGTTACTGTGATGCAGATTGGACAAGAAGTTTGGATGATAGGAAGAGCACTAGTGGAGGATGTTTCTTTCTGGGGAATAATCTAATTGCATGGATGAGCAAGAAGCATAATTCTGTGTCACTATCTATAACAGAAGCCGAGTATATTGCGATGGGAAGTTGTTGTGCTCAGCTCCTCTGGATGAAACAAATGTCAGCCGACTATGGAATTATTCAGGGCCACTTCTAGTTCATTGTGACAATAAGAGTGCTATAAGCATCTCAAAGAACCCAGTTCAACATTCTAAGACAAAGAATATTGACATAAGACACCATTTCATTCGATTGCTAGTGGAGGAAAAACATGTGGTGGTTGAATACATAGTTACTGATTTGCAACTAGCATATTTCTTTACAAAACTGATATACCATGGATTTTAGGGTTTTTAACCATGGTATATGTGTCATTTATCGAGTCTTTTACTATGTTTTAGAGTCTTTTCAGGTGTTTATTAGGTACAAGCACATTTGGAGCATATTTGGTGATTATGGCACTTTCTGGAGCTAATTGGAGTATTTGGCCGAGAGATATACTTCACTGTCAATATTTCAGAGCCGCAACGATCGTCACACTTATGGCATCGATGAGTTGGGCCAAACGACGGTTTAATGAAGAATGATAAAATTGCAGTTTTGCCCAGAAGTTCCTGATATTCACAAAGTGACCCAAAACGTGTTTTAGGATTATAATTAGGTTTTACAGCCACTTGTTAGGCTAGGCTTTTACGAGCTTTTCTGACGTTAAGTTTTACTCAGAGAGAGTTGAGGGGCTGATCCTGATCTCGAAAGAGACTTGATTTTGAACCCCAGTTCTTATTTGATTATATGATATATGGTTTTCTACTTATGATATTTTCTGTTTCGATGAACATGTCTGAGTAGTTTACCTGTTAGGTTGAAGGATTCTCATTAGGGATTTCATGGAACTATAGTTTAATTAATCTGTAGAGATTCATATATGCTAGTTCTTTATCTAAGTTGTTCTTAATGCTTAATCTGAAGTAGCTAATCAGAATTATGATGTTAGGTTGATTAATGCAGCGGAAGTTGGTTAATTTAACTAGAAAGGACCTAGATGAGCAATTAAACTTCTCGCAAACGAAAGTTTGGTTTAGGTTAATTGTGAACATATCAAACTTGGAACTAAAGCTGGTTTAATCTGTTAGTTCTCGCAAACGAAAGTTTGGTTTGCTGCACTTAGACTTAGAGAATTATCGCAAAGGAATTTGGTTAGTTCTATATCCGTGTTTGAGTTCTAGAACATATATTGATTAGATCCTTATTGATTGATTGCTTACGTTCCTGATTTCCTGAGAACTCCTGAAACCTAACGCTTCGCCTTCTTGCTTACAAACTCACTTGATTGCTTGCTATTTCATTTACTGTTTTCACACCTGCTTCGCTTAATTAAATCTGAACTACTAATAATCTATTGTGTGACTGAGAGTCCTTGTGGGATTCGATACCTTATATACTACGATTGCATTAACTGTGCACTTGCAGTAGAATAGGGATAAAACTATACACCTATCAAGTTTTTGGCGCCGTTGTCGGGGACTCTTTGAGTTCGCCAATAGATTTAGTACTAGGATTTAGACTAAGCATTCTTTTTAATTTTCATTGTTTACTCGCGTTTTTGATTTTTGGGATTGCAGGGATTCGCATTGCATCGATCGTTACCTACCTTGCATCGATCGACACAAGGCGAGAACAGCGATGCCAAGATCTGAGACGTTCAACAGGTTCCACTCTATGGAACTTGTGATTCTGATTCGCGGTGAAAATGGCGTTTTACGAGACCAAGAGGGTCACATATGCAACGCAAAAGGTCAGAAACTAGATGGGGAAGGAAACCCCATCTTGCCAGATTACCATGTATTGGTTAGGCAGGTAGCTGAGATGAGAAATAAGATAGATGATATCCACAACGTCCTACTAAGGGAGAGACAGTTCTGAGCAGATGCAGGAACTGAAGGATCTACAGAGGTAAACTTTATGGCTGGAGCTGATTTTTATGAACATACATTTGGACATCAGCAGAGACAAAGGTCCAGGCATGCTCAAGGGTCAAGCGATTATGGTTATACATCCTGCCTAGCATCTCCTGTACCTGCACAGACGAGCAGATTAGAGATCATGATGGAGCAGTCCCTTGCAGAACAACAACAGACCACATCGTCTTTCAGCTCGAAGCTTGAGAGCTTGTACACTAATCTGAATGAGAAATTTGAGTCCTTGAACACTCATATGAAGATGCTAGATACACAGATGGATCAGATTTCAAGTTCTGCCACAAGGAAGGATACTCAGAAAGCCCATGTCGTTAACATTCCTATTCAGGTTGACCACATGATGGATCATGGACCATATCTAGCAGTTAAAGCTATGAAATTTGTGGAAAACAGGAGGGAGTCTGATATTGAATTCCCTGAGTTTGAGAGCTTCGACGGACCCGACTCAACAGAGATTGACATAGATCTTTTGGCTTGGATGGTTCAGACTGATACTGGACCAAGTCAAGAGGAGAAATTTGAGTTTGAGATTGCTGGATTAGACCGGGAAGCTGATGGACCCGAGACTGTAATTGGAAATCGAGCTGAGACATCCGTGTCGATCGTTGCACCACATGCACCGATCGTTGCACCCCGTAAAGAACCAGTTTCACTTATACCTCATGGAGTTGCTAAGGAAAGAATCTACAAACCTCAAATACCATTCCCGAAAGCTCCTGTAAGGTCTAAAGATGTTGTTCAGTGCACAGTAGTGGTTGACAAGAAGATGGTGGTTCCGCAGGAGTCTACTCTAACATCTTCAGAACCTAAGGCTACTCATAAGAAAAAAACTCCGAACATCAGATCTCTGCCAAAGGTAAAGCATAAATCCTCTAAGTTTAAACCTCCTGACTCCACTGTTTTGAATGCAGGAAAAAGCTTTAAAACACCCAAGTGTCGATCCCACCCTACATTTCTTCCTACGTTCCTTGGACGACTTCATGCTGCTACTGCTTACACACCACCATGGATGATAAGGCATTCACAGAGACACTCAAAGTCTCTGTTGAAACCTCCATGAGTCTGACCTTTTTCCAAAAGTCAAGCTAATGACTTAAAACAAGCGCTGAGTGGGAGGCAACCCACTGTTAGGTTTATTTGTTTTTCCTTTTCATTTTTGGTGTTTTTCTTAGGATTTCACGTTTTTATTTGTTTTTGCTAGTTTTTAGATACAGAACACAAGTCTGGAGATGTGTGACGATCGTTGCCTACATGTGCAACGGTCGTTGCAATTGGGTTAAATCGAAAATTAAGGTATGTCGAGCTAAACCGGAATCGATCTGGTTCAACCAGCATCGATCGTTGCTGCTATGCAACGATCGTTGCACCCACGACCAAGGTAAGTTGCCTTAAACCCTTTTTCTTCTCTTTCTTCTCCATTTTCTCGCCGCCGATACACCGAGAGCCTCACCACACTTAAACTATCATTTCTTCATCAAATTTCTTGTTTCCAAGCACTATTCTCTTATTTTTACACTCTCATTCTATTTCTCCAACCCATATCTCACGAAATCAAGGTAATGTACTTCTATTTTGATGATTTTCGGATTCAACTATTAGGGTTTTAGAAATTGGGAATTTTGGATTGAAATTGATGAATGCATGCTAAAATGGATATGATTTAGGTTGCTTATTGATGGATTGTTGTCGATTTTGTGGTTGATAGCACGAATTTAGAACGATTTTGTTGAATGTTGATTGCGGCCAGAATCGCCTTGCACCGATCGTTGCACTTGTGCAACGGTCGTTGCTCTGCGATTCTGGGGAAATGTTCGATTATAGGAAATCACCTTGCAACGATCGGTGCCTTAGTGCAACGGTCGTTGCACGACGATTTCACAGAGAGTTTGCCGAGGCTGATTTATTTAAATTTCTGTTTTGCAGATGGCAACTCAGAATCAACCCCGCAAGCGCAGAGCAATAGCCGCAAGCGCCTCACGACAATACATTCCACCACCGGAATGGCTGCACAGAGATTCTGATCCTCCAGAGCCATATCAGTTGGTTCATGCAACCATTGGAGCACCATGGCCAAGGGCAGAGAACCTGCGGATTCGGACTGATCGCAACTGGGGCATGGCTATTAAGAAGCTGCTCACTACGGCTGATTTCACAGAGAGGCCGCTACACGAGTACTGGGACGAGTACGATACATTTCTGTATAACGGTTGGTGTGGCATGGAGCTATCGCCAACCAAGTTTGCGGATTACTCGACCTGTCATGGTCTCGGCATAGACAAGCAGGTTATGGAGCTGTGCAGAGGCATTGGTCTGGGGACAATGCCAATGCAGCCTTACGATCTATACCCAGAGCTGGTGAGACAGTTGCTTGCCACATGCAGGGTTGTCTACCCAAACCCGGACAGCAGGAGTGCTCAAGGAGGCACTTTTACTTTCATGTGTCTTGGCGCCAGGTATCGAGTACCCCTTCTCGATATCTGTAGGATCTATGGGTTTAGCACTGAGCAGCCACGCACCGATATGTCCCTTCCATGGGAACCAGTAGAGGCTCGGCAGTTCTGGGAGTACATTGGTGGTGGACGGTATCACTCACGGACTACACCTGTGATTCAGGTCAGGCATCCGGCTCTCAGGTATGTCTTGCGTATCTTGGGACGCACTCTATTGTGCAAGCATGAGGCCAACAAGATGCGCAAGAATGAGTTGGAGATACTATTCAGAGGACTGAGGGAGCAGTTCAGGGGTACCAACGTGAGAGACCCAGCTGAGAAAGTGAACCTGGGAGCTATATTTTCTCATCATCTTTGCGAGCTGCAGAAGAAGCCATATGACGGCATGCGCAAAGAGACAGTAGGGAGTCTTCTTACTCCTATTTTCAGACACTGCAGGATCCCTATGGAGGATACAGAGCGCATTACTGAGAGAGAGTTCCTGGATCTCAGTCACTTGCAGAGTGCTAGGTGGCTGAAGGAGGGGCGAGTGTGGGTTTACTTCGACCCTGAGGATACACAGTATGGTATTGATCTTCCCGCTGCTGGGTTGACTCAGATTGATATGATTGATGCTTTGAGTTTCCGCCCTCCTGCCAGAGCTCGACGCGCAGTGCCTACTATGGCTCATCCGCTGGGAGAGCCTTCTACGAGAGCATCATCTTCCTCTGCACCTGCTGCTACCCCTGCTACACAAGACATCGGTCCATATCCAGCTCCGTCTATGCCTGTGCGTGAGATGTCTGAGGGTGATTGGAGAGAGCGTCAGGAAGGTATGTTTCAGACCATTTGGGATTTCTTGCGTGGCTGCACTTGCAGGAGAGAGCCACAGGTTCATCAGGCCGTTCCAGGACCTTCTCGACGCAGACGACGATCTCCGACTCCTACTTCCTCGAGTGGTACTGATCGCATAGCTGAGGCAGCCAGTGAAGATGATCGATATGGTGGGATAGATGATGTGAGCGAGTGAGATTGATCTCCATTTTCAGACATTCGGTTCTGTACTCTTTTATCTTTTTCTTATTTTTCTTTGCACTTTTTCCTTTTGATTTTTAGGATGCTGTTGTTTTTGGATGATATGTTTGATATGCTACGCTATTTGCTTCGATTTTACTCTGTTTTCAGTGTTTCCAGCTTGCAGGATTCGAAATTTGATAGATTCCAACGGACTAACCTGCTAACTTGCTGACTGATCCGATATACGCATTGCAGCGATCGTTGCAGTCATGAGCAACGATCGACACCCAACGAAAATCGCATAGCAACTATCGATGCACTATGTGCAACGATCAGTGCTTGAGCGACAGAGGTAAAATACGACAGAACTCAACATACCATTAACAATTTTTACTTCTTTTTACCGATCCTTTGCTTGACACTACTGGGGACAGTGTGTCTTAAGTGTGGGGGAGGTGCTACTGACATCTCTCTTTCTGTTTTCTTAAGAGTCAGTCCATTTTTTTAATAAATTTTTTGTTTTCTTGAGTCAAAATTGTTTAAGTAAGAAACAGTGAATTTTTGAGAAGTTTTAACAAGACTTGCAGGAACTTAAGTAACCATTGGGATGAAATTGCAGGATCTATCTCTGACTATTAGAAAACTCAGACACAGATCAACCTACTGGGAACACCCACATCACTTCAGGTATCAGAGGATCCTTTTACTGACTTCAACCTTAATACTGACTTAGATTTCTCACCTAAGGGCTTGGTATACTTTGTGTCGGATTCCCTTGTTAGTTCTGACACAGCCTGTCAACCTATCCTATTTAGTTCCCTTCTCCCCTTCTATAAAAAAAAAAGATAATAAACTGAGGATGAGTTAGTAACTCCGAAGTGGTCACGGGAGTAGTAGCAAACACTATTATCTCCTGTGCGATCCATGGAATGTGTCCAAAGTACACCCCATAACGGGAAGAACACTGATAAAAAAAAAAATGATACCCAATGTGGGAAAAATCAGTTGTTAAGGAAGGGAAAGAGAAGAAAGGGACTAGAGAAAGATAGTATGGTGGTCTAGAGCTGATAAGGTAAGAATCCATGTGCCCTTTGATCGATACTCCTTAGGTGAGACCGCACTTAAATACTTGCAGAAGTCAGTAGGGAGAATTTGAATGCTTGAATGTGATTGTGGAGTTTACTTAGGACAGTTGCTAAGTGTGGGGGAAGTATATGTTGGTCTTGATATCCTGTGATTGATTCTTGTAGTGGTTTACTAAGGGGAATCTGAGTGTTGTTGCTTCTATGACAAAAAGAGTTTCTGAAAGTTTTGAAACCTCTTAACTACATTTAGTTCTTTGTTTTGCTTGAGGACAAGCAAAGGCTAAGTGTGGGGGAGTTGATATACCATGGATTTTAGGGTTTTTAACCATGGTATATGTGTCATTTATCGAGTCTTTTACTATGTTTTAGAGTCTTTTCAGGTGTTTATTAGGTACAAGCACATTTGGAGCATATTTGGTGATTATGGCACTTTCTGGAGCTAATTGGAGTATTTGGCCGAGAGATATACTTCACTGTCAATATTTCAGAGCCGCAACGATCGTCACACTTATGGCATCGATGAGTTGGGCCAAACGACGGTTTAATGAAGAATGATGAAATTGCAGTTTTGCCCAGAAGTTCCTGATATTCACAAAGTGACCCAAAACGTGTTTTAGGATTATAATTAGGTTTTACAGCCACTTGTTAGGCTAGGCTTTTACGAGCTTTTCTGACGTTAAGTTTCACTCAGAGAGAGTTGAGGGGCTGATCCTGATCTCGAAAGAGACTTGATTTTGAACCCCAGTTCTTATTTGATTATATGATATTTGGTTTTCTACTTATGATATTTTCTGTTTCGATGAACATGTCTGAGTAGTTTACCTGTTAGGTTGAAGGATTCTCATTAGGGATTTCATGGAACTATAGTTTAATTAATCTGTAGAGATTCATATCTGCTAGTTCTTTATCTAAGTTGTTCTTAATGCTTAATCTGAAGTAGCTAATCAGAATTATGATGTTAGGTTGATTAATGCAGCGGAAGTTGGTTAATTTAACTAGAAAGGACCTAGATGAGCAATTAAACTTCTCGCAAACGAAAGTTTGGTTTAGGTTAATTGTGAACATATCAAACTTGGAATTAAAGCTGGTTTAATCTGTTAGTTCTCGCAAACGAAAGTTTGGTTTGCTGCACTTAGACTTAGAGAATTATCGCAAAGGAATTTGGTTAGTTCTATATCCGTGTTTGAGTTCTAGAACAGATATTGGTTAGATCCTTATTGATTGATTGCTTACGTTCCTAATTTCCTGAGAACTCCTGAAACCTAACGCTTCGCCTTCTTGCTTACAAACTCACTTGATTGCTTGCTATTTCATTTACTGTTTTCACACCTGCTTCGCTTAATTAAATCTGAACTACTAATAATCTATTGTGTGACTGAGAGTCCTTGTGGGATTCGATACCTTATATACTACGATTGCATTAATTGTGCACTTGCAGTAGAATAGGGATAAAACTATACACCTATCAAAAACCTATTGATTTTAACCATTTTATTACTCTAAGAGACTCAATCGGTGTCTGTGAGATGTAATGGTATGTCGAGTGTACATGACTGATACATGCACTGATTCATGAAGTACATCAAGTTCTGATTTAGTTTGGAGTCATGAAAACTAGTGGAAAAGAGCTGCCTGTTATGCTGTCTTGTCTCATATACAGTACAAGTTTCTCGAGTGAGATCCAAAGCCAGAATGAAAGAAGAGCTATGAGTTGAAATCCTTAGAAGACAAGTGATGGAATCAACCCCTGCACTAGCTCAGTTACTGATTCAAGAAAGAAATAAAAAATCAATCAGTGAATGTGACGATCTCACTCGAAGGATAAATGTTGAAAACTGGTAAAGGCAAGATAAAGGCATGAGAGTGTGAAAGCTAGCCATTGGAAGAATGATGGCCAAATGCAAAGAATCATATGAGCAAAATCTATGGACTGAGTTATGTGAAGTGTCATTTCCTGACACACACAACACTGATGTGTGGATTCAAATAAGAAAGTGTGTCTTTTATATATAAAAAGCCAATACTTCAGTAAATATGTAGGCAATTCACTCGAGTTAATTCCCATTGCTTGAAGATATAATGTGGTTGATCTTATATATTCATATGTGTATGAGTAGTTCTAAAAAAATCGCATAAGTGATACAATGGACATGAAATGTGGTTCAAATCGGTTATCATTGGTTCAGAGTTGGTTGGCAAGAAACAAAAATCCGAGACCAAAGAGGAAAAGAAGATTTGAATTTTAAAATGAAAAATCTTTGGAAAATCCATCTCCCAATTAAAACGCATGAAAAAAACAAGATCTCTGACACAGATTCTTCTTCAGCTAATAAAAGGAGAGAGAAAGCAAAAAGTGAAAAATCACTTTTTCTATAACCCAAAACTCCGACGAACCAGTGCCCCTTCTTCTCCATTTAAACTCCTTCTGTTCAATCTTCGAAAGATAACCATGGTGCATTCAACCAGAAGAGGCAAAGTGGGAACAAGTTTTACTCAATGACAACCTCAGGCTCAACCAGAACAGAAACCGCCACAGCTGATTGATGACTCAAGCTTTAAGGAAGAGGTGTCGCCTCCCAAAAACCCTAATCTTGTCTCCGATCAGATTCTGGGTGAGAATCAACAGACTAGTACGAACTCGTTCGCAACGGCCCAAGAGTTTGAGGTAACAGATCACGTGGACAATGGTGTCGTACAAGAGAAAGGGGATGACAAAGCTCAGTCAGGTCGTGTCTCATAGCCAGACAATCAACAGCCCAAGCCACCATCTGACCCTGAAACAGAGAAAATACAATCAGAAGAGTCGCCTAAGGATGGAGACAAGGAAGCTGAGTCAGCTCGTCAAGATGACATGGTTGACAAAGACAGATCTGAGGAGATAGACGAACAAGAAAAAAAATCAGTCGATGGCTTAGCTTCACTGCTCACAAAGAACATTCCTCTAGCTGTGGTTCTTGCTGATCCAGTCAATGAAGCACCACTCGATGCAGATATTCCTGAGCAGAACACATGAAACGAGAAATCTGAGCCAACCACTGCTCCTAAGAAAAGGAAAGCCAGGAAGAAAATAGGGCCTCTTCATGATTTGAAGAAGTCGCGTACTGAAAAGACCGAAGAGGACAAGCCGTTTCAAAAGAAAAAGAAGAAAAAGCTTCTAAGACAGCTAGTCCCTCTACCTCATCGGGTACATCAGTCTGTGCTAAAAAGGTATTCACTTCCAAGCGCTTTCCATCCAGAGAGGTCAAAGCTAGGTATGCTCTGTTTAAGGAACGTGGAATCTTAGGTTAACGGGTAGTAGACTTTGATGAGACGGATAAATGGAGTTATCTAGGGCTGATAAATATAAGGATGCTGAGGAGTACTGTTGACGGGCTGATTGGTTATGGTCTTGAGATTTTGAAAGAGTTTTACACCAATCTGCCTGAGTCTAGATCATTTCTCTCTGATAAAGGAGTTAGAGTATTCTTACGTAAAAAAATGTATGAGTTCTCTCCTGCGCAAATCAATGCTTGTCTGGACTTAGCACCTCTGAACAGTGCTAAAGTAAAGGCTGATGCAAGCATTGATGCAGTCTCTCCGGACTCTCTGGCCAAGTATCTGACTGAAGGGCAAAAGTGCCTGGGAAGGAATGAAGTCTGTAGATCTCCCTCCGAAGTATGCAGCGTTGACAGTTATAACAACTTTAAACTGGTTTCCCTCAACTCACAAGAACCACATCTCAAAAGACATAGCCAGACTGATATACAAGCTAGCTCATAGAATTCGAATTGACTTTTGGAAGCTGGTCTTCAAGCAAGTGATGAGCCTGACCACTGATCAGCAGAACCACCATCGCTGGTTGATCTTCCCTAGGATTATCTCAGCTGTTCTGGAAATGCAGCATCCTCCTCGAACGTTTGATGGTGAAGAACTGATTGGACATGTTCTGTACAAGAAGGATCCTTGGAGTGGAGAAGCTGGTCTAAAGAAAGAAGCTGAGAGGATGAGAAAGGAGATTGCCTCTGGTAAGCGCAAAGTCTCCTCAGACACCACTTCAGCTGGTCGGTCTAAGTCTTCTGAATCTACCTCTGACAAGTCTGTGGAAGTCATGCAGCTTGGGACAGTCCGACTGCCGATCATGGCTAATGTCACTCAATTATCAGTACAAACAACGCTTCAAGACATTGCTGAGGGGCTTCAGAATCTGTCTGACATTTTTTTTCACCTTCGTGACAGGACCCACGGTAAGTTGTTTATTATTCTCTCTGAATGATTCTCTAATATCTTGATTTTTAACTTGTGTGCTCTCAAGCAGGGGGAGAAAGGACTGAGACAGTAATTGAAGAGGATTCAGAGTCAGATCACGAAAAAGAGTCTCCTGATGGAGATGATGACTCTGATGAGATGACCTCGAGCGATGCCTAGATTATGAGTGCTTGGGTTGTGGGGGAGTAGGAGTGACTAAATGGTTGTTTTTGAGTTTAGTCACAAATGCTAGAATTATGGGGGAGTAGGAAATTTCTTTTGTTTTGTGTTGTTTATTTCAATTCCTCTTCTATGTGTGTTGAAATCTTGTCACGTTTTTGGAATGTTTTTTTATATTTATTTAATGATGGACGTGTTTACTGAGTTGTGTGATAATCAGAATTCTTGTGCTTCGGCTATGTGCATATGTGAGCTTGCTGATGTATAGGTACTTGAGAGGCACACAAAGCTAAAAAGGGAGAGACTGAAGATGCAACAAGCTGGAGGATGAGCTACGACAGCAGCTGGATCAGTAAAGCTGTGAAACAACACTTGCATCAACGACAAAGATCGTATGGAACATGAGCTGGAGTTGAAGAATATGGAAGCTATGATTGCTAGTAGCTGACCAGGACGAAACCAAAGGAGAATAGCTGAGCTGGACAAGAGGACCAAAGAAGAGTTACACGAAATATACACTTGAGAGGGTTTATGATAATAAGCTTTTTGCCTAAACAAAGATTAATGGAAATATTCTTAAGAGTAGTTAGGAAAGTTGTAAGATGACCTATGAAGTATAAATAGGTCATCTAGAGCATCTGTGTTTGGTGCGCCGTTAAGAGACAGATTGCTTTTAACAAGGGTTTGGGAGTTCTTAGAAGAGAATCAAACTTGGGTGTTAAGGGTGAATCTAAGGAGCTTTGAGACGAGTGTTAGATCGAAAAGCAGGTAAGAGAATAAACTATTGGTTTGCTTTGCAATAAAAAGTCTTTTAAAAAGAATACCCTGTATCACATTCTGTATTACGTAGCTCTCGCATTTTTACTTTTTATTTTATAAATATTTAATTAAAATAATATCTTAATTTATGGAAGTTGTAATATTTTAATTGATGAAAGTTTTGTAAAGAATAAAATAACTAATGTTAATTGTAAATTTTATAAATAAAATATATTAACAAAAAATTAGAAATAGAATATACTTGAAATATTCTATTTTAGAGTGAAAAATAGAATGATATATTGAAGAGAAATCGAACGCTATTTTAGAATGAAATTATAAACAGTCTAATTGATTGCAAGATAAATTATTAGATCTCTCATCTTTAACTTACTGATTGAAGATCTACTCGGATCTTATTATATTACTTTCAATCTAATAGAGTTAAAATAAAACGAATCATATCAATCAACTAGAAAACAACTATGATTAAAAACTAGGTTTTAGATTCCGCTTTAAAGAACCAAAACCTCATAAACAAACTCAATCATAATAACTGTTAGAGGTGAGATTAGCACCCCTCTAAGGTCCGGTCCGATAAAAAAGAAGTTTAGAAGAGATTCGGCCCAGAAGATGTACTAGAGACCCGACATGAGACCCCTCGGCAGCGATACATGAGCTCGGCAACGCGTCCTCCCGACCTGCATGACAAAAGAGATATATGTTAATTTAACATTTATCTAATAAGGATAAAGTGAGAATCTTTTTGGAAATAAAATCTAAATGGTTAAGATTTGTAAATAATATGAGAGAGAATCTAGGGCTTTGCCCTAAATCCTCTGATATAAATATCATTCCCCTGCGCGGGAAAAGACTAAGTCAAAACAGACACACAATGTACTCAAAAACCCTAGAGCTAGCGATTATTCAATCGATTTCGGCTCCCATCTAATAAGACTAGATTTTTCGGTCTAATTTGTTATTGCATTTTAATTCTTGTTTAATCTCATATTCAAGTCCCTTATTTACTAATCGATTTACTAAATTGATTATTGTTCGATTTTCCGAATCAACAATTGGCGCCGTTTGTGGGGACTAGCAATGACAGAATCACCGCCTCCGTCACAAGAAACAGGAGGAACGAGAAACACATGCGATGTCACTGATAGGTGTAAAGTTTTAATCCCTATACTAACTGCAAGTGCACAGTAATGTCAATGTAGTACTTAGGGTATCGAATCCACGAGGACTCTAGGCAACGATAGATTTAGAACAGAAAAGATTAAACTAGGAGAAAGCAAATGTGATTAGAAACTAAAAAGCAAAACAAGAAAGTAAATCAATAGAATGATTGGTTTGAAAGCAGTTAACTAAAAGCGCTAAGTCTAGGGAGTTCTCAGGAAATCAGACAAGCAGATAAATCATTCAGTCAGGATTAAATTAGGTACAGTTCTAGAACTCAAAACACAGATATAGAATTAACCAACTTTCGTTTTGAGAATTCTCTAAGCCTAATTGCAGAAATCCAAATGTCTTTGTAATTCCTAACAAATTAAACCAGCTTTAAGATTAAGTTCGATATGTTCACAATTCAATTAAACCAAATTTCTTTGCGAGTAATTCAATTGCTCAACCTAAATAGTTCAGATTCTAAACCACACTTTCGTGTCAATCTAGCAACCTAAGATCTAGATTCTAAGTGATCAAGTTAGAACTAGCATTAAACACAATTTAGATTGAAGAAAATCTATTGATATGAATCCTTAACTGAATTAATTATATCTAGCAAGTCATAAAATCCTTAATGAGAATCCCTAAACCTAACTATGAATCTACTCAGACATGGAATATGAAAACTGAAGGAACTTGTGCCATTCTAACAGCTTTTAGAATCCTCACGAGTTCCAGATTTCCTAGGATCTAGGGTTTATTTTAATTGAATCATCAGGAATGATCTCGTGTTTACCTGGAGATTTGCAGCGGAATGATGAACAGGTAATTGAGATCAATAGCGCCTCAATTGCTGCGCCTCTACTTTAGTCCACACGCACACAAGCTGGAATCCACCGGGATGCTAGTGTCGGGAATCGGATCTCCTGGGAAACCTGTGTTTAGAGAGGTGGCCGCGTTTTTCTGTCAAGAAATTCTCTTTTTGTCAGAGTCGTGCCTCATATCAAATATATAGGCCTCTGAGTCAACCTAATTACCCAGTAATCAAACCGAGTCAATTAAAGTCGTTAAACCGAAATATCAGTTTCGGTTTCTGCCTTGTGTCGATCGACACATCAATGGTGTCGATCGACACATCTCTCAAAACTCGAATTCAATGTGTATCCAATACACATTGACCAGACCATTTACCAATGACCAATCCCATACAAAGTGTATCCAGCTTGCTTAGGTGTGTGACCCTGTAGGTTCACATAATACTAGCAATGAGTTACAACTCATTTGTCATAAGCGGCTTCTAGCAAAACATTATGACCACCTAGTATCACATGAATTGTCCGATCTCGACAATACAACTATCATGCAGAGTAAGTACAATATGATTTCAGGACATAATCCCAACAATCTCCCACTTGTACTGGAATCATCTATTCCCATAATCCCTTTATCTCTATATCTCGATATGGCATAAGGCAAGAAACTGTGTCATCCTTATTATAGCCAACATCATGTTCATCGAACTCCTGATCTATACTGATAAAACAAACGACTGACATCTTCGATGGGCCCTGAGATATTTATCTCCTGTTATATAGGAGGGACAAATCCCTTCTTGTTCCATCCCAGTTTCTACACACACTTCATGATACGCCTAAGCAATGCCTTTATACCGCCAGTTACGGAACGACGTTTGACAAGGTCAAAGCGCACCAATTCACATGCTAGAAAGCATGATGAACTCAGGTCTAAGGACTATACTCTACAGTCGTAATGAGACTCTCATGACACTGATATAACTATCCTGTAGAGTTCTCATTAGCGGGTCATGTCCGATCATATGTTCACCAACATATATCTATGTGATTGACGTTGATACTCATATCAATGACTCCATGAAACTTAGTCATACGTCACCTCACATACTAGTCCTAACGGTTGTTAGTGTCCCACTTTAACAACTTACGACCAGGGACAAAAATAATTTTATGTCATCTTTCATTTATAGGGTTTCATGATCAAGTCCTCAACTTGATGACCTATAAAATGAACATAAAATACTTTGGGACCATTATTTAATTATCCAATAATAAAATAATGCCGATGTCAGTTTTTCATAAACATGACCATAGCATGTCTATGTGAACATCATAACTAACATAACTCCTACTAGAATCAAGACCACGTCTTCAGATATCTAGTACCTACAACAACAGTATAAAACTCGTGCTTAGGTTGTGAGAGAGGCTGCGGTGTTCTTGCTTGGAACCATTCCAACAAACCACACCGCTATTCATTAATAAGCCCTATTCTACGGTCCCCTGCTTGGAGCCCTTCCAACAGATAGCACCGCTACACAGACAAAGAGACATAACCAGGTGGGAACCGGGAATCGTCTTTGTCCGTCTAACTACTTATAACATATTCGTCACTTTCTTAGTTGAACAAGAACCTATCCTTAGTGTTCCTCAAACACTTGGGGATATTCCTCACAACTGTCCAGTGATTATTACCGGAACATATTGGTATCTTATCGTCATGCTTCATGCGTAAGCTGCATCTAAGCGAGCGCAAAATATGGCATTCATGATGGATTCTATTGCAGAAGCATAAGGAATCATACTCATGGATACTAGCTCAGCCAGTGTCCAAGACACTTCTTCTTGCTAAGATAATTGCCATAAGACCTTTGGTGTGAAGTCATTCTTGGAATCATGCATATTGGAACTGTCCAATACCTTATCAACATAAGGATTCTGACACGATCCAATTAGCATGCCCAATCCATTTCAATAGATCCTTATTCCAAGATCTTACGCGGCTTCTCCCATGTATATCATTTAAATGACTTCCGACCCAAGTCCTGATAAGACTTAAGCGACGGAACGTCGTTTATGAGATTAAGTATGTTATATACATACAGTGTGAGAAATGCAACTACGCTCCCACTAGTCTACTTGTAAACACACGGTTCCTATTTGTTCCTAATCAAGTCAAAACTTTTGACTATTTTAACAGAATGTAGATTCCAACTCCAAGATGTTTGCTTCAATCCAAAAATAGATCAGTGAAGCTAACATGCATACCTAGCAAATTTTTCGGAGTTGGGGCTCACCATCGCTCCTTTGAATTTCGCAGGCTCGTCACTTTTCAATGATCAACAGATCACGGCAATCGGTCACGAGAAATCACTCTCGGGTTAGTGCCGGATCCATTCGGATCTGCGAACTTCAGGCTCCACAGGTGTAGGTCCTACATCACTTTGTAGATCCAACCGCTGCTCTCCCTTACCAGGTTGAGCAGCCTCCTGTGATTCTCGAATTTCTTCGAGCTGTACTTCTACTCCCACTGTTTTTCTTGGAAAGAAACTTTCTATCTAGAAAAACAGAGTTCCGAACAACAAAACTTTGTTTTCGGATTGGTTGTAAAAGTAATAAGCCTCGGTTTCCCTAGGACAACCTGCGAAGTAGCACTTATCAGATTTGGGTTCAAGGTTGTCTGTTGTCAACTGCTTTACATAAACCTTGCAATCCCAATTAATCAGGAAAGCATAATTGGAAAACTTCCAGTCCACATCCAATGTAGTGTCTTTCAACTGATTCTGATAGAAACCTATTTGGCGTAAATACATACATTTCTAGAGCGTATTCCTAAAAGGATAATAGAAGATTCGTGTGACTCATCATTGATCGAAGCATATCCAATAAGGTCCGATTCATTCTCTCAGAAACACCATTCAGGTTTTCCAGGAGAAATGAGCTGTGAGACGACTTCACACTCACTTAGATGATCACTCAATTCTTGACTCAAGTATTCTCCTCCGCGATCTAATCGAGGATCTTTAATACTTCTGTCCTATCGGTTCTAAACTTCATTCTGGAACTCCTTTGACCATTTCAAAAGATTCCTACTCGTGTCTCATCAAATGAACACAACCATACTTACTGAAGTCATCAATAAAGGTAATGAAGTACTGAAGATTTCCTCTGGCACTAATGCTCATCGGGCCACATACATCAGTATAAGCAAGGCCCAATAAGCCTCTGACCCTTTTCTTTAGCTCTGCTAAAGAAGCCTTAGTCATTTGGCCCAGTAAGCAGAATTCATATCTCATATGATTTATAATCAAATGAGCCCATAAAGCCCATAAAGCCCATAACTATGGAACTTCTGAATCCGCTTCACTCTACTTGGTTTAAACGACTATGCTAAGGAAAAATCGAGTTCGAGTCATCAGACTTAAACCGTTTGGTATTTATGTTATATACAGGCGTACATTGGTTTAAGATATAAAACCCATATTTTTTTTTTAAAAGGGGTGCTACCATAGAATATTTCATCAAGACCAAAAGAGCAAAACTTGTCTTTTATCAAAATGAAAAACATCCAAATTCTTACAAGAAAATGAAAGGCATCTCTGCTTAAAGCAGGTACATAGCAGCAATTACTCAATTCAAAAACCAAGGTTGAAAGTCTCCTACAAGTGGAGAATTTCTACGACTAATGCAGCAACCATTGCTCCATTCCAGAAGCGTAGTTCCACTTGTCCTTTCTTCAACGTTCTACTGTTGTTTAGCCCCTGCATATTTCAAAAATAACAGTACCACAACCAGTATCCAATACCTACGTAGAACTTGAAGTAAAACACAATACCTGAAGAAGAAGTTCCGTACATCTCCTTCATCTCTTGTGAATATTCCAAGAATTTAATGCAATTTCTCGTCCAATGCCCAAACTCTTCACAGTAGCAGCACTTACCAACATCAGATGGGCCAGGCTTGGGCTTATAAGATGACACAGGCTTATCCTGATTCCAAATCTTGACGGCCCTGCCTCTACCCTTGTCTGGACAAGATTTCTCAAGCCTTTTACCCTTTATGATGTTTTGCTCAACTGTCTTGAGCATGCCATGCAACTCAGTCAACGTCTTCGTCAAGCCATTCCTGATATAGCTCTTGATAAACTTATCATACCTTGACGGCAGTGACTGTAGAATGATCTCAGTAGCCAACTCTAGGCTAACAGGAAAATCCAGTTTCCCTAGGTTATCAATGTAACTCATCATTTTAATGACATGAGTGTTGGAACTTCGAGCCAATTCTACCAAATTCAGAATTGCTGTCAGGTTCCGATGCCTAGGATCTAGGGTCTAGTTAATTGAATCAAGGATCTGATCTCGTGTTTACTTAAGATCAGGAATACATAAGGGTCGAAATACATAAAATCACTTATATATGTACCGACCACGACGTAAACCGAAATATCAGTTTCGGTTTCGACCTTGTGTCGACAGACACACTTAGTGGTGTCGATCGACACACGTCTTGTGTCGACCGACGCACCCAATGGTGTCGATCGACACACCTCATTAAAAATCATATTCGATTTGTATCCAATACACATCGACCAGACCATATGCCAATGATCAATCCCATACGAACTATGTCCAACTTGCTTAGGTGTGTGACCCTCTAGGTTCACACGATACTGGAAATGAGTTACAACTCATTTGTCATAAGCGGTTTCTAGAAAAACATTATGACTACCCAGTATCATATGAATTGTCCGATCTCGACAATACAACTATCTCTAGAGTGAGTACAACGTGATTTCAGGACATAATCCCAACAATCTCCCACTTGTACTGGAATCACCTATTCCTATAATCCCTTCGTCGCTATATCTCGATATGGCATAAGGCAAGAGACTGTGTCATCCTTATTATAGCCAACATCATGTTCATCGAATTCCTGATCTATACTGATAAAACAAACGACTGACAATCACCTCGTTTGAGCACGGCCATGCATTTTCTCAGTATCAAATCTTCGATGGGCCCTGAGATATTTATCTCCCGTTCTAGGAGGGACAAATCCCATCTTGTTCCATCCCTGTTTCTACACATACTTCATGATACGCCTAAGCAATGCCGTTATAGCCGCCAGTTACGGAACGACGTTTGACAAGGTCAAAATGCACCAATTCATATGCTAGAAAGCATGATGAACTCAGGTCTAAGGACTATACTCTATAATCGTAATGAGAACCTCCCATGACACTGATATAACTATCCTGTGGAGTTCTCATTAAGCGGGTCATGTCCGATCATATGTTCACCAACATATATCTATGTGACTGACTGTGATAATCATATCATTGACTCCATGAAACTTAGTCCAGCAGTCACCTCACATACTAGTCTCGCGCGGTTATTGGTGCCCGACTTCAATAACCTCGACTAGGGACAATCATAATTTATGTCATCTTTTACTTATAGGGTTTCATGATCAAGTCCTCAACTTGATGACCTATATGATGACCATAAAGTACTTTGGGACTATTACTTAATTATCCAATAATTAAATAATACCGATGTCAGTTTGACTTACATAAAAACTACCATATCATGTCTATGTAAAGATTACAACATAACTAGAATTACTCCCACTAGAATCAAGATCATCTCTTCAGATATCTTATACCTACAGCAACATAATAAATCTGGTGCTTAGGTTGTGGGAGAGACTGCGGTGTTTTGTTTGAAACAATTCCAACAAACCACACCGCCATTCAGATAAAAGCACTATTCTACGGTCCACTGCTTGGAGCCTTTCCAACAGATAGCACCGCTATTCAGACAAAGAGACATAACCAGGTGGGAACCGGGAATCGTATTTGTCCGTCTAACTACTTTCAACTGGTTCGTCACTTCCTCAGTTCACCACGAACCTATCCTTAGTGTTTCTCAAATACTTGGGATATTTCTGGTAACTGTTCAGTGACTATTACCGGAACATATTGGTATTTTCTCGTCATGCTTTATGCATAAGCTGCATTTAGATGAGCGCGAAATATGACATTTATGATGGATTCTATTGCAGCAGCATAAGCAATCACACTCATTAATACTAGTTCAGCCAGTGTTCAAAACACTTCATCTTGCTAATATTGTTACTAGCTCAGCCAGTGTGCAAGACACTTCATCTTGCTTAGATTATTGCCAGAAGACCTTTGGTGTGAAGCCATTCTTGGAATCAAGTACATTTGAACTGTCCAATACCTTATCAACATAAGGATTTTGACACGATCCAATTAGCCTTTCTGATCCATTCCAATGGATCCTTACTCCAAGAACTTTTACGGCCTTCTCCCATGTCCATCGTTCAATTTGACTTCCGACCCAATTTTGATAAGACTTTGGCGTCGGAACGTCGTTTATGAGATTAAGTATGTTATCTACATACAGCGTGAGAATTGCAATTACGCTCCCACTAGTCTTCTTGTAAACGCATGGTTTCATTTCTTTTCTGATCATGTCAAAACTTTTGACCACATTATCAGAATGTTGATTCCAACTCCAAGATGTTTGCTTCAATCCAGAAATGGATCGGTGAAGCTAACATGCATACCCAGCCAATTTTCGGAGTTGGGGCTTACCATCGCTTCTTTGAATTTCGCATGCTCGTCACTTTTCAATGATCAATTGATCACGACAATCGGCTACGAGAAATCACTCTCGAGTTAGTGACGGATCCTTTCGGATTTGCGATTTTCAGGCTCCACAGGTGTAGGTCCTACAGCACTTTATAGATCTCACCGCTGCTATCCCTCAACAGGTTGAGCAGCCTCCTGTGTTTATCGAATTTCTTCGATGTGTACTTTTACTCCCACTGTTCTTTTGGAAAGTATGATCTTTCTTAAAAGACACAGTTCTGGACAACAAAAGTATTGAGCCTTGGTTTCCCTAGGACAACCAGCGAGGTAGAACTTATCAGATTTGGGTTCAAGCTAATAGCTTTCATCCCCAAATGATCAGAAACAACTTACTTGAAAAACTTCCAGTCCACATCCAATGTGGTGTCTTTCAATTGATTCTGATTGAAACCCTTTTTCTGCGCAAAGACAGACATTTTAGAATGTATTCTTAAATGATTATGGAAGATTCCTGTGACCCATCATTAATCGGAGCATATCTAATAAGATCCGATTCATTCTGTCAGATGATCACCCAATTCTTGACTCAAGTATTTTCCTCCGCGATTCAATCGAGGATCTCAATACTTCTGTCAAATTGGTTCTATACTTCATCTTGGAACTCCTCATGGGATTCCTGCTCGTGTCTTATCAAATGAACACAACCATACTTATTGATGTCATCAATAAGGTAATGAAGTACAGAAGGTTTCCTTTGGCACTAATGCTCATCGGGCCGCATACATCAGTATGTGTAAGGCCCAATAATCCTCTGGCCCGTTTCCTTTAGCTCTGCTAAAAGGGGCTTAGTCATTTGGTCCAGTGAACAGAATTCATATCTCAAATGATTTATAATCAAATGAGTCCAAAACTATGGAACTTCTGAATCCGCTTCACTCTATGTGGTTAAACGACTATGCCAAAGAAAAGTCGAGTTCGAGTCATCAGACTTAAACCTTTAGTATTTGTGTTATACTCAAACTTACGCTGGTTTAAGATATAAAACCCATTCCAAACGGGGTGCTACCATATGATATTTCATTGAGATCTAAAGAACAAAACTTGTCTTTTATCAAAATGAAAAACATCCAAATTCTTTACAAGAAAATGAAAGACATTTCTGCACAAGGCAGATACATAGTAGCAATTACTTAATTTCTAAAAACCAAGTATGAAAGGCTCCTACAAGTGGAAAATCTCTACGGCTCATGCAGCAACCATTACTTCATACCTGACACGCAGTTCCACTTGCCCTTTCTTCAACGTTCTACTGTCGCTTAGGTCCTGCATATTTCAAAAATATCAGTACCACAACTAGTATCCAATACTTACGTAGAACTTGAATCAATAACACAATACCTGAAGAAGAAGTACCATACATCTCCTTCATATCTTGTGAATCTTCCAAGAATTTAATGCAATCTCTCTTCCAATGCCCTGACTCATTGCAGTAGAAGCATTTTCTAACACCAGATGGGTCTGACTTGGGCTTATAAGATGACACAGGCTTATCCTGATTCCAAATCTGGACGGCCCTGCCTCTACCCTTGCCAACACAAGATTTCTAAAATCTTTTACCCTTTATGATGTCTTGCTCTGCTGTTTTGAGCATGCCATGCAGCTCAGTCAACGTCTTCGTCAAGCCTTTCTTGATATAGTTCTTAATGAACTTATCATAGCTTGACGGCAGTGACTGCAGAATGATGTCTGTGGCCAACTCTAAGCTGACAGGACATTCCAGTTTCCCCAGGTTATCAATGTAACCCATCAGTTTAATGACATGAGGACTTACTGGAGCATCCTCTGGTAGCTTGCACCCAGTGAGAGACTTCACCATCTGGAATCTCTCAACTCGTGCCAGATCCTGAAACTTCAGTTTCAGGCTGGTGATCATCTCTATTGGCGACTCCACGTTCTCGTATTGACTCTTCAAGTCCGAGTTCATGGTAGCCAACATCAGACCACACACATCTACCACATCAATATAATGCTTATTCCAAGCATTATATACTGCATGCGAGCGATTGGTCCCAAGCCTTTCTGGAAGAGCCTTTTCAAGGACATAGTCCTTGCTCTCCTGCTTGAGAATGAATCTCAGATTCCGATACCAATCCAGGAAGTTGGATCCATTTAACCTGTCCTTCTCAAGGACGGATCGCAACGAGAAATTAGTCATAGACATAAGCTGAAATCCAAGAAAAACAAAGATTTAGTTATGTATATCATGAGAAATCTTATCTAATAAGAAAACTCGCATTATATTCAACAATGTTTCCTCTATGAATACAATGATCCAAGATCCATACTTCACCAAAATCTGAGTGGGCGACTCGCCATTACCCAAACTTTAGTTATCTAGGTAAGCAAATCATTGCTAATTGTACTCAGTACAACTCTTGGTTGTGGATGAGACAAACTATGTCTAATCCACACTGATGTCTCCGGGCCCAGAACTTCTGATAGCCCAGTCAAGTATAACCAATCTTTTCTGTCTTGTGATCACTGACACTTGCACTGCAAGTCTGTCAATGACCACCTGCCTTACTCATGTTGCAGTGGATACCAAGGACTCCAAGACTATCCAACAAACGACACGAGTCTTGGCAGTAGACAAGATTTGGGCAAGACATCATGGTTACTTGATATTTAGTTGAGGAAACTAAACCCAAAAGTTTAGCAAATCAATCTCTTAGGTCATGTAATTGTTGATGTTTAGCACTGCAAATCCATCAACATAACTACCTGCCTTACTCATGTAATTGTGGACACCAAGCTCTTGGCTAGACCATCACACAACGAAATGAGTCTTGACAGTTGACCATATTGAAGCTAAGCTTTGATCAAGGTTTAGGTCAAGTTTGGTTTCTGCAAATTCACGGTTCAATAACCAGAATTTCGAGCACTGTATCGATCGACGCAGACTATGTCTGTCGATCGACACCACCAAATACAACCGGACTTCAATAACCGGTTAATCCAATTAACCCGGTTCATCGAACCGGTCATGTCGATCGACACAACCCGTGTGTGACGGTCGACATAGACCTTAACCGAAGACAGTTTTGATAACCGGTTCAATCCAATTGAACCGACTTATCAGATCAAACTGATCTTAACCATTCAAATCGGTTTATACTAATTGCGATGATCAGTTCAATCCAATTGAACCAATTCATCCAATTTAAACCGTTTTAACCAGTTTCAACTGATTGCGATAACCGGCCCAATTCATTTGAACCGTTTCATCCAATCAAACTGATTCAAGCCATCGGTTCATGCTAATTGAGATAATCAGTTCAATCCAATTGAACTAATTCATCCAATTTAAACCGATCTATTCGGACTTAACCAAGCATGATAACCGGTCCAATCCAATTGAACCGATTAACCATTCGCTAGGTATGTGTCGACCGACACTAACCTGTGTCGATCGACACTGGACCGAATATGTTCTGTGTCGACCAACACTAAAACTGTGTCGATCGACACAATAGACTTTCGGTTTTTCTTCGCGAAAAACCCTAGCCGCTGACTCTGTCGAATTCGCCACTCTGTGTCGACCGACACACCTAGTGTGTCGATCGACACTGTGCGAAATCACAGATTCGATTTTCGATCATAATCGATCTCACCTGTTCTAACCAAACAACCTAGTTTGCGAATCTAAATCATCAAATTCATTTAGACAGGTTGATTCAATGGAAAACCCTAAGGCTCTGATACCACTGTTGGAACTTCGAGCCAATTCTACCAGATTCAGAATTGCTGTCAGGTTCCGATGCCTAGGATCTAGGGTCTAGTTAATTGAATCAAGGATCTGATCTCGTGTTTATCTGGAGATTAGCAGCGGAAGATGGTCAGATAAACGAGATCTGTGAAGCGCCTCAGATGCTGCGCCTCTACTTCAGTCCACACGCACACAAGCTGGAATCCGCCGGGATGCTAGTACCGGGGCTCGGATCTCCTGGGAACTGAGTTTTTAGAGGTTTCTGTGTTTTCTCTCTGAGAAAAATACTGTCTAGGCGGCGCTCTGTGTCTTAGGTCGAAATACATAAGATCACTTATATATGTACCGACCACGACGTAAACCCAAATATCAGTTTCGGTTTCGACCTTGTGTCGACCGACACACTTAGTGGTGTCGATCGACACACGTCTTGTGTCGACCGACGCACCCAATGGTGTCGATCGACACACCTCATTAAAACTCATATTCGATGTGTATCCAATACACATCGACCAGACCATATGACAATGATCAATCCCATACGAACTATGTCCAACTTGCTTAGGTGTGTGACCCTGTAGGTTCACACGATACTGGAAATGAGTTACAACTCATTTGTCATAAGCGGTTTCTAGAAAAACATTATGACTACCCAGTATCATATGAATTGTCCGATCTCGACAATACAACTATCTCTAGAGTGAGTACAACGTGATTTCAGGACATAATCCCAACAATCTCCCACTTGTACTGGAATCACCTATTCCTATAATCCCTTCGTCGCTATATCTCGATATGGCATAAGGCAAGAGACTGTGTCATCCTTATTATAGCCAACATCATGTTCATCGAATTCCTGATCTATACTGATAAAACAAACGACTGACAATCACCTCGTTTGAGCACGGCCATGCATTTTCTCAGTATCAAATCTTCGATGGGCCCTGAGATATTTATCTCCCGTTCTAGGAGGGACAAATCCCATCTTGTTCCATCCCTGTTTCTACACATACTTCATGATACGCCTAAGCAATGCCGTTATAGCCGCCAGTTACGGAACGACGTTTGACAAGGTCAAAATGCACCAATTCATATGCTAGAAAGCATGATGAACTCAGGTCTAAGGACTATACTCTATAATCGTAATGAGAACCTCCCATGACACTGATATAACTATCCTGTGGAGTTCTCATTAAGCGGGTCATGTCCGATCATATGTTCACCAACATATATCTATGTGACTGACTGTGATAATCATATCATTGACTCCATGAAACTTAGTTCAGCAGTCACCTCACATACTAGTCTCGCGCGGTTATTGGTGCCCGACTTCAATAACCTCGACTAGGGACAATCATAATTTATGTCATCTTTTACTTATAGGGTTTCATGATCAAGTCCTCAACTTGATGACCTATATGATGACCATAAAGTACTTTGGGACTATTACTTAATTATCCAATAATTAAATAATACCGATGTCAGTTTGACTTACATAAACACTACCATAGCATGTCTATGTAAAGATTACAACATAACTAGAATTACTCCCACTAGAATCAAGATCATCTCTTCAGATATCTTATACCTACAGCAACATAATAAATCTGGTGCTTAGGTTGTGGGAGAGACTGCGGTGTTTTGTTTGAAACAATTCCAACAAACCACACCGCCATTCAGATAAAAGCACTATTCTACGGTCCACTGCTTGGAGCCTTTCCAACAGATAGCACCGCTATTCAGACAAAGAGACATAACCAGGTGGGAACCGGGAATCGTATTTGTCCGTCTAACTACTTTCAACTGGTTCGTCACTTCCTCAGTTCACCACGAACCTATCCTTAGTGTTTCTCAAATACTTGGGATATTTCTGGTAACTGTTCAGTGACTATTACAGGAACATATTGGTATTTTCTCGTCATGCTTTATGCATAAGCTGCATTTAGACGAGCGCGAAATATGACATTTATGATGGATTCTATTGCAGCAGCATAAGCAATCACACTCATTAATACTAGTTCAGCCAGTGTTCAAAACACTTCATCTTGCTAATATTGTTACTAGCTCAGCCAGTGTGCAAGACACTTCATCTTGCTTAGATTATTGCCAGAAGACCTTTGGTGTGAAGCCATTCTTGGAATCAAGTACATTTGAACTGTCCAATACCTTATCAACATAAGGATTTTGACACGATCCAATTAGCCTTTCTGATCCATTCCAATGGATCCTTACTCCAAGAACTTTTACGGCCTTCTCCCATGTCCATCGTTCAATTTGACTTCCGACCCAATCTTGATAAGACTTTGGCGTCGGAACGTCGTTTATGAGATTAAGTATGTTATCTACATACAGCGTGAGAATTGCAATTACGCTCCCACTAGTCTTCTTGTAAACGCATGGTTTCATTTCTTTTCTGATCATGTCAAAACTTTTGACCACATTATCAGAATGTTGATTCCAACTCCAAGATGTTTGCTTCAATCCAGAAATGGATCGGTGAAGATAACATGCATACCCAGCCAATTTTCGGAGTTGGGGCTTACCATCGCTTCTTTGAATTTCGCATGCTCGTCACTTTTCAATGATCAATTGATCACGACAATCGGCTACGAGAAATCACTCTCGAGTTAGTGACGGATCCTTTCGGATTTGCGATTTTCAGGCTCCACAGGTGTAGGTCCTACAGCACTTTATAGATCTCACCGCTGCTCTCCCTCAACAGGTTGAGTAGCCTCCTGTGTTTATCGAATTTCTTCGATGTGTACTTTTACTCCCACTGTTCTTTTGGAAAGTATGATCTTTCTTAAAAGACACAGTTCTGGACAACAAAAGTATTGAGCCTTGGTTTCCCTAGGACAACCAGCGAGGTAGAACTTATCAGATTTGGGTTCAAGCTAATAGCTTTCATCCCCAAATGATCAGAAACAACTTACTTGAAAAACTTCCAGTCCACATCCAATGTGGTGTCTTTCAATTGATTCTGATTGAAACCCTTTTTCTGCGCAAAGACAGACATTTTAGAACGTATTCTTAAATGATTATGGAAGATTCCTGTGACCCATCATTAATCGGAGCATATCTAATAAGATCCGATTCATTCTGTCAGATGATCACCCAATTCTTGACTCAAGTATTTTCCTCCGCGATTCAATCGAGGATCTCAATACTTCTGTCAAATTGGTTCTATACTTCATCTTGGAACTCGTCATGGGATTCCTGCTCGTGTCTTATCAAATGAACACAACCATACTTATTGATGTCATCAATAAGGTAATGAAGTACAGAAGGTTTCCTTTGGCACTAATGCTCATCGGGCCGCATACATCAGTATGTGTAAGGCCCAATAATCCTCTGGCCCGTTTCCTTTAGCTCTGCTAAAAGGGGCTTAGTCATTTGGTCCAGTGAACAGAATTCATATCTCAAATGATTTATAATCAAATGAGTCCAAAACTATGGAACTTCTGAATCCGCTTCACTCTATGTGGTTAAACGACTATGCCAAAGAAAAGTCGAGTTCGAGTCATCAGACTTAAACCTTTAGTATTTGTGTTATACTCAAACTTACGCTGGTTTAAGATATAAAACCCATTCCAAACGGGGTGCTACCATATGATATTTCATTGAGATCTAAAGAACAAAACTTGTCTTTTATCAAAATGAAAAACATCCAAATTCTTTACAAGAAAATGAAAGACATTTCTGCACAAGGCAGATACATAGTAGCAATTACTTAATTTCTAAAAACCAAGTATGAAAGGCTCCTACAAGTGGAGAATCTCTACGGCTCATGCAGCAACCATTACTTCATACCTGACACGCAGTTCCACTTGCCCTTTCTTCAACGTTCTACTGTCGCTTAGGTCCTGCATATTTCAAAAATATCAGTACCACAACTAGTATCCAATACTTACGTAGAACTTGAATCAATAACACAATACCTGAAGAAGAAGTACCATACATCTCCTTCATCTCTTGTGAATCTTCCAAGAATTTAATGCAATCTCTCTTCCAATGCCCTGACTCATTGCAGTAGAAGCATTTTCTAACACCATATGGGTCTGACTTGGGCTTATAAGATGACACAGGCTTATCCTGATTCCAAATCTGGACGGCCCTGCCTCTACCCTTGCCAACACAAGATTTCTCAAATCTTTTACCCTTTATGATGTCTTGCTCTGCTGTTTTGAGCATGCCATGCAGCTCAGTCAACGTCTTCGTCAAGCCTTTCTTGATATAGTTCTTAATGAACTTATCATAGCTTGACGGCAGTGACTGCAGAATGATGTCTGTGGCCAACTCTAAGCTGACAGGACATTCCAGTTTCCCCAGGTTATCAATGTAACCCATCAGTTTAATGACATGAGGACTTACTGGAGCATCCTCTGGTAGCTTGCACCCAGTGAGAGACTTCACCATCTGGAATCTCTCAACTCGTGCCAGATCCTGAAACTTCAGTTTCAGGCTGGTGATCATCTCTATTGGCGACTCCACGTTCTCGTATTGACTCTTCAAGTCCGAGTTCATGGTAGCCAACATCAGACCACACACATCTACCACATCAATATAATGCTTATTCCAAGCATTATATACTGCATGCGAGCGATTGGTCCCAAGCCTTTCTGGAAGAGCCTTTTCAAGGACATAGTCCTTGCTCTCCTGCTTGAGAATGAATCTCAGATTCCGATACCAATCCAGGAAGTTGGATCCATTTAACCTGTCCTTCTCAAGGACGGATCGCAACGAGAAATTAGTCATAGACATAAGCTGAAATCCAAGAAAAACAAAGATTTAGTTATGTATATCATGAGAAATCTTATCTAATAAGAAAACTCGCATTATATTCAACAATGTTTCCTCTATGAATACAATGATCCAAGATCCATACTTCACCAAAATCTGAGTGGGCGACTCGCCATTACCCAAACTTTAGTTATCTAGGTAAGCAAATCATTGCTAATTGTACTCAGTACAACTCTTGGTTGTGGATGAGACAAACTATGTCTAATCCACACTGATGTCTCCGGGCCCAGAACTTCTGATAGCCCAGTCAAGTATAACCAATCTTTTCTGTCTTGTGATCACTGACACTTGCACTGCAAGTCTGTCAATGACCACCTGCCTTACTCATGTTGCAGTGGATACCAAGGACTCCAAGACTATCCAACAAACGACACGAGTCTTGGCAGTAGACAAGATTTGGGCAAGACATCATGGTTACTTGATATTTAGTTGAGGAAACTAAACCCAAAAGTTTAGCAAATCAATCTCTTAGGTCATGTAATTGTTGATGTTTAGCACTGCAAATCCATCAACATAACTACCTACCTTACTCATGTAATTGTGGACACCAAGCTCTTGGCTAGACCATCACACAACGAAATGAGTCTTGACAGTTGACCATATTGAAGCTAAGCTTTGATCAAGGTTTAGGTCAAGTTTGGTTTCTGCAAATTCACGGTTCAATAACCAGAATTTCGAGCACTGTATCGATCGACGCAGACTATGTCTGTCGATCGACACCACCAAATACAACCGGACTTCAATAACCGGTTAATCCAATTAACCCGGTTCATCGAACCGGGCATGTCGATCGACACAACCCGTGTGTGACGGTCGACATAGACCTTAACCGAAGACAGTTTTGATAACCGGTTCAATCCAATTGAACCGACTTATCAGATCAAACTGATCTTAACCATTCAAATCGGTTTATATTAATTGCGATGATCAGTTCAATCCAATTGAACCAATTCATCCAATTTAAACCGTTTTAACCAGTTTCAACTGATTGCGATAACCGGCCCAATTCAATTGAACCGTTTCATCCAATCAAACTGATTCAAGCCATCGGTTCATGCTAATTGAGATAATCAGTTCAATCCAATTGAACTAATTCATCCAATTTAAACCGATCTATTCGGACTTAACCAAGCATGATAACCGGTCCAATCCAATTGAACCGATTAACCATTCGCTAGGTATGTGTCGACCGACACTAACCTGTGTCGATCGACACTGGACCGAATATGTTCTGTGTCGACCAACACTAAAACTGTGTCGATCGACACAATAGACTTTCGGTTTTTCTTCGCGAAAAACCCTAGCCGCTGACTCTGTCGAATTCGCCACTCTGTGTCGACCGACACACCTAGTGTGTCGATCGACACTGTGCGAAATCACAGATTCGATTTTCGATCATAATCGATCTCACCTGTTCTAACCAAACAACCTAGTTTGCGAATCTAAATCATCAAATTCATTTAGACAGGTTGATTCAATGGAAAACCCTAAGGCTCTGATACCACTGTTGGAACTTCGAGCCAATTCTACCAGATTCAGAATTGCTGTCAGGTTCCGATGCCTAGGATCTAGGGTCTAGTTAATTGAATCAAGGATCTGATCTCGTGTTTATCTGGAGATTAGCAGCGGAAGATGGTCAGATAAACGAGATCTGTGAAGCGCCTCAGATGCTGCGCCTCTACTTCAGTCCACACGCACACAAGCTGGAATCCGCCGGGATGCTAGTACCGGGGCTCGGATCTCCTGGGAACTGAGTTTTTAGAGGTTTCTGTGTTTTCTCTCTGAGAAAAATACTGTCTAGGCGGCGCTCTGTGTCTTAGGTCGAAATACATAAGATCACTTATATATGTACCGACCACGACGTAAACCCAAATATCAGTTTCGGTTTCGACCTTGTGTCGACCGACACACTTAGTGGTGTCGATCGACACACGTCTTGTGTCGACCGACGCACCCAATGGTGTCGATCGACACACCTCATTAAAACTCATATTCGATGTGTATCCAATACACATCGACCAGACCATATGACAATGATCAATCCCATACGAACTATGTCCAACTTGCTTAGGTGTGTGACCCTGTAGGTTCACACGATACTGGAAATGAGTTACAACTCATTTGTCATAAGCGGTTTCTAGCAAAACATTATGACTACCCAGTATCATATGAATTGTCCGATCTCGACAATACAACTATCTCTAGAGTGAGTACAACGTGATTTCAGGACATAATCCCAACAATGAGGACTCACTGGAGCATCCTTTGGTAGCTTGCACCCAATGAGAGACTTAACCATCTGGTATCTCTCAACTCGTTCCTGTTCCTGAAACATCAGTTTCAGGCTGCTGATCATCTCTATTGGCGACTCCATGTTCTCGTGTTGACTCTTTAAGTCCGAGTTCATGGTAGCCAACATCAGACCACACACATCTACCACATCAATATAATGCTTATTCCAAGCATCATATACTGCATGCGAGGCATTTGTCCCAAGCCTCTCGGGGAGAGATTTCTCAAGAACATAATCCTTACTCTCTTGCTTGAGAATAAATCTCAAGTTCCGATACCAATCCAGGAAATTTGATCCATTTAACTTGTTCTTCTCAAGGACGGATCGCAACGAGAAAGTAGTTTTAGACATAGGCTGAAATCTAAGAAAAGAAAATTTTAGTTATGAAGTTCAGGAAATGAGAAATCTTATCTAATAAGAAAACTCGCATTATATTCAAACAATGTTTCCTCTATGAATATAATGATCCAAGACCCATAGTTCACCAAAATCTGAGTGGACGACTCGCCATCACCCAAACTTTAGTTATCTAGGTAAGCAAATCATTGCTAATTGTACCCAGTACAACTCTTGGTCGCAGATAAGACAATCCATGTCTCATCCACTCTGATGTCTCTGGGCCCAGAACTTCTGATAGCCCAGTCAAGTAAACCAATCTCTTCAGTCTTGTGATCATTGACAGTTGCACTGCAAGTCTATCAATGATCACCTGCCTTACTCATGTAATTGTGGATACCAAGGACTCCAAGACTATCCAACAACGAAACAAGTCTTGACAGTAGACAAGGTCGGGCAAGACATCAAGGTCACTTGATATTTAGTTGAGGAAACGGAACTCTAAAAGGTTAGTAAATCAATCTCTTAGGTCATGTAATTGTTGATGTCAAGCACTGCAAGTCCATCAACACGATTACCTGCCTTACTCATGTAATTGTGGACACCAAGCTCTTGGCAAGACTATCACAACAACGAAATGAGTCTTGACAGTTGACCATATTGAAAACTAAGCTTTGATCTAATACACATCCAATGTGTATCCAAATCGATTTAGAACATTTTTAACTTCTAATTTTAATTGAGTTTTAATTGTTATAATAGAATAGGTTTAAGTCGAGTTTGGTTTTGCAAATTTAAGGCTCAATAACCAGAATTGTGAGCACTGTGTCGATCGACACAGACCATGTCTATCGATCGATGCCACCAAACAAGCCGTTCTTTAATAACCGGTTAATCACCGGTCAATCCAATTGAACCGAAATTAGCCGGTCAAACCGGTTTAACCAATTGCGATAACCGGTATAATCCAATTGAGCCGGTTCATCCAATTGAACCGATTCAATCAGTTTTAACCAATCGCGATAACCGGTCCAATCCAATTGAACCGACTTATCCAATCAAACTGATCTTAACCAATCAAATCGGTTTATTCAAATTGAGATAACCAGTTCAATCCAATTGAATCAATTCATCCAATTTAAACCGATCTGATCTAACTTAACCAAACATGATAACCAGTTCAATCCAATTAAACCGATCAACCAATCGCAAGGCCTGTGTCGACCGACACTGAACCTGTGTCGATCGACACAGTAGGGAAACTGGGAATTTTCGTTCCTTTGATCGAACCCTAAATTTTAATTAGGTTTTTCTTCATGTGTCGATCGACACCAGCTTGGTGTCGGTCGACACTTCGCGAAAAACCCTAGCCGCCGATTTCAAATAAACCTAATTCATTACGATTTTTCTACGCAGCATCGACCGACACACTATTGTGTCGATCGACACAAGATGAAAAACTCAGAATTCGTTTTCATCAAAATCGATCTTCATGCAACTCATATGTGCGAATTTAAATCATCAAATTCAATTAGCATGCTTGATTCAATGGAAAAACCCTAAGGCTCTGATACCACTGAAGGAACTTGTGCCATTCTAACAGCTTTTAGAATCCTCATGAGTTCCAGATTGCCTAGGATCTAGGGTTTATTTTAATTGAATCATCAGGAATGATCTCGTGTTTACCTGGAGATTTGTAGCGGAATGATGAACAGGTAATTGAGATCTATAGCGCCTCAATTGCTGCGCCTCTACTTTAGTCCACACGCACACAAGCTGGAATCCGCCGGGATGCTAGTGCCGGGAATCAGATTTCCTGGGAATCCGCCGGGATGCTACTTTAGTCCACACGCACACGCCACTAAAATACTCCAAAAAGCTCCAATTACTCCAAATCCACTCCAAACGTGCTAGTACCTAATAAAACCTGTAAAAGACTCTAAAGAAACACTAAAAGACTCTAAAACATACTTATATCATGGTCTAAAACCGGTAAAAACCATGATATATCAACTCCCCCACACTTAGCCTTTGCTTGCCCTCAAGCAAAACAGAGAACTAATGGTGAAGAGGTTTGAAAACTTTCAGAAACTCTTTTTGTCTTAGAAGCAACAACACTCAGATTCCCCTTAGTAAACCATTGAAAGAATCAACTGCAAGATATCAAGACCAACATGTACTTCTCCCACACTTAGCAACTGTCCTAAGTAAACTCCACAATCAATCCAAGCAATTCATGTTCACCCTACTGACTTCTTAAGCATATTAAGTGCGGTCTCACCTAAGGATTATCGATCAAAGGGCACATGGATTCTTACTTTGTCAGCTCTAGACCACCATACTATCTTTTTCTGGTTCCTTTCTTCTCTTTTCCCTTCCTTAGCATTCTGATTTTTCCCCATTGGGTATCATTTTATATTTTTTTTATCAGTGCTCTTCCCGTTAAGGGGTGTACTTTGGAAACATTCCATGGATCGCACAGGAGGTAATAGTCTTTGCTACCACTCTCGTGACCACTTCGGAGCTACTAGCTCATCCTCAGTTTATTACTTTATTATTATTTTATTTTATTTACTTTATGGAAGAGGAGAAGGGAACCATACTCGGACATGTTTACAAGCTGTGTCAGAACTAACAAAGGAATCCGACTCAAGGTATACCAAGCCCTTAGGTGAGAAAATTAAGTCAAGTTAAGGGTGAAGTCAGTTAAAGATCCTCTGAATACCTGAATTGATATGGGTGTCCTCAGTAGGTTGATCCGTGTTGGTTTTTCTAATAGTCATAGATAGATCTTTCAGCTTCATCCCAATGGTTACTTAAGTTCCTGCAAGATGTTGTTAACTTCTCAAAAATTTACTGTCTTTTACTTAAACTGGTTTTGACTCAATAAAACAATTTTTTTTGAAAAACGGACTGACTCTAAGAAAACAGAAAGCTGAAAGTCAGTAGCTACCTCCCCCACACTTGAAACACACTGTCCCCAGTAGTGTCAAGCTAAGGATTGGTAAAATAAAGCAAAAATGTTAATGGATGTGTTAAGTTCTGTCTGATTTTTACCTCTGTCGCTCATGCATCGATCGATACATAAATGTAACGACCGTTGCAAGGCGATTTTCGTCATGTGTCGATCGTTGCTCAGGACCGCAGCGATCACTGCAATGCAATTTTCGTGTTGTGACGATCGACACACAGGACCGTGTCGATCGTTGCATTGCGATATCCGAGAACAGTCAGCAAGTTAGCAGGTTAGTCCGTGAGAAATCATCAAATTTCAAACCTGCAAGCTGAAGATCAATGCAAATAGACAAAATCAAAGCAACTGATAGTCTCAAAGCAAACACATCATCCAAACATAAGTATCCTAAAGAAATCAAAAGAAAAATGCAAAAGAAAAGTGAAAAAGAAATACAGAACCGATGTCTAGAGAAGCCACTACTCTCACTCGTCATCTATGCCATCATAGCGATCAGTATCACTCGAAAGTACTGGAGTCGGAGAGTGCTGTCTACGTCGATGAGAAGGCCATGGATGATGATTTTGCGGCTATCTCCTGCAAGTGCACCCACGCATGAAGTCCCAAATACTCCGCAGAATACCATCCTGACGCTCTCTCCACTCTTTCTCAGATATCTCACTGAAAGGCACTGAAGGCTCGGGATAAAGACCAATATCATCAGCAGGCTCAGCAGGTGCAGGTGCAGATGAAGAAGAAGGGCGTGTAGAAGGCTCTCCCAGCGGATGAGCCATAGTAGGCACACTGCGCTGATCTCTCGCATGAGGCTGGAAATCCAAAGCATCCAACGTATCGATCTTGGTCAGATCAGCAGCAGGAAGGTCTATGCCACGCTTCGTTGTGGCGTCATAATAAACCAAAATACGTCCCTTCTTCAGCCATGTAGCACTCTGCAGGTGGCTAAAATCAAGGAACTCCTTGCTGTCGTCACACTCTGTACCCTCTAAGGGAATCCTGCAATGCATGAAAATGGGGGTAAGCAGACTCCCTACTGACTTAGTACCCTTCCCATCGAATGGCTTCTTCGGTAGTGAGCACAAGTGATGAGCAAAGACAGCTCCCAAGTTGAGTCCTCTGGTGGGATCTCTCAAATCTGTCTCAGCAAACTGCTCCTTCAACCTAATGAATAACATCTCCAGCTCGTTCTTACGCATTTTGTTGGCTTCAGCTTTGCACAACAGAGTACATCCCAAGATGCGCAAGACATATCTAAGAACATGATGCCTAACCTGTATCAGCTTCGTCGTCCTCGAGCAATATTGACCGTTGCCAACACAGTCCCAGAAATACTGAGCTTCTGGCACATCCCACTCAAGAGACATACCAATACGCGCAGTCTCAGTGCTGAATCCATAAATCCGACAGATATCAAGAAGGGGAATCCGATACCTGGCTCCTAAGCACATGAAGGTAAAGAAACCTCCTGAAGCCTTCCTGCTCTCTGGGTCAGGGTAAATCGCTCTGCAGGTGGCCAGCAGCTGTCTCACCAAATCAGGGTACAACTCGTAATGCTGCATAGGCATTGTCCCCAGACCAATGCCCTTACACAATGTCAACACCTGCTCATCGATGCCTAGACTCCTACAAGTCGAATAGTCCGCAAACTTGGCCGGCTTAAGCGTCATGCCACACCAACCATTGTAGAGCAATGTATCAAACTCGTCCCAATGGTCAAGTAGTGGCCTCTCTGTAAAAGTGTCGGTCTTGAGCAGCTGATCAATCTCTATACCCTAGACCATGTCTGTCGGGATCAGCTTCTTATCCGCTCTAGGTCAGGGCGGCTGTATAACTTCCCTATCTCTCTGATAAGGCTCATGATGTGGTGAGTCTCGAGGAAACCACTCAATTGGCGGAGGATGATGAGATGTAGCTGCAGTGGTAGCTCTACGTCTCCGAGGTTGTCGAGGAGGCATTTGCAAGAAATAAAATAAACCATATAAGTCTCAGCAGAAACTCCCTGTGGAATCGCAATGCAACGATCGTTGCAGGGCGATTTCACAGCCGACAAACAATCTAAAAAATGTTTCTAAATTCGTTCTGAAATCTCACAAATAGCCTAATACCATCACCAATCATCCCTAATCAAGTCTAAACAGTACGGAATCATCAATTTCAAGCCAAAAATCCCTAATTTCTAAACCCTAGAACCGAATCAAAAATGACGAATTTAAGAGCTTTTACCTTGGAATCGCTTCAAATAGGTTAGAGAAATAGATAGGGGGTGTGAAAATAAGTAGAATCAAGCTTTGAATCAGAGAAAATGATGAAGATTTGAGAGATTTAGGGTAGGGGAGTCGCGGTTGTACGGACGGAGAAATGGGGAAGAAGAGAAGAGAGAAAGGGGTTAAGGCACTTACCTGGATCGTGTGTGCAACGATCGATGCATTAATGCAACAATCGTCGCAGCCGAACCTAATTGATTTCGGTTTAGCACGCATACCTTAATTTTTGCAATTGAACCACTTGCAACGACCGTTGCACAGGACCGCAACGAACGTCACAAGGCGATCCCATCTCTTCGTCATATCTCCCTGCAACGACCGTTGCACATATAGAAACGATCGTCACACATCTCCAGACAGTGTTCTGTATTAAAAACTTAGCAAAAACAAAATAAAAACGTGAAATCTTAAGAAAAACACCAAAAATAAGAAAGAAAAACACTAAAACCTAACAGTGGGTTGCCTCCCACTCAGCGCTTGTTTTAGTGTCATTAGCTTGACCGGACGAACAAGATCAGGTTGCTTGAGATCCTGACAGAGACTGTGATTGCCTCTGTGCAAGTCTCCTCATCCAAGGCGGAGAGTAAGCTTCATCAGTGTGAGCTCGTCCAAGAAAAGAAGGAATAAACTGATCTCCAGGATCTGAAACCAAAGTGTTACTTGTCTGCGCTCCATATCCATCCTCAATAGTGAAGGTCTGCCCATCAATCAGCGGCTTACGCATCATGTGTTGGGATAGTGTCCTGAAATCACACCTGTACTCACTCCTGTGATAGTTGTGTGTCGAGATCTGACATTCGTATAATACTGGGCGTTTGCAATGCTTTGCTAGAAGCCTCTTGCAATCTGTAGGTCGTGGACTTACTGCCAGTATTATATGATCCTATAGGGTCACACACCTAAGCGAACTGGAAGCTACGACATGGGAATAATCATTGTGGCAATGATCATGTTATGTGTATTGAAATACACATAAGAATCGATATAAAGGTGTTGTGTCGATCGACACAGCTTGTGTGTCGGTCGACACAGTTCGGATTTTCCGAACAGGCTTTTCGGGTTATGGCTTAATTGAGTCTGGCCCGTTAAGCACGTTTAGGTCAAATAAAATATGATTAGTTCGACCTAAACAACAGAGCCGTCCAGTTTTCTTGACAGAAACACTAGACACACCAGAACCTATCGATCCCCATTGATCCGGCACTAGCATCCCGTTTCCAGCGAGCGTGCGTGTGTATCTGGTAGAGGCAAAGCGTTGCGTTGCTCCACTGATCTCGTTCACCATCTTCTTCCGCTGCCAAAGGTAAGAACGAGGTTGGTTCTAAATTTCAATATAACAAACCCTAGATCCATCAGGATCCAACAGTGGTATCAAAGCATGCTTAGGGTTTAGCTATTGAAACTGGTAATATAAAATCGAAACTTGATGTTGTTGATCTGTATATTGCTTGCTGAATCGTGTTTTCATAGAATAAATCTCGGATTTTGTCTCTGTTGAAAAACGATGAACTGTTGAAATCGCACTGTGTCGATCGACACAAAGCGTGTGTCGGTCGACACGCCGCGGCGCAAAATGTAAAATTTTAGGGTTTGTCGCAGGGTGTCGATCGACACAAAGCGTGTGTCGGTCGACACAGAGCGAAAACTCGCGAATAAAATTTAGGGTTTATCGCACAGTATCGATCGACACAAAGCATGTGTCGGTCGATACAAAGCGAAAATCCGTAAATAATTCTAGGGTTTCGATCTGAGATCGAGTACCCGTAATCGTGTTGCGTCGATCGATACACTGGGTGTGTCGGTCGACACAGGCAATGCGATCAGATAGATCGGTTCAATTGGATTGGACCGGTTATCTAGCTCGGTTAATTTTATTAACCAAATTGATTCTGGTTTGGTCATATCGATCGACACACAGTGTGTGACGATCGACATGGACCATTAAACCGAACTGGTTCAATTGAATTGAATCGGTTAAGTAAATTCGATCCGGTTTGACCGGTTATCGAAGAACGGTTTAAATATAGTTGCATCGATCGATACCAATAGTTGGCGTCGATCGACACAACGTCCGCAGATATGCTGGTTTGACCACAAATTTGCATAAACCAGAATAATCTAATCCTAAAAGTATTAGATGAATCTAAACTTAATAAAACTAAATGTTTTAATTAAAAGTTATTATTTTTGATATATATAGTGAATATAAATCAAGATAAGAATAGTTCTTTTCCTCAACTAAATATCAAGTGATCTTGATGTCTTGCCCGATCTTGTCTACTGTCAAAAACTCGTGATGTTGTTGGGTATCCTTGGAGTCCTTGGTATCCACAGCAAAATGAGTAAGGCAGGTGGTCAGTGACAGACTTGCAGTGCAACTGTCAGTGATCACAAGACAGATAAAAGATTGGTTATACTTGACTGGGCTGTCAGAAGTTCTGGGCCCAGAGACATCAGAGTGGATTGGACATAGTTTGTCTTATTCACGACCAAGAGTTGTACTGAGTACAATTAGCAATGATTTGCTTACCTAGATAACTAAAGCTTGAGTAACGGCGAGTCGCCCACTCGAATTTTAGTAATCTGAGGATCTTGGCACATTGTATTCATATGAGGAAACATAGTTTGAATACAATGCGAGTTTTCTTATTAGATAAGAATTCTCATTCCTTGTGCTTTATAACTAAAATCTACCTTTTGTTTGAATTACAGCTATGTCTGTCTCAAATCACATCAACACTTTCTCACTAAGATCCGTCCTTGAGAAGGACAAGCTAAATGGATCTAATTTCTTGGAATGGTATCGGAACCTGAGAATAGTTCTCAGGCAAGAGAACAAGGAATATGTCCTTGAAAGAGTTCTCACCGAGAGGCCACGTTCCAATGCTCCGCAGACAGAAAAGAATGCTTGGGATAAGCATTCAGCGGATGTCAAAGATGTTACTTGTCTAATGCTGGTGACCATGAACTCTGAGCTGCAGAAGCAATATGAGAACGTATTGTCACCCATTGAGATGATTAACAGCCTGAAAGCTTTGTTTCAGGAGCAAGCTCGCACAGAGAGATACCAGACGGTTAAATCTCTCATGGATTGCAAGCTGGCTAAGGACAGTCCAGTAAGTCCTCATGTCCTTAAAATGATGGGTTACATTGATAACCTGGGGAAACTGGACTGTGCCATTAGCCAGGAGCTGGCCACTGACATGATTCTGCAGTCATTGCCGTCGTGTTTTGATCAGTTCATTATGAACTACAACATGCAAAACATGACTAAGACATTGACTGAGTTGCACGGTATGCTGAAGACAGCAGAACCAAATCTCTAGAAGGCTACTCCCAGTGTCCTGATGGTACAAGGGAATAAGAGGTTTAAGAAACCTAAGAAGGGTAAGGCCCAGGTTGTCCAGGCTGAAAGTCAGGACAAGCCCAAGCCGAAACCCAAATCCGGGCCTTCTCCTGAGGATAAGTGCAACTACTGCAAACAGTTGCGGCATTGGAAGAAAGACTGCAAGAAGTTCATGGAAGATTACAAGAAGCTGAAGAAGACGTATGACGCGTCTGATTCAGGTATTTATGTTATCGAACTTGGTTTTATATCTTCTCGTTCTACTTCGTGGGTATTGGATACCGGCTGCGGTGCTCATATTTGTACTGATGTGCAGGCACTAAGAAACAGTAGGACGCTGAAGAAAGGACAAGTAAAGCTACGAGTCGGGAATGGAGCTAAGGTTGCTGCACTGGCCGTAGGCACCTACGAGTTGTCTTTACCTTCGGGCATGGTTTTAATTTTGAATAATTGCTACTATGTACCTGCGATTAGCAGAAACATAATTTCAGTTTCCGTTTTGGATTTGGAAGGTTTTGATTTTGCTGTTAAGAATAAAGTTTGTTCTTTTAATCGTGATGGTAATTATTATGGTAGCGCCCCATTAGATAATGGGTTATATATATTAAACCAAGAAATGCCTGTCTTTAACATAAATACAAAGAGGTTTAAGTCCAATGACGAAAACCCGACTTTCTTATGGCATTGTCGTTTGGGCCATATCAATGAGAAACGCATCCAGAGGCTCCATCGAAATGGGCTTCTGGGCTCATTTGATTTTGAATCATGTGAGAAATGCGAGTCTTGTTTGGTGGGCAAAATGGCTAGAGCCCCTTTCAACAAACCAAATGAAAGGGCCAGTGATTTATTGGGCCTTGTTCATACTGATGTATGTGGGCCAATGAGTACTGCTGCCAGAGGAAACTTTAAGTACTTCATTACCTTTACTGATGATTTCAGTAGGTATGGCTATGTCTATTTGATGAGACACAAGTCAGAATCCTTTGATAGATTCAAGGAATTCAAGAATGAAGTACAGAATCAACTTGGCAAGAGTATCAAGATTCTGCGATCGGATCGCGGAGGAGAATACTTGAGCCAAGAATTCAGCGACTATCTGAGCGAGTGTGGAATCGTTTCACAACTCACTCCTCCTGGTACACCCCAATGAAATGGAGTGTCGGAGAGGAGAAATCGAACTTTATTGGATATGGTTCGGTCTATGATGAGTCATTCTAATTTTCCACTATCCTTTTGGGGATATGCTCTAGAAACGTCTGCGTTTACACTGAATAGAGTGCCATCTAAATCAGTAGAAAAGACACCACATGAACTGTGGACTGGGAACGTTCCTAGTCTGTCTTTCCTGAGGATTTGGGGTTGCGAGGCTTATGTCAAACGTTTAATCTCCGACAAGCTTGCACCCAAATCAGATAAATGCTATTTCGTTGGTTATCCTAGGGAAACCAAGGCATACTACTTTTACAACCAATCTGAGAACAAAGTATTTGTTGCTCGGGACTGTTCTTTTCTTGAGAGGGAGTTTCTCTCTAAGAAAAACAGTGGGAGTAAAGTACATCTCGAAGAAATTCAAGATGCACGGGAGACTGCCCAACCTATTGAGGAAGAGCAGCAGTTGGATCCACAAAGTTCTGTGGAACCGGCGCCTGTGGAGCCTGAAGTTCGCAGATCCGGAAGGATCCGTCACGAACCCGAGAGATACTATGGATTTCTCGTAACCAATTCAAATGATCTGATGATCATTGAAGGTGACGAACCAGCGACCTTTGCGGAAGCAATGATGGGCCCGGACTCCGAAAAGTGGCTTGGAGCCTCTAAATCCGAAATGACATCCATGTCAGAAAACCAAGTATGGTCCTTGGTCGATTTACCTAGTGGTGTAAAAGCCATTGAGTATAAATGGATCTTCAAGAAGAAGATTGACGTGGATGGCAATGTACAGATTTACAAAGCGAGATTGGTGGCTAAAGGTTTCAGACAAATTCATGGTATTGACTATGATGAAACCTATTCCCCAGTAGCTATGCTTAAATCTATTCGGATTCTTTTAGCGATTGCTGCTCATTATGATTATGAGATTTGGCAGATGGATGTCAAAACCGCATTCCTGAATGGTATTCTGGAAGAGGATGTGTACATGACACAGCCTGAAGGTTTTGTCGATCCTAAAAACGCTGGGAAGGTATGCAAGCTTCATAAATCCATTTATGGGTTGAAGCAAGCATCACGGAGTTGGAATCTTCGTTTTGATGAAGCAGTAAAACAATTCGGTTTCATCAAGAACGAAGAAGAATCATGTGTATACAAGAAGACAAGTGGGAGCAAAATTGCATTTCTTGTACTGTATGTCGATGACATACTCCTCCTCGGTAATGACGTTCCGTTGCTTCAGTCTATTAAGACTTGGCTAGGAAGTTGTTTTTCCATGAAAGACATGGGAGAAGCCGCATACATTCTTGGAATCAGAATCTACAGAGATAGAACTAACAGGCTGATTGGATTGTGCCAAGACACTTATATTGATAAGGTGTTGCACAGATTCAGGATGCACGATTCCAAGAAGGGCTTCATACCAATGTCTCATGGCAAGAGTCTCTGCAAGAAGCAGTGTCCGGCGACACCTGCTGAGCGAGAACGCATGAATAGGATTCCTTATGCCTCTGCAATAGGATCTATTATGTATGCCATGCTCTGCACTCGTCCAGATGTAGCTTACGCGTTAAGCATGACGAGTAGATACCAATCTGATCCAGGTGAAGCTCACTGGACAGCTGTCAAGAATATTCTCAAGTATTTGAGACATACTAAGGATAAGTTCCTTGTGTATGGAGATAGTGATGAACTTGTGGTGAATGGATTCACCGATGCGAGTTTTCAGACGGACAGAGACGATTTCCGATCACAGTCTGGATATGTCTTATGTCTAAATGGCGGTGCGGTGAGCTGGAAGAGCTCTAAGCAGAATACCGTAGCTGACTCCACAACGGAAGCTGAATATGTTGCTGCTTCAGAAGCGGCAAAGGAAGCTGTTTGGATCAAGAAGTTCATGACTGAACTTGGTGTGGTTCCTAGTATCTTGGAGCCAGTGGCTTTGTTCTGCGATAACAATGGAGCCATTGCTCAGGCAAAAGAACCCAGGTCACACCAGAAGTCCAAACACGTTGAGAGGAAATATCATCTGATTCGTGATATTGTCAATAGAGGTGATGTGAAGATCAGCCGAGTTCCGACAAACGAGAATGTCGCTGATCCTCTAACCAAGTCACTCCCAAGGCCTAAGCATGAGAGTCATACGACTGCTGTAGGCATTAGAGATCTTAAGATGTAATCTTGATTCTAGTGGGAGTTTTGGATTTTGTTTTAGTTATAATAAGACGCCCTTGTAAACATTCTTTTAGAAGTGTTTAATGAAATTTGATTTCAGCATTATTTATTGTGATCTAAATAATGGTCCCAAAATAAGTTTATGACATATTATAGGTCATCAAGTTGAGAACTTGATCATGAAACCCTATAAGTTAATAAATTATTTTGTCCCTAGTCAAGGTTGTAGAATCGGGACACTGACAACCGTTAGAGACTAGATTGTGAGGTGACTGTTGGCTAAGTTTCATGGAGCCAATGATATGATTATCGCAGTCAGTCACATAGATATATGTCAGTGGACATATGATCGGACATGACCCGCTAATGAGAAGTCTACAAGATAGTAATATCTGTGTCATAAGAGGTTCTCATTACGACTATAGAGTATAGTCCTTAGACCTGAGTTCGTCATGCTTTCTTGCATATGAATTGGTACATTTTGACTTTGTCAAACGTCGATCCGTAACTGGCGGCTATAACGACACTGTTCAAGTTTATCATGAAGTGTGCGTTGAAACAGGGATGGAACAAGATGGAATTTGTCCCTCCTGAAAAACGGGAGATAAATATCTCAGGGCCTATCGAAGATTGAATACTGAGAGAATGTGTGGCCACACTCAAACGAACTGTAGTTCAGTTGTTTGTAATGTTCAGTATGAGATCAGGAGTTCGATAAACACGATGTTGGCTTAATAAGGATGACACCAATCTTGCCTTATGCCAAATCGAGATATAGAGACAAAAGGATTATAGGAATTGATGATTCCAGTACAAGTGGGAGATTGTTGGGATAGTGTCCTGAAATCACACCTGTACTCACTCCTGTAATAGTTGTGTGTCGAGATCTGACATTCGTATAATACTGGGCGTTTGCAATGCTTTGCTAGAAGCCTCTTGCAATCTGTAGGTCGTGGACTTACTGCCAGTATTATATGATCCTATAGGGTCACACACCTAAGCGAACTGTAAGCTACGACATGGGAATAATCATTGTGGCAATGATCATGTTATGTGTATTGAAATACACATAAGAATCGATATAAAGGTGTTGTGTCGATCGACACAGCTTGTGTGTCGGTCGACACAGTTCGGATTTTCCGAACAAGCTTTTTGGGTTATGGCTTAATTGAGTCTGCCCGTTAAGCACGTTTAGGTCGAATAAAAGATGATTAGTTCGACCTAAACAACAGAGCCGTCCAGTTTTCTTGACAGAAACACTAGACACACCAGAACCTATCGATCCCCATTGATCCGGCACTAGCATCCCGTTTCCAGCGAGCGTGCGTGTGTATCTGGTAGAGGCAAAGCGTTGCGTTGCTTCACTGATCTCGTTCACCATCTTCTTCCGCTGCCAAAGGTAAGAACGAGGTTGGTTCTAAATTTCAATATAACAAACCCTAGATCCATCGGGATCCAACATCATGTCCATATTAAAGTGCAGTGGCTCATCTCCCAGATGGAGATCAATCAAGCTGTGCCTCACATCAATCACTGCTTCAGCTGTGGCTAAAAATGGCCTTCCCAGTATCAAAGCATCATCCTGCTCACTGTCGTACTTAAGCACCAAGAAGTCTGTCGGAACCAAGTAGTTTCCAACTCTCACTGGGACGTCCTCAAGAACTCCTTCCGTAATCCTTATTGACTGATCAGCTAGGACAAGAGAGGTCCTAGTGGGTGAAAAATCCATCACCCCCAGCTTCTCTGCCACAGAGTATGGCATGAGACTTCCAGGAGCTCCTAAATCACACAGAGAGCGCTTGAAACCATCCTCAAAAATAGAACAACTTAGCACAAATATCCCGGGATCAGGTAGCTTCTTAGGAATCTGAGTTAATAGCACATCACTTATCTGTTGAGGAACCACTATAACCCAATCCTTCAGCATCTCGTCCATTGGCAGCATCTTCTCCAAGTACCTTTGCACACAAGGGTGATAAGGTGGATCATCAGATGGTGGAATTTCTTCCAACTCTTCACTAACCTCTCCTATCTGTCGGACCTTATCAATCTCCTGTTGAGTTATCTCAGACACTCCAGCGAATAAACGATTAAGCTCCATATCCGACTCTGTATCAATGCCATAAAAATCATGTGAATCTGTTTGTCCACGCCATGCAACGATCGACGCTAGAGGTGCATCGATCGATGCAGATGAATTTTCACAGATTCCACCCGAGAGATTTTCTTCAAATTCAGGATTTTCAGCCTCTTCCACCAGTTCAGCTGTTTTTAGCTCAAATCTTTCACCTAGGTGTGATCCATCATCAATGTACACTGACCAGGCCTTAATGTGGGTGTCCACAACACTCTTTCCCTTGACAGACTTTGAAATTTGGCTCACCTGAGTGTCCAATTTCTTCACATGAGTACTTAGAGACTCAACTTCCCATTGAGATCCTCATAAACAACATCTAGCTTCCTGTTGAAGTCCACTGCAGTCTTGGTCTATCCTTCTAGCAGCTGCTCCATCATACTCTCCATCTTACTCTCATGAGTATTAGCAACAAGAGGTGCTTGGTAAGAGGAAGATCCATAAGTCCCCTGATTACCTTGTTGAAAAGGCTTCTGGAAACCAGCATTCTGTCCAAAGCCAAAAGAGTTTTGATTGCTTGTGAAAGCACTCTTCTGACCACTGAAAAATCTATTACCTTGATGTCCTCCAAACCTGTTTCCTTGGAAACCAGATCCTCCAATGTAGTTCATCCTCTTCCTGACCATCTTCTTCAGCATTGATCACTTCGACTTCTTGAGCAAAATGGACAGCTTTCTTCCCAGCTAGAAGATTGAAGACAGTGTCCAACTTACTCCTAATATCAGCAATCTCTAGATTCTCTATCTTCCCACCAGACTCTTTCCTTATCCTATCAGTAGTCTTGAAGCTATTACTGCTTACTAAGTTATCTATCAACTGCTTAGCTTGCACAGAAGTCCTAGTGTTGAAATTTCCATTGCTGGAATTATCCAACGCAGTCTGATAAGGGAGATCTATACCTCTAAAGAAAATACCCAGCAATGTTACCTCAGTGAATCCATGATGCGGGCAGTCACGTTGGTACTTCTTAAACCTCATCCATGCAGTCTTAAGAGGCTCTATAGGACCTTGGGAGAAAGTGAGAATGTCATGTCTCGACTAATCAGAGCGAGCATCATCATAGAAGTGTCTCAGAAACTCACTCTTCAGAGCATCCCATGTAACAAACTTCCCAGGTGGAAGTTGTTTCAGCCAGGCAGCAGCATCTCCAGCGAGAGAGTAGGGGAAGAGTTTAAGAAACAGGTAGTCATAGTTCACTCCATCGTACTTCATTCCAGTGACTATGTCCTCAAACTCATCTATATGATCCATTGGCTGCTCATTAGGGAAACCATGGAAGGCATTCTGCCTCAGAAGAGAGTAGTAGATGGTCTTGATCTAGAAGTCATTCCTCTCAAAACCAAGAGGTACAAGAGCTGACCGGTTAGCATGAAACTCATCCGGACGGTTATAGTCAGCTAAAGTCCTCTCATGAAAAACCATATGTCTATCTTGTCCTTGTCCTTGGCCTTTTTCTTGTCGCGGTTCAGGTTCAGGGATATGATCAGGGATAAAAATTCCCTTCAGCATCAATCTGTTGCCCAGCAGCATTGTACGGATTGTTTGTCGGTCCCTCAGGGTACCTTGAGCATCAGGCATTATAATCACACGTTCTAGCACCATCCTTGCTCTTTGAACTTTCATGTTAGTCCTCTCTAGTCTAGCAAGTTCTTCAAGTTGGAGATTAACGAGATTAGTATTCGGATTACTTCTGGTATTACGCGTCCGCATAAACCGTCCGTAATCGCCAAGCAACGATCGATGCTGAGAGGCAACGATTGATTCAACTCCAGTCGCCTAGTAACGATCGACACAAACGTTGCAACGATCGATGCTATGCCATTGTCAAACCTGCGACAGAGAAGAAACAGAGATAAAATCAGTAACTAAAACAAAAAATAAAAATCCTAGTCTAAACCCTAAGTTTGAATCTATCGAAGACTCCAAAGAGTCCCCGGCAGCGGCGCCAAAAACTTGATAGGTGTAAAATTTTAATCCCTATACTAACTGCAAGTGCACAGTAATGTCAATGTAGTACTTAGGGTATCGAATCCACGAGGACTCTAGGCAACGATAGATTTAGAACATAAAAGATTAAACTAGGAGAAAGCAAATGTGATTAGAAACTAAAAAGCAAAACAAGAAAGTAAATCAATAGCAGGATTGGTTTGAAGCAGTTAACTAAAAGCGCTAAGTCTAGGGAGTTCTCAGGAAATCAGACAAGCAGATAAATCATTCAGTCATGATTAAATTAGGTACAGTTCTAGAACTCAAAACACAGATATAGAATTAACCAACTTTCGTTGTGAGAATTCTCTAAGCCTAATTGCAGAAATCCAAATGTCTTTGTAATTCCTAATAGATAAAACCAGCTTTAAGATTAAGTTCGATATGTTCACAATTCAATTAAACCAAATTTCTTTGCGAGTAATTCAATTGCTCAACCTAAATAGTTCAGATTCTAAACCACACTTTCGTATCAATCTAGCAACCTAAGATCTAGATTCTAAGTGATCAAGTTAGAACTAGCATTAAACACAATTTAGATTGAAGAACATCTATTGATATGAATCCTTAACTGAATTAATTATATCTAGCAAGTCATAAAATCCTTAATGAGAATCCCTAAACCTAACTATGAATCTACTCAGACATGGAATATGAAAACATAATCAATGAATTAATAGATTGCATAAAAGAGAATAATAAAGTAAAGGGGTTCGAAATCTTCTCCAAAATAAGCAGAAAGCAATACAGGATTAGGTCAGCCCCAAGCTCTAAAAACTCTATGCTCTAAGTATGAAAGCGTATCTAAAAACTGATGTAAAAACCTAATTATATAAGCTAATCACGTCTTGGGGCTTCTTTGTAATTCTTGGAAACTTCTGGGCAAAACTGCAATTTCTTCATTCTTCATTAAACCGCCGAGTTTGGCCCATCTCGCTCGTGTGTCGATCGATGCACATAGTGTGTCGATCGATGCACTACTCTGTTTCGGACAGTGAGCTCTATCTCTCGGGGCAAAACACCAAAATGCTCCAAAAAGCTCCAATTACTCCAAATCCACTCCAAACGTGCTAGTACCTAATAAAACCTGTAAAAGACTCTAAAGAAACACTAAAAGACTCTAAAACATACTAATATCATGGTCTAAAACCGGTAAAAACCATGATATATCAGTCACCAACGCTGCAACGGAGAAGAAGGGAACCAGCTTAACCCATCCCAATAAAGCGACAAAGCACGCAACACATCAACAAACTCAAGGCCGCAAGATGACGCGCCACCCTCAGGAAATTCAAGCGCCCCAACTGTACCTGCGGTGAGACTGGTACGATCGACATGCGATATAGAGCAACCAGCGAGGTCGATACGAATGAACACCATGATACCAACCAGCAGGATCATGAACCCAACCACAACGGAGCTGCTTGGCACACTGTTGAGCCGAGTCGAAAACTTAGACAAAACCGCAAACGAATGCATTACTGCAATCGCTGGAAAGCAGAACCTGCTCCGAGAATGTTTGCACAGTCGCCAAGGCACACCCACAACGAAGCGGACTCCAGAAAGAGCACCACATGTCATCCGACATATTTTTCCTGAAGCACCTCGAAGGACTATGGGATCGGCAGCCAATTCAATTGGGAGTGCGTCAACCCCAATTAACTCGGCGCAGGTACCCGATGACCAACTCACTGCTATACTAAGCCAGATTCAGGAGCTGAGCTCCAAAGTTCATCGCGTAGCCAGTTCGGTCCCCGAGCTCTGTTGCGTTTTGGAACAAGCACAACATATGCCTTTCACGGATCGAATCATGAACACGAGGATTTTGCGTATCGAGAAGGTCAAGTCCCTTTCTACAAAGGAAAAACTGACCCCAGCCAATTCATGACCGCCTTCATGATAGCAATGAGCCGCAACCGATTCACCGATGACGAAAAAGACCCCAGATACTGCCAACACTTCGTGGAAAACCTCAGGGGGATGGTTCTTACCTAGTTCTCACGGCTTAAGACGGGATCGATCGACAGTTTTCAAGAGCTCTCGGAACTTTTCCTGAAGCATTATTCGCTCTACATAACGCCTGAATCATCGGATGCCGATCTATGGGATCTCGAGCGGAGACAAGATGAACCCCTGAAAGACTTTGTCGATCGATTCAAGGAAGTTGTGTCCAAAATAAACGTAGACGATAGCGCAGCTAGAGGAGCACTTCAGAAGGGGATACTCCATTGTTCGGCTTTCAGGTCAGATTTGAAACTCAACAAGCCCACGACTCTGGAAGATGCATTACACAGAGCGGTGGCGTTCATCGAACTGGAAGAAGAAGATGCGATATTCTCCAAGAAGCAATCCGACTCAACCAAAAAATCCTCTACGACGAAAGAAAAGTCAAAAACCGATTCCCAGAACAACGGAAGCGGAAAGACAGCTTCGACCTTCACCAATGGGAACACTTCCCAAGGTTAGAACAAGTTTGTTCGGAACCAACCACGTTCAGCGGAAGCCAACGACGACCGACCATATTGCGAGTATCACAAGAAACACTCTCACGATACCGCATCATGCCAGAACTTGGTCGAGTATCTGTTGGATCAGTATCGTAAAGGGAAAATAGTCAACCCTGAACGAGGTGATCGACGACCCAAAAATGGCAATAACGTACAACAAAACCAAGGAGAAGCCCCCCCCCCCCGGGAGGAACCGGATTAACATCCCCAAGAAACGGAGCCAACAGGCGCCCTCGAGACCAAGACGATGAGGGGCAGGCTGCTCCGCAACCCCATCGAAGAATCAACATGATAATGGGCGGACTACAACTGTGTGCGGATTCAGTACGGTCCATAAAGGAGTACGGCCGAAAAGCAACAACGATCAAGCGTAACCCGCTCCCAATCGAGGAAGGCATACCACTATCGTTCACCGAAGACGACGCAATCGGGGTAGACACGCCACATAACGATCCTCTAGTGATCGAGATACTGATCGGAGACTGCGAGATCTCCCGATTTCTGGTCGACACAGAAAGCTCGGTCGATGTAATCTTTAAAGAATCTCTGGAGAAAGCAGAGTTCAAAACTTACGTGTTAATCCAAAGGTGCAGCCGCTAACCGGATTCGATGGCAACCATACTATGACTATAGGCACGGTTAAACTTCCTATCTATGTCGGCGGAATAGCGACGATGATGAAGTTCGTCATCGTTGATAAACCATCCATCTATAAAGCCATCTTGGGAACACCCTGGTTACATTCACTGAAAACGGTCATCTCGACGTACCACCAATGCATCAAGTTCCCAACACCGAACGGAGTACACACGCTAGGGGAGATCAGACCACATCGAGGTTATGCTTTTTAAGCGAACGAAAGCTTTGCCACCCCTCTGAACCAAAAGGAAAGAGAAGAATCATACCAGGACCACCCATGGTAGGAAGGGCACCTGAAGGAAACACACCTCAGCAGAACCAATCTTAGACTCAGGCTGCCGAGCTACTTTACAGTTTTTACGCCAAAAAAACTATTACCCTGTGTAATATGAACTACGAACGACTTGATCCTCGTCTTCGAGGTACGTAGGCAACTCTAACCAGAGTGCAATCGTAAATCAATTTTTTCATACAAAATATTGTCTCAAACAACGCCGACGTCCTAATGGGACGCTCGACTTAATCATATCTGCACAAAAAAACGTTTCAAGAACACTGGCCTTCCCCATACGACAAAGACTATGATCTTAAAGTCACAATGGCACAAGGAAAAGCTGGGAATCGCACCCGCACCCTAATTCAGACAGACTAAGTAAGCTGACCTGCCTCGTATAGCCGATCCTGAGTTAGGAACAAAAACTTAGTACCGAGCTCTACTCGATGAATAAAAACCGAGTCTTCACTCGATCAAAACAAAACCCTTATTCAAGGTACAAACTATATCCTCTAGAAGAAACACTCGAAAGGAGCTAAGATCTGACCTACGACATCATGATCCTTGAAATCCTTAAAAAGATTTGAAGATGAGAAAATAACAAACTCAGCCAAACAGACCCCCCTCCTACCTTGCTCGTACGATAACAGAGTCTCTTTAGACCACATCGACGAACAACGAGACGAGCTCATCACACATAAACCAAAAGCGAAAGCAATTAATCACCCCAAAAATAATGATAAAGCAAAGACTATCAAAGGCAAGAAAATCTCCGCCTCAACGCGGTCATAAAAAAGGAGGAAAAAATATAAACTCCATTAAAAAGGGGGAAATCGTCACCCCACCAAAAGTCTTACAAAAAGAGGAACATCGTTACCCCACAACAGTCTTACAAAAGGGGGGGACTAAACCACCCCGAAAACAAAAAAAACAGCCTAAACAGGTGGGGGAAGATCCTGAGCCGGCTCAACAAGAGGAGCATCCAACGCCGAGGTAGTCACTACCGCATGCATTGACGAGGAAGTTTCCATCACCCCAGGCTGCGCGTCCTCAGGATTCTTCAGAGTCTCAACCACCTCCGTCGACATCACATCCGCGTTAGTGCCGAACTCATCGAGTAAGGCAACATCGTCCACTTGTCGATCAATAGACGGAGGCGAGAAGGGGCGAGGAGAAGGAGGATTACAGTCACACACCCTCATCGGAACCAGAGAGATCACAAAGTACTCTTCAACGATCTCGGGAGCATTGATCTCGTCGATCTTCCTGTTATACTTCTCCTTCTCCACCGCGATCTCCTCGAAAACCTCATCGGGAATCGCCACTCCCTTCTCATCTCGAAGCGACCGAAGGTAGTCCAAAGTCCCGGAGTACTGACTGAGATTCATATACGCGTCGTTCTCAGCCTCCTTCAAGGCAACCCATCTTTCAACTCCTGAAGGCAAAACTCGCACTTTAGAGTTAAAGCCTTGCGACCGTTAATCAGGTCACCGACCTCCATTGACGAGATATTTCGCTCCTTGGTTACCTCCTCGGCACAACCGGCGGAGACGGATTTATCAGGTCAACCCATCGCTCATAGTGATCGGGAGTTTGAACCGGCGGAGACGGATTTATCGAAGACAACAGAAGATGAATGAAGGTGAATTGAGCTGAGATATCTTCAAACAAGACAAGATTCACTCGAAAAATCACAGAGACGAACATGATTGAAGACGAATTGAGACGAAGACGAGAGAATCAAGAATCCGAAAGCGCAAGAACAAAGCGAAGAAAATCCAAAAGAATTTGAGAGACAAGAATGAGAATCGAGATGAGATGAACGAAGAGAATCTCAGAATGCGAAGCACTCATGATCGTTTAACTCTGATACCATAACAAACTTTCACCAATTGAAGATCAAACAAGGAAGAAGAAACTTCGAGAGAGAGAAACGAGTTGTTATGAAAGTATATGAATTCTCATTAATTAGAATATGTACAGTAAAGTTTCTATATATACACATTGTACTATCAGCTAAAATAAGCTTAGTAAGCTGTACACAGTAGCAGCTAACATACGCATGAGTAGAAACACTCGTGATAATTCGTAGTGTGAAAGGTTTGCATTACCCATTGAGACAATTCATAATGTGATGCTAACGCTCCAGGTTCTTCACCAGCAATAAATTGTACAAGGAACAAACTGAAGCTATACACATCACTAGTCTTATTGATTCTCTCCTGGTTATGAAAACCAACCTATATGCAAAGATGAACAAAATATATATTAGATTATAATAAACATAATGTAAGTGTTAGCTATAGAGACGTTCAAGGACGGGTTTCAAGTAGGTCACCTCATGAGTACATAGTATATCAAAGAGAGTCGGTTGATAGATTTTGAAGACAGTAAGAAAGCGCGACAAAATAACCCTGGATGGGGATACATGAGAGGTCCAAGAGGACATGGTAGTACGGTAAAGGTTCGTCACGCGGCCGGGGGTGGGAGGGGGGGGGTCAGCTGGTTTGGGAAGATCTCCATCAAGTGAGATAAAGTCCACCATCATCGATGAAATTTGGCCGCAGAAGGTCTGTAGGATGTAGTCCTCGTAGATGGCGATGTATTCTTCCATACGATGATCAACACGCTCTTCGCCATTGGGAAAACGAAAATTGCAGTCGAGTCAATGAGACTGCACCACCGCCACGTTTTGGGTTAATGAGGCATGTGTACACGTTGATGCCGGAGAAAACCTCTTATCACCAAACGCCGGAAACCTGGCTCATGTCTTACAGGAGTACTATCATTGAATTTCTATAGTTTGCAAATTCCATTTTAGATGTTGTGAAACGGTTTTAAACGAATCTCTCGTGATTATGAAAATCAAACATGCATGCAAAAATGAACAAAATATTTATAAGAGCATAATAAAAACATAAGTGACAAATAAGGACAGATTTATTACTAAAGAGGCTTGGCGACAAATAAGAACAGAATATCCGGAATTTCATGGTACAAAGGAATCTGGTTCACGCACTCAATTCCGAAATTCTCATTCACAGCTTGGTTAGTTGCGAGGAATCGATTAGCAACAGGTGATAGGATAAAACATTGGGATGCGGGGCAGGGGTCTAAATGCGGTTTCTGTGGAGAAGAGGAGACCCGAAATCACATGTTCTTTCAATGCAGATTCTCAGAGGAAATTTGGCGGAATGTCTCATCAGGGATTTCTCAACATCAGTACACAGCTGACTGGGATACTCAGCTTTCTCTCATCAACAAAACCACTCTACCTAAGCTTGATTTGTTCCTGCTGAGGTATGTGTTTCAGCAGACTTTATACCTAATCTGAAACGAGCGTAATCGCAGAATCCATGGAGAGCACCCTCGGACAGCTGCAGTCATGATCAAGATAACCGACAAAGGTGTTCGTAACAGGCTCACCTCCCTTCGTAACCAAGGAAACAAATGAACAGCAAGTGCAATGGTGCGTTGGTTCACATCAAAACCACCATGATCCTCTCTGTTTTTAGCAATCTTTGTCTGATTTTATGGAAACAGTTAGAAGCAATAATTATAAACTCTTATAAAAAGGTTTTTTGAGATGAATAAATTTTACATTCATTCGAAAAAGAAAAAAAACATAACATAAGTGTTAGGTAGGACTTAGTATGAAGGATGAAACAAATCAGAAGATAATATGTGAATCAGTGTACATAACATCATGATTGTCATTAGCTTTTTCATATCTCGTTTCAAGTAGTCTTGACCTAAGTAGCACTGACACGGATACGGGTATAAAAAACGGGTACGGAAGCGGAGACGGAAAACAGCAAAGTAAAAAAATTATGGATACGGGTACGGTGGGGATACGTTAAAAAATATATAAAATATAGCTATACATATAATTATAAAGAAAATCACATTTAAATTTCAACATAACAAAGTAGAAGGTGGTTTAGTTTTACGTGAAACATCACTTTTAAAACTTCATCGTATAAAAAATGTTCTAAAATCTCATTTTACTGATTTTTGATCATTTTTCTATCTTATCTTTTTCAGAGAAGTTTCCGAGCTGTCCCCGAGTTTCTGAGTTTCCGAAACGTTTCCGGTACAGGGACAACATGCATTTAGAAGTATCCGTGCATCATAGGTCTTGACAATCCTGCATCCGAAACTTTCGCGTTGAGGTCGACATCAAGTAAAACATTAGATGTATGCCTGTATTGAATCGATTGTGTATTAATGGAGGGGTTAAGCTATACAAGTGTTGCAGCCCTGCATTAAAAATGAGAGAATTTTGAAAATCCATAAACAAGTAATATAGTCCTAGGATCCTCCATTGATGTACTTTCGATTTACCTTTCGCGGCTCCAAGAGATATATATATCTTATTCTTGAAGAATGGGGCCTATTTAATAATCAAGAGATTGTCACAAATAAATTATAAATACAGACCAGAATATAGAAATTCTGTTGTAATGCAATTAGGTACCACATAGATAATCTCGCATGTTAATGTTAACCAAATATTCATAGACGACCTGTCAGCGGTTTGATCGTTATGATTATGTCTAGGAGAAACCTAATATACATTAGGCCGAAACATACAGATCCAATATGATTCATATACCTAAAACCATTCTTCTGCAATCCCTTGTAGTGGATTACATGAGGAATCAAATTGTGTTACTTTTACACGTTAATTAATATGGTACTAGGTGATAGACCCGCACACATGTGCGGACATTATTCTGTTATTTAGTTAATTTATATGTCTTTTTGAATTAGTGTCAAGACAAAACATCATATAAGTTTTTTTTCTATTTCGAGATGGTATAAGATTTAATTCATAGTTTCATATGCATATCCGAATTATTACGTTCGGATGCATAAAATAATAAGTATATACTTATACGAAAAACATTATAGCATTATATGTATGGAAAAACTAACAGCCATATATAAACATTCGGTTTTCGTTGGACATATTTTTTTGTTTAATATTTGTATATTAAGAATTTCGTAAAGATTATTTAAGGCATCTCTTCTTCCACCAATAAATGTGCTCTGCGTAAATCAGGATTGACATGACGATAACCATCATTTCTTCTGGTTTAAATATAGCCTCTACTTTCATCACTCTTCACCATACTCACTTCTTCCCTCTCCCTTGGTTCTACCAAAACTTCCATTCGTTTTCTGGCTTTTATCTTTATTCCTAACTTAAACATGCAAACATATTCATCGTTTTTCTGTGTTCGCATTTGTGTCGACCTCCGGAGTCATGCATGATCGAGTTCGTCGATGAACTTATGGTCTTTTTGCTAAGGGGAACTCGTCATTAAATAGATTTGTCCCGATGGTTCCTTCCGTTTGTCGCCCTTCCCAACTAAAGGACGACGCTCATATCCCTCACTTGGATTGATATTATGGGAATTCAGTAACATGTTGTGGTCCGCTATTCCGAGATCGGTTTGGATCTTCAAATATAGGAACCCTGATATATATTTTTTATTTTATTTAGAGCAACCGATTGTAAATCGGAGTGGATCCGTCCTGGAAGACGTGTAACAAATTGCTCTTTAGGCCGCCGCTTCAGCATTCTTTTTACCCCATAAAGATCCTCTGGCCGGTGTTGATTTCATCACGGTTCCGATATGTTCATCTGACTATCAAGGAAGAGTCTTGCGAGGACAAAAGATGAAATTGTCTTTCAAGAAAGGAACTCGACGGGAAGATGATTGTTTGAGATCGATTCCTTTGAGTTCCTTAATCTTGAGGAGAACATTGGTTCCGATGTTGATCTCATAACAATTCCTACCTCATCGACGTCTTGCTGGGAAAAGACTACAAATCGTCTGTTGAGAAAGAGGTTCGGTTGCTGGCGGAAAGAAACCGGTATCACAAGTCAAACTTCGGTTTGGACGAACTTGTCTTTCAAGAAATTATTTTGTATATGTTTAGAATATTTATTTAGTCCGACTTGTAATACCGATTTTGAGGACAAATAAAACGAAGGACAATAGCTAAGAATATTCTAAATGAAGGAGAATAGCTAAGAATATTTATTTTGTCCGACTTGTAATATCAATTATTGAGGATAAATAAAATGAAGGACAATAGCTAAGAATATTCTAAACAATAGATAAATAAAACGGCCATTATTCTGTTTGTTAGTTAATTTATGTGTTTTTTCGGTTAATGGCAAGACAATACGTGATTTTAGTTTTTTATTTATGGTCGAGATGGTATAAGATTTAATTTATAATTTTATATGCACATCGGAATTGTTCATTCGATGCATAACTTAATAATTATATACATATATAAAAACACATTATAGCATTGTATGTATATAAAAATTAACAACTGTAGATAAACATTCATTATTTTTTGGACATATTTTTGGTTTTATATTTGTATATTAAGAATTTTTCGGGGTCATTTAAGACGCATTTTCTTCGACCAATGAATGTGCTTTGCGTGTCTAAAATATCGTGTCGCTTTAAATTATAATTGAAAATTGTATCGTCGCTTCGATAACCTTCGTTTCTTTTGCTTAAAATATAGCCTCTCATTCATCATCATTCATCATAAAAATTGAATCGAAAGTTAACACAATGATTACAATAAGATATTATATTTGTATAATTTAATTAAGAGAAATATATTATATGCCAAAACTTAATTTAGTTGATAATTTAGATTTTTTTTTAGTTATGCAATCTAATTTATTTATAATTTTTTAACCCGCATTATAATGTGTAAGTTAATATTTTTTTTTATAAAAAATGTATATTCTTTGATAAAAGTTATATCGTAGAGAAAAAGAGATTAAAATCATGATTTTGTAAGTTTTAACCTACGTTTTAAAGTAAAATTATGGCTCTGAAAATAATTTTATAATATTTTTTTATAAAAATCTTTATAAAATTTATGTGATATAAGTTTAATATTTTTTGCATTTATTTAAAATATTTATAGATTAACATTTCTTTCTATGTTAAACTTATTATGTGTTTTAATATTTTAATAATTAAATATTTAAAAAGTAGAAATATCACAATCTGTTTATATTTTGTATTGGTTTAAGGTTATTTTTAATGTTTATATAACTAAAAATTGTTAATTTATATTTGTAACCTGTTTTTCAATGAACAAAGTTCGTTTTTTAATATTTTATAATCAAAATTAGCTAATGTATTTTTCAACACGTTTTGTAGTGATATAAATAATTTTAAAATTTGATGAAACAACCAGTTAAAAATTGTAATCGTAAAAACATCAATTATAATTTAACATATCATATATTTGAATAATATAAATATTGATTAATTTTGATATTTTATCAAGGTAACTATATTGATAAACTCGTGCAAAGTTCATATTAAAAAAAATTATAATCGAATTGAATAATTTATTGTTCAACTTGTTCCCTTAGTGGTTTAAATGTTTTACAATTTTAATAGAGCAATTCGTCAAAAAGTGTAATTATATAAAAAACAATTGTAATATATTATACCATACATTCGAACAATATAAAATATTAACTAGTTTTGTTATTTTACCAAAGTAATATATTTCAATCTAACTTTAATTTTTATTTAATTTTTATAAATTAAAATTTAGTTTATAGTAATTTTTTATAATATTCATTTTTAAAAAGTTAATTGTGTTAAAATATATAAATTTGTGTTATTTTATGTGTATATTTATTTCAACTGATTTTTATAATTTATAAAAGTAATTGATGTATTGGATTATTTAATTCTATTTATCATTTGGTTTAGTAATTTAATTATATTTATGGAATATAAATATTTATTAAAATATTTTTATTTGTTTTTATTTATGGATAAAAGTGTAGTTATTTTAATTTATAATAATTTCTAATAATAAATTCGAATTACTTAATTAATTTAGAAATTAAACTATTAAAAAGATTTTATTAGATTTTGCTATAATAAAAATAAAATATACATTTACATTTAAAATAAATAAAGATATTGTAAGATATTATACTTAATTAATTTTAGTTTGAAAATATTAACTTTAATGAAAAATATAAATCTCAAATAAAATCAATGGTCCAATCCGGTAAACTAAAGTTAGTTTTTCATAATAATCTCAAAGAGGGAATCGATATTTCACGCGTCTGCCATTATATTATCCGTACGAGTAACATAAGTAAAGAAGATACCGACAAAGGAAGTTGATAATGCCTTTATGTCTTCAAGGAATAACGTGTTACGACTTAGAGCATGTTTAGTGGTGAACCCCTCATGGGGTTCTTAAAAAAAAAAATTTTTTTTTTTTTTTTGGAAAAGTGTAAAAAAAAAAAAAAATCGAAAAAAAAAATAGACGAATGACAGGCTGCCACGTGTCATGAACAGTGTAAGAACCGGTTCTTAAATAAGGATTTTTAAGGGTCGGGTTCTTAACCCTTGATAATCATGCTCTTAGGCCATCCCTATCGGAGTCTCTTAGGCCAGTTTTTTTAAAAAAAACAATTAAAAATGTAACTGGTCCCACAGAAACAGTGAGCATACGGCTCTTAAATCTCTTATTTAAGAGACCGTCTCTTCCACGTGTCGGCACGTGATTCGTCGTCACCTTTTTTCTTCTTTTTTTGATTTTTTTTTCTGCCAAATTAAAAAAAAAATTACAAAATTAAAAAAAAAAGAAATTAAGAGCCCCACAAACGTCTCACCGGTGTGGGTGCTCTTAGGAGTTTAAAGTAGGACTTATGTTTAAAATGAGTTATAGTTCATCTTTAAATCAACCTCCACATAGAAATTAATAATTTTCAATACAGAGTACGTAGTTCTTCACATATGCTTAAATTAAAAGTACATAAGTGAAGACACTTTCAAAGGTCAAAGTAAAAATCTTAGTATATGCAAATCGCTCAAGAACACATCCATTAAGTACTATAGCCACAAAGCGCCAGCTTCTTTGAGCAACCTTTTCAATGACCCATTGAGATGAAGAGTCATGACAGTATTGGTCGTTCCTACAAATTTCCCTCCAACAAAAACCGCCGGAACTAGAGGGCTGCATCCTAACCGGGCCAAGGCCCACTCGATATCTTTACCATACATGTCCTGATCGATCTCGACAATCGCGGGGCTCACACCTTGCTCGTAAAATAGTCGTTTGATTGCATGAGACATACAACACGTACTCTTGCTAAATATCACCACTGCTCTTTGCGACGCCAATGTTGCTACCACATCCATCTCTATACTATTTTACTGTGTATATATATAGGATTTTTCTTTGAGTCGCTTGGTGATTTGTGTTGATGGGTTTGTTTTGGAGAAGTGAGTCGTGGAACGCTATATATACACATAGATATTCACATGCAATCTTTATGTACATATAGAAGTATCTTGGATTAATGATGGGGGCAAAGCTTAAAAGGAAGCATCTTATTTTTGGGTTGTGGATAAGAGAAACAGATGATATGATGCTCTAGAGTTGACATATGTGAGGTATAGAGATTGATATGAATATAGTGTAAGTTGTGATCATGATGATGCATGAAGAGAAAATTCCAGTATCATGGGGATCAGTATTACGTGTTAAGGGAATGTCAACTTTGCATTTATTCTCATCGATCTTGCCGCAGGTGGATTTACGTCGTCATTCATGATTTATGTATGATACATGATGAAATAGCTATTAGTACTTCGAAGGGTTCACTGCATAATCCCCGGAAAGGTGATCAAGTTTGTAATTGCAAACTTGAGAAAGAACTTTCAGCAAACCTACATATATATAATAGAGCAATTGGGCTTTATAACACTTATTGTCTTCGTTAGGGCAAGAGTGACACATTTCCCTGGTGTCATGAAGCACATGACATTTCCAGAGTGGCTTTGTCGCATCTGCTCCTAGAGAGACACGCCGACCAGTTTTATGTGCATGGAAGTTGGATTTAATTGTCCATTAAATATATTTTTTTTTTAATGTTGATTTGACTGCGCGTGGGAGAAGGCAGGGCTGTTTCCAATTTTTATTTCTTTAACCTATAATTAAAAAATAAACTGTTAAATTTTAAAAATGAACTGGACAAGCAAACATTTTTACCTTTAGCGTATTGCTTCGTGGTGAGAAACTCGTGAAAGATAAAGAGATTGAAAACTGTTCAGTGTTCTTCATCGGCAAACAGTTCATAAGGTAGGAACCTAGGGACCGGCCGTATCTGAGAATCAATGGCGAGTCGGAGAGACAACAGCGACACCTTCGCCGATTCCGGTAAGAAATTCTCAAACTTGGATAAATTTTATTTTTTTTGGGATAAAGTGTGAAAATTATAGGGTTTCGCGGATGCTGGAAAACCCGAGTTCGTATCAGAAATTGGAATTTGTTAATCGATTTTCGGTGCATGTAAAGTGAACAAAGTTTTTTGTATCGATTTGGATTTCGCCTGATTGGGTTTTGGGTAGGTTTTCAATTGGAGGAATTTGAAGCAAGTAATCATTTATTCGATTGTGAATTGATAGGAATAATTTATTAGTTTCAGTTTTCTATGTTATTTTGGTCTGGTTTTAGGATTCCCGCTTCGTTGTATGTATTTGAAATGAAAACTTGTTTGTCGGATCTAATTTTAAATCGGATATGAACGTTCTATCCATGTATGGTCGTTCATATAAAAATGATTGACTTGTTTTTAATGGTTCTTTTACACAGTTAACCTTGATAAAGATTGCATCCCACCTTTTGAGCTAGATGACGATGTTTGCGACCCTCGGTTACCGGAGAGGTGGTTCTGTCGGAATCACTATCCAACAGGGAGGATACTCCATTCCTACTCTAAAACAGACTATTTAGTGGAATTATATCTTGCTTTGAAAGATCACAAGGGGGATATGGACAAAATCATGAAGTCGCAGTTCGGGAAGTTATTCGAAATACCTTTGAGGCGATTGGCATTTTCGGGGCAATTGGTACATGGTTTTCTCACACGTCAGCTGCAGTGTAAGATACGTCACGAGCGTTGGTTTATCTTCGGCCCTAAGCCGATCAAGTTCTCTTTAAGGGAGTTTTATCTAGTAACTGGATTAAAATGTGACCCCTACGAGAAAAGCTCTTAGTAGAAGAACACCAAGGGGAGGCTGTGAGCCTTTCTGAGGAGCAGCCCGTCGATGCACCGCAAGGTCTGTGGGACTAACCTTATTTAGTAGAGAGTAAATTTGATACATTTGTTTCTTTAATTTTATATATAAGTTGTTTGTAATCGTTGTAAGATGATTTAATAAACTATTTTCTGCTTTGAAACAGTTGCTCCAAGTCATTGGGACACATTGATTGCGGCGGGGCCGGTGGGCAAAGACGAGAGTATCGATCAGCTCATCAACCGTCTGAAATCGGGGGAAAAATGGAGGGAGATACGAGGTTGCAGCTAGCCCTTGTCATACTTGCTGACGGTGTGGTTGCCGTAGAGAATCAGTACGGTAAGGTTTCCCGGAAAACCGCTGAACTTGTCAAAGATGTGGACAAGTTTTTATCTTATCCATGGGGCCGGAAGGCGTTTGAGCTAACAATGCTCAACTTCATGGATATGGTAAGGAATAAGTGAATGAAGAATAGGGTGACAATGCCATCGATAAGCATGCGAGGATTCCCGATAACAATTCAGCTGCTTGCCCTTGAAACAATCCAGGAGCTACATGCTAAGCTCCCAAGTGCATCTGCTGAGCTAGACTTCACTCCTCTTTCCTGCAGTGGCTTGTATAAAAAGAAGACTATCGACTACAAAGATCTCATGTATGTCGAGAGCCTTCCCGCGGTATGCATTGGAAGTAAAATTTATAGTGTGTGAATGTATACATTTTTTATATGTGGATATGAACGTATATAAGACACGTAAATATACTTATGTGAACGTATATATATTATCAAGTTATATAGCAGTTTGGTTGTTGTAGACGTTGTTAATTGACAAAGTTATGCTACTTTGCAGCTTACTATAGATTCCATTCTTCATATTTCCGATGAAGAAATGGATCCTAAAACGTGGGAATGGAGTGATGATGTCGAGGAGGAGGATGAGAGCATAGCTTATTTGGAGGCAATCCTGACAGAGGGGAATGCGTCCCTACAGCTCAATCGCAGGTCTTGGCCCGGAGGAGACATATCGTGGCCTAGGGTGCTGACAGCAGAGGAGATGGAAGTGTATGCGAAGAACAAAGAAGAGAAACAACATAAGAAGAGTGAACCCAAGGGAAAGGGAAAGAAGAGAGCTATGAGCGCTGATGTCGATGGTGACACAGGTTCATCTGACAAGGGGAGCTTCTCTAGAATGGATGAAGGTTGGGTTAAGGAGCGGGAGGCGGTGATTGTTGATGCCGTGGCAGAGTCAGTAGGATGTAGCAAATCTTTGTGGGTGCAAGAGTGGCGTCCGGAGGTGGAGGCATTTGTCAAGAATACCATTGAAAAACTTTTAAAAAACCAAAACTTAGTTAGGGTGGATAAGGCGGGCTACAGGGATAGTAGAGAGGACGTGATTCCTGACGTTATTCCACACGCTGTCCTGGGTATCCCTGATCGAAGTGGGAAAAAGAAGAAGGAAAAATGGGTTCATTTTGAAACAGAGGTGCCCACCGGGGTCGAGAGTCCAATTATGAAGCCTTCTCAAACAGGTCGTGGCATTGGCAGCGTTGTCCCTAAATTCCATACTAGGCATTCCATGAGAGTATCAGAGTCCGTTGGAAGTACCAGTAAACAGCAGAAGGAGAAGAAGCAGCTGGTAATTTTTTGTGAACCCGTAAATCTCTTTATGAACATACATTTGTTGTTTTTTTGTTGATCTAAGTTTTGATGTTTAACTCTTATAGGAGACGTCTCCATGTAACGTAGCCGAAGAGGTTTTGTCGGATGATTTTGTTGATCAAAGTCTCAAAACCCGTGTTGGTAAAGGTGGGGTGACTGTAGCTGCTTCTAAGGCGGCTCGTAAGCAGAAGAAGCGCAAGGCCACACCTCTTAGGAAGAAGACAAAGCTTACACAAGAGTATGTTACACTTTCTGAATCGCCACTCCAGTTCCCTGCTGACGAAGACGAAGATGTGCCGGATAACGTCCCGTCGGACGAAAGAAATGAGGCGGCAGAGAAGCTCCCTTCGGATGGAGATGGAAAGCGGAGGAGGCATATACCTGTACGAACGTCGAAGCAGAAGAAGTTTCCTAAGGAGGTACTCGAGAAGGTATTCTTCTGTCAAATGTTATAAGCCGTATCTATCCATATCCATGTGAACGTACATTATCTCAAGACGAAGTTTCGTTGTGCAGGAAGTGGATGCTCCAAATGTGCGGGACCCAGTAGAGAATGACGACCAAGTTGACCCTTCCTTGGGTTATGAACAATCGTTGGGAGATAAAACTCCCGCCGTTAGCGGGATTGAGACGGTATGGACCTAATCTAAGTTTGAGAACGATCATGTTTATTTGTGAACGTGCATTAATGAATATATGAACATTCAATCGACATGAAGATGTGTCGGATGACAACGTCCCCATCGATGAAGGGAATGAGGCGGCAGAGAATCTCCTTTCGGTTGAAGAACTTGAGAGTGTTGGAAGATCGAAGACTTCGGAAAAATCTGGAAAACGCAAAAGGCATATCCATGGAAGAACTCCGAAGAAGAAGAAGAAGATGTCTGAGGAGGCGCTCGATAAGGTATTTTCTGTCAAATGATATTAAACACCAGAAGCATATCCATATGAACGTACACTATGTGAAGGCGAGGTTCCGTTGTGCAGGAAGTGGCTGGTCCAAGTGCGCGGGACCAGGTGGAGAATGAAGAACAATTTGACCTTTTGTCGGGTTATGACCAATCGACGGTATGGGCTTAATCTGGGTTTGTAAACGTTCATGATTATTTGTGAACGTGCATTAGTGAATGTATGATCATGCACCCGACAGAAAGCAGGACATACAATGGTTGTTGATGAAGTTGGCTCTACCATGGACGATGGGTCTAAGAAGAGGGAGTCGAATAAATAGCCGTTTGTTGTAGACGCGATGGCCGCATCTTATGAAGAGACCCCCAACCCATCGGCCTGTTTACATATGGATGATGACTTGGATCCCCTGTTTACATATGGACAGCCTCCAGAGGTAGTAAGATCCTCTCGACATACCTCAAACCTATTTAGCTATCAAACATATCTGTGAACGTACATTACAGTCGATATACTAACATTGTTTTGAAGAATCCAGCTCGTACAACTTTCCAGGACCCGGGTGCCACAACCACGGATGAGGAAATCGTCCAGGATGCCATGATGGGAATGGTATAGAGTAAACCTATCTTTGTGAACAATCAGACGCATCTATGAACGACCACATATATCTATGAACGTACATTTATTTTTGGAATCACATTTGTTTTGCAGAGTGTAGCTGCTACAATTGTCGGTAACCCGGTGGGGTTAGAGGCTACGATAGATCCAACAAATGTGCAGAATCCGGTGGTCAGAACAATAGAAACCATAAAAGCCCCCGTGTAGGAAACGGTATGTGCATAGATAAAACGTGTGTACGATCATAAATGGTATCTGTGATCATACACTAATCTGAATATGAACGTTCATACTATAGGAATCAGTTCGGGCAACTGTACAGGAGCCACATGAGGATGCCACTACGTATGTAGGGCATGACAAAGAAGGACACGTTACTAAAGATGAGGCCAAATTTCCAGAGGTTGGTGAAGCAGAGAACGACCCCTCTGATCGCTCGCCGGTCCAAAATTTTGTGCCTCCATTTGTTAGTCCCCTTAATGTGGTACCCCTGAATGTATTCCCGGTAATCAAAGTACCAGATGATGAATAAGTCCCAAATGTACACGTAGAACCGAAGGAGACATGCGACGGGAATACCCTCAGAGGTGAGATAAACAGAAGACTCGGAACCTGGAATACGAATCCCCATTCGTCAATCTGTTTAGATCGAAGAGATTAGGTGAACGGACGATACACCCTCTCGACGATGTAACCTACGATGAAACGCAGGTTGCTATTAAGGCCGCCGAGAGATTTGTAGGTAGAGAGTAAGTTACCAAAACCTTTTTTCGCTAATTACTTAATTGAGTAACTCTTTTTCTTATGATACACAAAAGAACCATTATTCTTGGTAGGCAAAACACCTTGCAAACTGGACAAGTTTTGTCTATCTCGGTGATCATTGAACTTGGGGCATTGGGGGTTAATCTCGATTACGAGGTTAGTATTGCTATTTGGTAGGCAAGACTGAGCGTCATTTATAAATAAAGCATTACTGCATTTATAACAGTCGAGGTGCTTGGCAAACATCTGGTTGACGAGGTGCTGATATGTTTCTCCTACGTTTTTCAATCTGAATGGCATTACCTTGTAGGAAAAGGTTCCTCGATCTATTATGAACGACATCTTTTATCTGTCGTATAGATGAATCAATATTTGGTTGTATTCAGAGAAAGCGTCCATAAAAGATAAGATTTCGTTGTCGATGGTTGTTTCAACTAGCCGGTCGATTTGGCGGTAGCGAGAAGCAGTCCTTAGGACCTGCTTTGTTTAGATCCGTGACATCCACGCAGACTCTCCATTTAACGTTCTTCTTTTGACCATTACTGGATTTGCGAGCCATTCCAGGTATTTTACTTATGTGATGGACCCGACTCCTAGCAGTTTTTCTACTTCATCATTTACCACCTTCGCTCTTTCTGTTCCTAGCTTCCTTCTTTTTTGTTTATAGGCTTGAATGTCCTATCAACGTTGAGCTAGTGACATGCTATGTTCGGGTCGATTCTGATCATGTCTCTGACTGACCATTCGAAAGTGGACACATTCTGTTTAAGGAAGTCGATGAGTTCGGCTCGGATGGCGGGTTCAATGTTAGCTCTAATTCTCACACTTCGTTCGGGGTGATGTTCGTCGATTTTTACATGTTCGATCAAATCCAACCAAGGGTTATCTCGGTCGAATTCCCTTGGGGGTGTTACTTCTTCTGCGCCGCAGGTAATTCCCTTTTGTAACTCGGCGGTTGGTCCGTTAATTGTGCCTTTGCCGTTGTCGTTAACTTTTCTCCGTCTGCGGCTAGGGCTGGAGCGTCCGGACTGCCTGTTGGTGTTTTTTTGACTTATGATCCTGAATTCGTCGAACTATCGGGGGCTCCATCACCTTGCGGGGATGATTTGGATTAGATTTGTTCTCCTCCCCTCGTGTTGCTGGTGTTGATGATGTCGTTAGCGTTGTTTTCTCCTCCTGTCTCCTGCAACGAGAGTGGTGTTTCAGTCATTGCCGATCTGACTTTTGATCTTACGAATGTATCCAAAATCCCAACAGACGGCGTCAATTGTTGAATCAGAGATACATAATGATCAATTCAATAAATTGATCGAATTAAAGTTACTTGAATAATTCAAATTTAAAGATCTAAAAACAATAACATAAGGACCAAAAAATCTAGTCGTTTTATTAACCTCAGAGTTCAAAATCAGGGTCAATTTCTCTGCTCTGGAAAGTAGGGTTTGAGTACAAAAATTATGGATCGTTTTTTTCCTTGCAGGAGATTTAGATTTTATTTCCTAAATTCTCTTTGATGCGATAATATAAAATCTAAACAATCATATATTTTCTTTCATTTTCGGAGATTTGTATATATCTTCTTTATTTTCGCTAAAATGCTAATTTGCTATTAATTATATTTCATTTTCTTGATGCAGGTCGGCAGAGATAATCGACGGGCTTCACTAGGTTAAGTTGTCTTTTTTAATTGGGTTCGATCTTCGATGAACCATTTAGTTGTTGGGTCAGATCAAATAGGGATGCTAAACCCCCTCCAACACCTACCATTAGACTACCACTATTTATGTATGTAACGATTTATTGATGATTAATAGGGTCAAAAGACTTCTAAGTCTTTTTTCAACATTACCGTTATATATGGGTTTAGCACCCATCCAATTAGCAGGGCCCAATACATGTTCTCTGTAAAAAGGTCGGCCCAACAGAAACGAACTCGGCCCAACAAGCAAAAGACCCGAATAAATCATCCAAACCGAGCCCATCACCAACAGCTCGCCTCGGCTCAGCCCAGGACAATCAATCGTCTCGGCTCTACTAACAGACAAGGAAATGATCAGCGCGGCCCATCTCGTCATCATGTACGGCCCATCCGCACGAGCTCGACAAGAGGTCAATGGCCTGTAAAAAGTACGACCTTATTTTACTATAAATAGAAGTCGTCACTGTACATTAATGCAACTTTTGGGATTTTTGCACTTCTCACTACTTTCTCTCTTTAGAGTTAATATTTCCTGAATTGTAAACCGAGCTCGTCTTTCGACCAGCTCGGGCTCTCTTTCTCTGAATACGACACGCTCGTTACCGACCAACTCACTCTCTTTACATACATATCGCCGAAGGTCTCTTTCTCCTCCATGATTCATTACCGAACCTACTCAATTCTTCTTTAAGGATAAACTTTGACCCTCGGACCCAAGCACGTCAACTCTCCCGAGCAAGACACGCATTTAAACCTTTGTGACAAGCTCGGTTATCACAATTGGCACCGTCTGTGGGGAATAAAGTTTTTTCTTCACTAACGGACATGTTCAACAATGACAGGATTACCATCGAACTGGGACTTCGTTCTCATGCCAGACAAGTCCAGCTCGGGGACGAACTCCCAAGCGAGGGGTCAACCCCATCCTCAGTACGTCTCTCAAGTCACGGACCCAATCATTCAACCGGCGGGCACCGAGCAGCAACCCCTAAACACCGAGCAGCCTCGACAAGAAACAAACGACCAACAAACCGAGCAGAACACTTATGTCCTGCTCAGGGCTCTCATGACACAAATAACCAAACTATCCCAAGGAAGTAATGCCCGTTTCGACCAGCTCGCAATGGCGCATGCGATATGCCAAGGTCAGATCAACGATCTACGGATGTCGAGCCAGCAGGCATCTGCACCTCGGACTCCTCTCAACTGACTGTTATTCGATGGCACAACCCCTCCGAACCCTAGGAGCCGAACAGTCTCACAGCAAACAGAGGAGACCGATGAACCTACTGAAAATGAAATCCCAAACAACTCAGCAAAGGACATGCACAGGGATAATGAGATCGAAGACTTGAAATTAATGCTAAAAAGTATGACATCAAAAGTTCACCAGGCGATTAGCTCGGCACCCGAAATCGATCGCGTAATAGAAGAGACTCAGAACACCCCTTTTACTCGACGACTCATGGATACTCAAACCGAACATCCAGCTTCCGCAGTCAAGATAAAAATGATGACATACGATGGAAAAACCGACCCAAGGCAATTTCTGACGGCCTTCCGCATAGCGATGGGTCGAACCAACTTCAACCTCGGAGAGCAAGACGCAGGCTATTGCCAGCTGTTTGTCGAGCTTTTGACTGGTTCGGCTCTGAATTGGTTCTCTCGTTTAGAACCAAACTCAATCGACGGATATAACGATCTAACGCACGCCTTTGTCAAGCACTACTCAATGTACATACAAGAAGAAGTATCCAATGCCGACCTATGGGCCATTTCTCAAGGAACGAAAGAAAGTCTCTGATCGTACATCACCCATTTTAAAAGCGTGCTCGCTAAGATCTCGATCACAGATAGCAAAGGCCTACCCGCCCTGAGAAACGGCCTATGGTACGAGTCGAGCTTCCGAGAAGAACTTAAAAAGAACATACCGAGCTCACTTGAAGACGCCCTCCACCGCGCATCAATTTTCATTGACCTCGAGGAGGAGAAAGAAACTCTAGCAAAGAAGTTCGGACCCAAAAGCTCCAGTTCAAAAGAAAAAGCCGAGAAGAGCAACGAGCAGTACGAACCGCGACAACATTTCGACCAAGATTATAAGAGGTCTAAAGAAGAAGACATGGCAAGAAAGGGCAAGTCGTCCTACTACGCCAGCGACCAGCCACAGGACTACAGACAAGACGAGGAGCGACCATACCAAAGCCAACGTCAAGATCGGCCCCCTCCAAGCCATCAGCAAGAACAACCCCCTCAAGGTTATCAAGTGAAGGAATTTCTAGCAGTTCTAATCAGATTAGCAACCCTAGTCTGAATTCCGTAGCCTAGGATCTAGGGTTCATGTTATATTGAATCTACAGATCTCGAAGTTACCTGGTGATTAGCAGCGGAAGGGTTTTGCAAGTACTCGAGATTCTCAGCGCCTCAATTGCTGCGCCTCTACTGGTATCCACACGCACACGAACTGAACAGTTGGGATGCTAGTGCCTTTTGAGATCAGATCTCTTGAGAGGTTTCTAGTTTCACTTTGTGGCTGTGAATTAGGTCTGCGCTTTGTCAAAGTCGACCATATATCTTATATATGTTGACTTAAACCACGACCCGAATAACCAACGATTAAACCGAAGTTAATCTTGCCATTCGCGATCTGTGTCGATCGATGCACATTCTGTGTCGATCGACACTGCCTCAGAAACTCGATATTGAATGCATATCAAATATGCTTTTATCAGATCATTACACTAATGATCAACCTCACATTCTATGTTCAGTTTTCTTAGGTGTGTGACCCTGTAGGATCATATAACACTAGCAATGGGTTCTAAACTCATTGATCATAAGTGGCTTCTAGCAAAGCATTATGATTGCCTAGTATTATATGACTGTCTCATCTCGACAATACAACTCTCACTAGAGTAAGTACAATAGATTTCAGGACATTCCCAACAATCTCCCACTTGTACTGGAATCATATATTCCCATAATCCCTTTGTATCTATATCTCGATCTGGCATAAGGCAAGAACTGTGTCATCCTTATTGAGCTAGATCATGTTTATCGAATTCTGATTTATACTGATAAGACAAACGACTGACATTCACCTCGTTTGAGCGCGGCCACGCATTTCCAGTATCAAATCTTCGATAGGCCATGAGATGTTTATCTCCTGTTATATAGGAGGTACAAATCCCATCTTGTTCCATCCATGTTCCTTTCACATTTCATGATACGCCCAATCAATGTCTTTATAGTCACCAGTTACGGCTGACGTTTGACAAAGTCAAGACGGACCAATCCACATGTAAGAAATCATGATGAACTCATGTCTAAGGACTATACTCTATAGTCGTAATGAGAAACTCTTATGACACTCATATAACCATCTTGTAGAGTTCTCATCAATGGGTCAAATCCGATCCTGTGTTCTCTAACACATATCTATGTGATTGACTCTAATACTCTTATTAATGACTTCATGAAACTTAGTCATCAGTCACCTCACATACTAGTCTCACGCGGTTGTTAATGTCCCACTTTAACAACCTCGACCAGGGACCATTGTAATTTATGTCATTTATTTCCTATAGGGTTTCATGATCAAGTCACATACTTGATGACCTATAAAATGTCATAAATTACTTTGGGACAATTATTTAATAACACAATTAAATAATACTGAAACAATTTCATTAAAATAACATAACCAAATTATGTTTTACGAACATCATGTCATAACTAAAAACCAAATACAACTCCCACTGAAATCAAGATCATATCTTAAGAAATCTAATGTCTATAGCAGCAGTATGACTCTCATGCTTAGGCCTTGGGAGAGGCTTGGTCAGAGGATCAGCAACATTCTTATCCGTCGGGACTCTGCTGATCTTCACATCTCCTCTGTTAATGATATCACGGATAAGGTGATATCTCCTCTCTATGTGTTTGGACTTCTGGTGTGACATAGGTTCCTTTGCTTGCGCAATGGCTCCATTTTTGTCACAATACAAAGCCACTGGCTCAGAAATACTAGGAACCACACCAAGTTCAGTGACTTTCGCCGAGGAAATCGAGCAGATAGACGCCAACACAGAAGCTGCGAACAAGCGAGCTCGTGATGAGGAGGATATAGAAGGAACACCTCCACCAAGAAGGCGTATAAACATGAGAATGGGAGGATTACCAATGATCAACGACTCAGTCCGATCGATCAAAGAATACGAGTGCCGAGCCGCAACCATGCAACAGTGGCAATGTAACACCGGCGACGAGCTCAGGATCGGCAGTGACATCACCTTCACCGAACATGAAGGAGAAGGAGTAGACCGACCGAACAACGACCACTCGTCATCGCAATGCGAATAGGCGACTGCGAAGTCTCTAACATCTTGGTCGACACCGGAAGCTCGGTGCACCTAATCTTCAAAGAAACGATACAACGAATGGAGCCCAGTAATTATCGCATCAAGCCTTCTGCAAAGCCGTTAACCGGCTTCTCTGGAGACTCGATCAACATGATCGGGACAATCAAACTCCCCATCTACGTCGGCTGAATCTCCAAACTGATAAAATTTGTGGTCGTTGATCGACCAGCGATCTATAATGTCATCCTCAGTACCCCATGGATCCATGAGATGAAAGCAGTCCGATCCACGTACCATCAATGTGTCAAGTCGAGAACATGCTTCCGTATCGAGAAAATTATGCCATAAGTCGCAAGCTTACTTGGTCGCCGAGCCACGAGTAGAACTACCACCGCCTGATCGACCCCAAAAAGATGATGTCATTCAAGTCAACATCGACACCACCGATCCCGAGCGTTGCGTAGGAATAGGAGCCGACCTTCACGAAGATCTGCGAGACAGACTCGTCGAGTTCCTCAAACAAAACGCCAAGACGTTTGCCTGGACAACCAACGACATGACCAGAGTAGACCCGTCAGTCGCATGCCACGAGCTGCATGTCGACCCAGTCTTCAAACCGATCAAACAGAAAAGAAGAAAGATCGTCCCCGAGCGTGCGAAAGCTGTAAATGATGAAGTAGAGAGATTGTCAAAGGCTGGATCGATCACCGAAGTGAAATACCCAGATTGGCTGGCAAATCCAGTAGTTGTGAAAAAGAAGTACGGCAAGTGGCGAGTTTGCGTGGATTTCACTGATCTCAACAAAGCCTGCCCCAAGGACAGCTTCCATCTCCGACACATTGATCGGCTCGTTAAAGCAACTGCCGGACACGACCTCCTCTCTTTCATGGACGCCTTCGCAGGGTGCAACCAGATTATGATGCACCCAGATGACCAAGAAAAGACTTCCTTCATCACCGACCACGGCACTTACTGCTACAAGGTCATGCCATTCGGACTCAAGAACGCAGGAGCAATGTACCAGCGCCTAGTCAACCGCATGTTCGCCGACCAACTCAGAAAAACAATGGAGGTCTATATCGACGACATGCTCGTCAAGTACACCTCGGCGGACGACCACGTCGATCATTTGGCAATATGTTTCGCAAGCCTAAACAAGTACGAAATGAAGCTAAATCCGACCAAGTGCATGTTTGCCGTTATGTCGGGTGAATTTCTCGGCTACATCGTCACAAGAAGAGGAATCGAAGCGAATCCGAAAAAGATAACGGTAATTACCCAGCTCCTTTCCCCGAAGAATACACGAGAAGTTCAAAGATTGACCGGACGAGTCGTGCATTGAATAGGTTCATCTCACGATCAACCGACAAATGCCTCCTATTTTACAACCTCCTCCGGGCAAACAAGAAATTCGAGTGGGATGCCAAGTGCGAGGACGCGTTTCAACAAATAAAAACCTATATGTCCACCCTACAAATTCTGGCTAAGCCCGAGGAGGGCGAGACGCTCTACTTATATATTTTCGTATCCACCTCGGCTATAAGAAGTGTGCTCGTTCGTGACGATCGAGGCGATCACAAACTCATTTTCTACACAAGCAAGATCTTTGACGACGCGGAGACACATTACAACACGCTAAAAAAACTCGCACTAGCCGTCGTCATCTCAGCAAGAAAGCTTCGCCCCTATATCCAATCACATTCGGTGGTCATGCTCACAAACAAACCGATCAGAACGATCTTGCATAGTCCGAGCCAATCAGGCAAGATCGCCAAGTGGGCAGTCGAACAAAGCGGGTACGATATTGAGTACAAGCCTAGAACCAGCGCCAAGTCCCAGGTCTTAACAGACTTCCTGATCGAGCTGCCACCGGAGCTAACCATAAGCGAAGATCAAACTCCAAAGGAGAAGTGGATATTATTTGTGGACGGATCTTCATCAAGGAACGGCTCAGGGGTGGGAGTCAAGCTAACTTCCCCAACCGGCGAGATAATCAAACAATCCTTTCGACTGGCGTTTCCAGCCTCTAACAACGAGGCCGAATACGAAGCACTTCTCGCCGGTCTACGGCTAGCCGAGGTGGTAGGGGCAAAGCAAGTAGAAGTGTTCGCCGACTCCCATCTCGTGGTGAACCAATACAACGGAGAGTACGAAACAAAAAACGAGCGTATGGACGCGTACTTAAAACTCGTCCAACAAATCGTTGCACAAATCGGATCGGTCACATTAACCAAGATTCCCCGAAGCGACAATTCCTCTGCAGACGCTTTGGCCGCCCTAGCGTCAACCTCTGATCCCGATCTCTGACGCATCATTCCGGTTGAACGCATATCCCGACCAAGCATTGCCCCAGAAGAAGACGTACTACTTATCACTGAGGAGGACGAAGGAATGGACGATGCTTACAAAAGCAATGAGGACGTCATCAAGGTTCCCGATCCCGAACCAGCCGTAGCCGTCGATTGGAGAAATGAAATCAAAGAATACATTCTCAACGGGACGGTCCCTGAGGATCGATGGGCGGCCCGCAGATTAAAGGCCCGATGCGCGCAGTACATAATGATGAAGGATGAACTGTTTCGATGGAGTGCTTCCAAAGCTCTCCTACGGTGCATAGACGGACAAGAAATACAGTGGGTAACCGAGCAAACCCACGAAGGAGCTGGCGGAAACCACACCAATGGCCGAGCTCTCGCCGCAAAGATCAAGCGACACGGGCACTTCTGGCCGACCATGATTGCCGACTGCGAGAAGTACGTATCCAGATGCAAAAAATGCCAAAGGCACGCACCGAGCATACATCAGCCAGCTGAGCTCCTCACTACTGCGGCTACGCCCTACCCCTTCATGCGGTGGACAATGGACATCGTCGGACCCCTCCCAGCCTTGCACCAAAAGAAATTTATCCTAATAATGACCGACTACTTCACAAAGTGGGTTGAAGCGAATTACTACTCGGAAATTCACGACCTCGATGTCCAGAAGTTCGTATGGAAATACATAATCAGTCGCCACGGTGTCCCGTACGAGATCGTAACCGACAACGGATCTCAGTTCATATCTCATCTGTTTGAAATATTCTGCGCAAGATGGAAAATTCGCCTGAGCAAGTCCACCCCGAGGTACCCACAAGGAAACGGGAAAACCGAGGCAACCAACAAAACAATCATCGACGGACTCAAAAAACGAATGGAGAGCAAAAAAGGCCTCTGGGCCGACGAGCTCGACAGTGTCCTATGGTCTCACCAAACAACACCAAGAACTTCAACCAGCCAGACACCTTTCCCCTCTCCCACGGAATGGACGCAATGTCTCTTGCTGAAATGTGCGTCCCAACAATCCATTTGAGCGTCTCACCCGAGCATGAAGAACTCAACAACAATATGATCGTCGACTGCCTCGATCAGGTGCAAGAGCTACGCGACCGAACACTACTACGCCTGCAAAACTACCAGCACCAAATCACCCGTCACTACAACAAAAAGGTCAAAGGGCGACGCTTTGTCGATGGCGACCTCGTGCTACGAAAAGAATTCGAAAACACTCGAAAGCACCGTGCAGGGAAACTCGGGGCCAACTGGGAAGGTCCCTACATCATCTCCAAGGCAGTCAAGCCGTGCGTGTACGAGCTCGTCACGATGAGAGGAGAAGCCATTCCACGCTCGTGGAACGCCAACAAACTCAAACGCTACTATTACTAGATCGACCGAGCAGCATGGGAGAACAACGCAAGCAAGACCCCAAGCATCTCGCTAAAAAAAAAAACCCCGAGCGTTGCACTCAACAAACCGAGTTCGCTATACACGAGTTCGAGTAATATGTAAAGTGAACTACGATCGGCTTGATCCCTTTTTCGGGGTACGTAGGCAACCTCTCACGAGGCTCAACTATATCAATAATAAAATTTTATTAAGTATGCTTGTTTCCAGTTCCTCCGAAAAAATCGACATTCTGGTCAAATGCTCGATACAGCACGACCATAGCGTGCAAGCCGGGCCCAGTTCCTGCACAAGGCTGATCGGCAGGAAATAAGCCGAACCTAGTTTTCGCATAACTATCCCGATCGGACCTTAGGGATAAAATGAGCACTTACTCGCACCGACTTGTGGGATAACGAGCAATGCCTCATACCCACCCAATTAAGTAAGCCAAACTCAGTTCCCGCACAAGGACAATTGACAGAAAAAAGCCGAACCCAGTTTCGCACAACTTTCCCGATCGTACCTACAGGATAAGCCGAGCACACCGCTCGCTCCTCCCTAACACTAACTTATTTTGAGCATACCACTCAAAAATCAAACGAACACTGCGAAAGCTAAAAACGTGGAATGAAAATACTAAGGACGCGAAAATGCCTGAGCAAGTTCAAAACAAGCCAGAAAGAAAAGGAGATCCGAGTTTATATTATTAAATAAAAAAAGAGAGCGTGCACATAGCACGAGTCCGATTACAATAAAACTGCATAAAAAAGGGGGAATCTAGGAAGCCTCGGGAGAGCGGTTCTCGGCTCGATCCTCTGCTGCGTTCTCATCTCAATCAGGAGCCTGACCTTCAGTTCGATCCTCACTTTCCCCAGGAGTCAGTCCCATCAATCTGAGGGCACCTGCTACGTCGGGAGTCACAGCCACCTAGTTGGAACCGTAGGGATTCAGAACAAACTCGGACGGGCTTCTTTCGCGACCATGATCTCCCAACGGAGTCATTACAAAATCAAGCTCGGTCAAATCAGCAACCTGGATCGCAAGCAATTCATCCCTCAGATTGACAACATCAAAATCCGCATTCTCAATCGTGGATGCGGGAATCTCAAAGCCATCTCTGACAAGTGCCCTCAGCATCGAAGCAACCACCGCAGCTTGATTCATCTTTATTTGCTTCCTTTTTCCGAGAGCCTCCTCCTCCCTTGCCTGCTTGATCTTCGATAACCGAGCCTGAGCCTTCTCAAGCATCCTTTCCTGCTCCTTGAGAACTGCGTGCTCACAAGAAACTTTAAACGAGCACACTCGGTTTCCAGCTTGGCCTCGAGCTCGGACACGCGCTTATTTTTGTCGTCCACTGATGTGTTGTAAATTTGAGTGGATTTAATCATGTTTTAGAGTGTGTTTTAGCTTTAGGAAAAGCATTTAGACAACATTATTGTGTTTTAACTTTAGATAATGCATTTAGGCATCATTAGGAGTGCATGTGCTTTGTTTTTCTCTTTTTGTAGGTGGTGGATGACCTAAAAGAGCACTAAAGGACAATGGAGGAGGTAGAGACCAAAAAAGCACCCAAACAAGGTGGAAAAACAGCTAAGGATCGTGATAGGAACTCCCAGCGGGGTGCCACAGCGGCCTGTAGGCCGCTGTGAAGTATTTGCGGATGGTCGGGAGCTCCAGACTCCACAGCGGCCTCCCCAAGTGTTTGTGGATCAAAAACCCTCATAGCGGCCTCTCACAGCAACCTCCCCAGGCCGCTGTGAAATTTGACCTTGAAAGATCGAGTCATTTGAAGAGCGTGCGTTCATATTTAGATTTAAAGCTTCACACCAAAGTTGTAGGGAATTGAGTTATATTTCTAATGGAGGTAGTTTGAAGTCATTTTCAGCTATACACGAAGAGTTATGATCGATTTACTGGACACATATCAATTATGTCGTGGTGATACCAACTTTTGCCCACATGCTACATTTTCTCTTTTTCTTTTGGCTTGTAGACCCTCCCATGTTCTGAGGTCGATCAAGACACTTTGTTTTCTATTATTTAAGACCTATTGGTGTATGTAGAGAGGCATGATCCACTTCTTGATCCATTTTTGGATCTAGATCAAAACATTATTTTTCTTTTCAAGTTTGGTTTGAGTTCTTCTTTTAGTTTCCTCTTGTTCTTCATTTCTGTCTTTTTAATTATGTTTTGCTTTGTTATTATCATGCTTATTGAGTAGTTCTCTATAAGTTTCTGGATTTGAGCTGAGGTAAGGGTGATCTAGAAATGGTTTAGGTTGTTTAATAACTTGGGAATATTGGTTTCTTACTTGCTAGAAGTTCTTAATGCTAGGATTGAATTGGCCACTCAACTCCTTGATCCTAAATGTTGCTAGCACCGAGAGGTGTAGTTTATGTTTGAATCTCTATCAAGTGCTTTACATTCTTAGCCAACGAGAGTTGATGTTTAAGGTGTTTAGTGGTAGTAAGAACTTGATCTTATTGCATAGCTATCTTGAAATTGCCAACGAGAGTTGATGTTAATGCTTGATAGGTATAGGGTTATTATCACGAGAGTGGATTAACTAGAAATCGTTGTTCTTAGCCTAAGAAATCCCCCATTGTTTGTTGAATGCTTTTGAACTGAATAATGATCACCCAAACCGAAATCTCAACCCAAGGAACTTAGTCTTTTATCATCTCTGTTTTTACTCTGTTTTTGTGAATCTTAGTATCTTGATTAGTGAATGGTTTGTTCTGTTTTTATTTCACTTTTGTTATCTGTATCATTTGTATATTAGTTTATTTGCTTTCATCTCACTTAGGTTGTTAGTAAAAAACCAAATATCTTGTATTTGCTTAGTTTAAGGAACTTTGTGCATTCTTGGTGTTATAGGTCACTAGCTCCCTGTGGATTCGATCCTAAAGTGTTACATCGACATACCATTCGATTGTGGTAGCGTACACATTAGGTTAATTGGTGTGTAAAAAACGCAAACATCAATTTGGCGCCGTTGCTGGGGAGCTAGGCGATTTATCATTAGGATTTCAAATTTCCTTGAGACTAAGCTTTTTTTTTTTTTTTTTTTTGCTGGTTACTGATTTTCTTTCAAGTGTTTGCTCTTTTTGCAGGGCATAATCACAAGAGAGAAAGTTCAAGAGAGAGGATGGCTTGGAACCCCACAAGCTACCACAGTTTTGAAAGTTCACCTACTTATCAAGAAGATCCTCCATATGAAAACTTTGTTCAAGAGTACTATGGATATGATGAAGGATGTCAATCTTGGGATCCTACAAGCTACAATGGTTTTGAAAGCTCACCCACCTATCAAGAAGACATCTCATATGGAAATTATTCTCAAGAATATCAATATGGACATGATGAGGTCTATCAATCTTGGGACATGGAGTATGAGCATGGAATGGATTATTACTCCCCAAATGAAGAAGAGATTCTCAACAGTCAAGGTTTTTATCAAAACCAAGGAGACCAACATTTCCAAGATCAAGGGAGTTTTTCAAACCAACAATCCGAGGACACAATGCAACAACTTCTGAAACAGTTTATGGAGAGCACCAACAAAGCCATGGTGGAAATCAAGACACAATTTGAAAGCCTAGCATCAAGAGTTGGAACCATGGAGCAATCCAACAAAGCCAGACAAGGTGTGGAGATGGACTTTGAACCTGAGAAGGAGACCATTGATGAAGCTCTTGAGATAAGATATGAAGAACAAGTTTATGTTGGAACACTCATGATTCATCCAGCAAGGAGCACAAAGGAAGAAGAAGACATGGTGGTAAGAACTATTGAAGACTCTCATGAAGATGGCTTGGTTTTTGGATGCATAGAGAGCATAAAGGAGATTTCAATGGATGATGAATTCTCAACCAAGGAAGAAATGCATATCCAACCCAACTCCAAGCAAGCGACAAAGAGTGAAGTGCCTAAAGAGAAACAAGAGAGTCTCACTGAAGAAATCTCCATGGATGGTGAAAAAGAAAAATTTCAAATGGTACAACTCTTTGACAAGCATCTTGGTATAACTTCCTCCACAACAATGATCATTGATGGTCCAAGGAAGATATCTTTTGAGGAGATTAGGATGAACGAGTTTAGGGGATGGTTCTATGATGAATATGATCCTGGTGATCCAAAGCCATGCCACATTCCCAACCAGAAAAAGTGAAGGGATAGTCAAGCTAGAGACTTTAAACAAGCTCACTTGGGAGGAAGTCCCATGGTATCCTCTTTGTATATATTGTGTGAATTTTCCTTCTTTGAATTGATTTTTGTGTGTTTGTGTGAACTAATGTGTGTTTGAGTTTTGAGTGTATATTTTCAGCATGTGGGAACAAGAAGGAGCACAAGAGGAAGAGTCACATAACAAAATGCAGGTGAAGGAGACCACAGCGGCATGGTGCAGCGGCATACTTATGCCGCTGCGGAGGAACCAGCGGGACGAGAATTTTGGCAGCGGCATGCGCAGCGGCATGCTAAGCCGCTACAGGTAAGAGCCACTCACAGCGGCATTGCGCAGCGACTACGCCAAGCCGCTGTGAGGGAATTTTGTGAGTACCTTCTCTCTTTCACAACAAGTTCCTATCCTTGGGAGAAGACGACACCACACCTCCTAACTACTAAGGTACCACCACCAATTTGTATATAGTTTTTAGTTTGTTTTATTTTTCATTTAACCATCTTGTAACCCCCCTCGATTTATTTTCACACCGAGTCGGTGTGAAGTAAGTTTGGGGGGTGATCAATTAACCATCATATATAAGTTTTAGCGAGTCTTTTGTTAATATATATAAGTTTTCAAAAAAAAAAAAAAAAAATTGAAAAATTAAAACATAAAAAGACTTGTAGTTTCATATTTGTTTCACTTTTAGGATCGAGTCTAGTAGCATTATAGGTTGAATTTGCATAGGAGACAATGATTTAATTGCCTTGTAAGAAATTTAGATTTAGAACTTAACATGATGCCCTTGTTAATCATACTATGTTGCTTAAACAACTCTTGAAACACTTGCATATTTCAAGTTTTGATCACACCACTCCAATCTATTTGTCAAGTTTGATACTCTCAACTTTGAAACCAACTCATCTATATGGACTTAAATGAACTTAATCTTCTCACTTATGGGATTTTGATGCTTGATCATGGTCACTATATACACACTTGGACTATCTTTACCACATTTTACCATTCTTTGTTAATCCAAGTGGCCATTCTCACTCTTAGGATGGTTACCACACCATAGAACCCTTCCCTTTTCTTTTAAACCTTCATTTGATTGATTGAGTGAGGCCTCTTTTGATAATGCTAGCATGTGTAAAATGTTAAAAGTATGAGAACGACAACGATTAGCTCTCATAGGCTAGTCTAGGAGTTTACTATTGGATTAGCATTAGAGGTTAAAGCACTTGAAAATGGGATTGGGAATGTAAGTAAAAAAAAAAAAGAGTGAAATGGGGAGGAAAAGAAAGAAAGAACCAAAGGCTTGTGTGAGAGAAACACTTGGGGAGTTGATATGATTAAAAGAAAAGTTCTAAGTTGTAATGAAAATGAAACATAAAGAAAAGAGTCTTAGAAAATATAAAGGATAACTTCTCAAGAACCAAAAATGAAAAAAAAAAAGTCAAATGGTTAAGTTTGGGAGAGAAGAGAGATTGGTTAAATTTGGGATGGGATTTGGAAATACATTTGGGTAAGGCAATGAGAGTTAAAGTTGTATGCATAAATTGTTCTTGTCTTGCTACATTTTGCAATATGTCTAGAATTCCTCTTCCTTGAGAGTTAGCCACCAAATAAGAATTCATGACCCTCCTCTAAACACCATTTGAAACCCTTTTATACCAAGCCGATTGATTGAGATCAAATCCCCATTTGTGAGACTGCACTTTGATGAATGAATGAATTTAAGAGTTGGTGGAATGTTGAGTTAGTTGATTCTTGACAATGTGCTTAAGAGAATAAGATTTGGTGTGTTGATAAGCCTAGAGAAATTAGAGTGGATTAGATTGTTTGTTCATGCAACATATTATCATTTTCTAAGGGCATCATGTTGAGGGCTTGCTAAATTTCTTTGGTTATGAGTCTCCAACTTCAAACCTCTCCTCTTTGATCTCATTATCGATTGCTTGAGGACAAGCAAAGAAACAAGTTTGGGGGAGTTGATGTGTTGTAAATTTGAGTGGATTTAATCATGTTTTAGAGTGTGTTTTAGCTTTAGGAAAAGCATTTAGAAAACATTATTGTGTTTTAACTTTAGATAATGCATTTAGGCATCATTAGGAGTGCATGTGCTTTGTTTTTCTCTTTTTGTAGGTGGTGGATGACCTAAAAGAGCACTAAAGGACAATGGAGGAGGTAGAGACCAAAAAAACACCCAAACAAGGTGGAAAAACAGCTAAGGATCGTGATAGGAACTCCCAGCGGGGTGCCACAGCGGCCTGTAGGCCGCTGTGAAGTATTTGCGGATGGTCGGGAGCTCCAGCGGCCTCCACAGCGGCCTCCCCAAGTGTATGTGGATCAAAAACCCTCATAGCGGCCTCTCACAGCGACCTCCCCAGGCCGCTGTGAAATTTGACCTTGAAAGATCGAGTCATTTGAAGAGTTTTCGTTCATATTTAGCTTTAAAGCTTCACACCAAAGTTGTATGGAATTGAGTTAGATTTCTAATGGAGGTAGTTTGAAGTCATTTGCAGCTATACACGAAGAGTTATGATCGATTTACTGGACACATATCAATTATGTCGTGGTGAGACCAACTTTTGCCCACATGCTACCTTTTCTCTTTTTCTTTTGGCTTGTAGACCCTCCCATGTTCTGAGGTCGACCAAGACACTTTGTTTTCTATTATTTAAGACCTATTGGTGTATGTAGAGAGGCATGATCCACTTCTTGATCCATTTTTGGATCTAGATCAAAACATTATTTTCCTTTTCAAGTTTGGTTTGAGTTCTTCTTTTAGTTTCCTCTTGTTCTTCATTTCTGTCTTTTTAATTATGTTTTGCTTTGTTATTATCATGCTTATTGAGTAGTTATCTATAAGTTTCTGGGTTTGAGCTGAGGTAAGGGTGATCTAGAAATGGTTTAGGTTGTTTAATAACTTGGGAATATTGGTTTCTTACTTGCTAGAAGTTCTTAATGCTAGGATTGAATTGGCCACTCAACTCCTTGATCCTAAATGTTGCTAGCACCGAGAGGTGTAGTTTATGTTTGAATCTCTATCAAGTGCTTTACATTCTTAGCCAACGAGAGTTGATGTTTAAGGTGTTTAGTGGTAGTAAGAACTTGATCTTATTGCATAGCTATCTTGAAATTGCCAACGAGAGTTGATGTTAATGCTTGATAGGTATAGGTTATTATCACGAGAGTGGATTAACTAGAAATCGTTGTTCTTAGCCCAAGAAATCCCCCATTGTTTGTTGAATGCTTCTGAACTGAATAATGATCACCCAAACCGAAATCTCAACCCAAGGAACTTAGTCTTTTATCATCTCTGTTTTTACTCTGTTTTTGTGAATCTTAGTATCTTGATTAGTGAATGGTTTGTTCTGTTTTTATTTCACTTTTGTTATCTGTATCATTTGTATATTAGTTTATTTGCTTTCATCTCACTTAGGTTGTTAGTAAAAAAACCAAATATCTTGTATTTGCTTAGATTAAGGAACTTTGTGCATTCTTGGTGTTATAGGTCACTAGCTCCCTGTGGATTCGATCCTAAAGTGTTACATCGACATACCATTCGATTGTGGTAGCGTACACATTAGGTTAATTGGTGTGTAAAAAACGCAAACATCATCCACCTCCGCCTGAGCGTTGGAACAATGGGCCAGTTAATCTCGATTCTCGACATTAAGCCGAGCATTCTCACGAACCAGTAGCTCCATCTTGCCCTCCAGAACAGCGACTTTGCCTCCCTCGACCCTGAGAAGAGACCGCAGCTCCTCCACAGCCTTCACCCGCTCACAAAGATCTTCAAGCGCGGTGACAGATCCTCGGGCTTCAACGAGATCCCGTTCCAGCTCCCCGATTCGGACCCCACACGCGGCCAGCTCTCTTTCATAATGCTCAAAGAGCATGTTGTAATTACAAAAACCCTACATCACGACAAGAAACAAGTCAGAAAGAATAGCATAACAAAAGAAAAGAGAGAGAGAACGTACCCGAGCAAAGTCAGACGCATCTTGCTTCTGGAATTCAGCCATAAAAAAGAGTCAACCGCAGGACGCTCCCTCGGAGGGCTGCTCCTAAACGGACGAAGCACACCCGCGCAAGCATGCCCATTGTGAATGATCGGTTTTTCCCCTTCATAGTCAAAAGAAAAGCCATACTCAAGATCGCGCATCTCAGGCTCAGATTCAGCAACCTCTCCAGCATCAGTACGATCAACTAAGGCATCCCCTCCCTCAGTCTGATCAACGCTCCGACCTCAGCCTGATCCTCCAGCGCTCCGACCTCGACCTGGTCCACCAGCACTCCAACCCCTTGAACATCAGAATTGGCAGTCCCGATCTCCACTTGACGAGCCAAAGTCTCGTCTTCAGTTTTCTCTTCACCCCGCTCGGCAGTAGGCGTGGACTTCTATTTCATCTTTCTCTTGCCACCCTCACTCTCATGAGCCTCCGACCGAACCGCCAAAACTCCCGTGGTCGACCTTTCATCAGGCCGTGACCTTTTATTCTTCTTCTTCTTATGCTCGGCAGCCCTCGCTGAAGAGTCATCGACCATCTGGCCAATCCCTCAGAACAGACCAAGTTCATGCTCATTTCGAAGGACCAACCCGGGTATCAGCTCCATCGGATTTTGATTAGCAACCCGCTCCGCGCCAAGATTTTCCCATACGTAATCAACAATTTCGGCATCCATCCGACCCATATCCTTCACCTTTCTTCCCCTCTTTGAGTACTCGACGAGTGGATGATTGTTCAATTAAATCGAGGATTCGATCAAACGGAGATGGCAACGTGAAACCAAACCCCGATCAGGAAAAGGGAAAACAGGGACAGAGAAAAACAAAAAAATGATGATGATACCTTCGTCAAGACGCTCTAAGCTCTCTTCACCCGATCAGCGCGAACTTCTGGCCACTTCTGAATTCCCCGAGCAACAAGTTTCTTCAAATCCTCGGTAAAGTTGTCTGGTAATGGGAGCGTAACAGGGTGACGGTCTGCAAAAAAGAAAAACGATCATGAGTTAGTCAATTAAGAAGAACGAGCAAAGACGAATCGACTACCATGAAGATGATTCCATTTTATCCTATACGGTCTCCCCGGATCAGGAACCGAGGCCAAATTCACCCGAGCGTAAAAATATCGATCCTGCCAGTCATCAACTTTTGATGGTTTCTCGATGACAACCTTGAGACCATACCGAGTCCTCATACTCACATAACGGGTCCCCACCGTCATACTGTTCGTCGATATCGACGAGATCTCCTCAAAAAACCGGAGACTCATGTTAACACCGCATTCGGCGGCCAAAATCACCGAACCAACCAAGTTCTGAACCGCACCAGGGCAAAGTTGGGACAATGCAATTCGTCTCTCTTCGCAGTATGCAACCAGCAGCCTCGGCAAGGGAAACCGAAGATGAATAAGCCTAAACCAGAAATCATATAGACATACTCACCCCTTCGGGCAATGCCAGGGTCTCTCATCAAGACTAGGCCTACGGATCTCAAGTCGACCTGCGCCACCAGTCGAAAAAATTACTCACAAGCCACTTTAAATCGTCATCCGTACACTTCGTCTGCAGAACGGGACGCAAAGGGCACGACTTCCTTTCCTCGGCATTCTCCGAAGCTGCTTGTTGCATCGTCCTCCGAGCGTTTTGGGACCTACTCGGAACTGGTGAAAGGGATGCAAGCAAAGCCTGATCCACCAAGTACACGTCCTCTTCCTTTTAAAGCAGAGGACCCGAACAATGTCCGGATGAGGTCAACCAAGGCCAAGCACCGTCGCCCTCCGAATCTATGAGATATGGCACCTGAATGCTCGGGAAACCACTTGAAACAACAGCAGACCGAACTCGATCATTGTAAGAACTCGAGGAAATAACTGTTGTTCGTTCCGAGCTTGCAGAAGAACTCGATTGCGCAACGGACGAACTAGATTGCGCGGAATTGCCCGAAGACAAACTTAATGAATGAAGATCGCGATCGGAAGACGACTCTGAATGAGAATCGATTCTCATGACTGCTACTAATACAACAACAATTCTAGAGAGAGAAAATAAAATCTAGAGAGAAGGGAGAGAAAAGTACATGCGGAAGAAGCAGAATGAAAAATGAGAAGAGCGAAGAAGAGTATTTATAAGCGGAACGGGAGGTTCTCGAGGAAAGTGCAATCATTTCGCCTATGCGACTCTTCAACTTCCAGCAGTTATAGGCATCATCATTACAAAAAGGCGCCTCTTCAGTATCCAGCAGCTTTCGAAGAAGTCCTTTGAGATTCCCGAGGAAGAAACAGCAAAACGAGCAGAAACGAACGAACCGACCAGATTCACACCAGACAGGTATCGACCCAACTAAACACTTGAAAAATCCGCCGACTTCAACGACCTTGAAGATCGACGAACTGGGGGGGGGGGGCTTACTGTTATATATGGGTTTAGCACCCATCCAATTAGCAGGGCCCAATATATGTTCTCTGTAAAAAGGTCGGCCCAACAGAAACGAACTCGGCCCAACAAGCAAAAGGCCCGAATAAAGCATCCAAAACCGAGCCTATCACCAACAGCTCGGCTCAGCTCGGCCCAGGACAATCAATCGGCTCGGCTCCACTAACAGACAAGGAAATGATCGGCGTGGCCCATCTCGTCATCATGTACGGCCCATCCGCATGAGCTCGACAAGAGGTCAATGGCCTGTAAAAAGTACGACCTTATTTTACTATAAATAGAAGTCGTCACTGTACATTAATGTAACTTTTTGGGATTTGTGCACTTCTCACTACTTTCTCTCTCTAGAGTTAATATTTCCCGAATTGTAAACCGAACTCGTCTTTCGACCAGCTCGGGCTCTCTTTCTCTGAATACGACATGCTCGTTACCGAGCAACTCACTCTCTTTACATACATATCGCCGAACGTCTCTTCCTCCTTCCTTATTCATTACCGAACCTAGTCAGTTAGAACCGGTCGATCTACCGGAATTCAAAAAAAAAACGGACTTAATACGGAAATTGCGAATGGATAGTTGAGGCTCCATCCATGTGGATACCACGGAAATTGCGAATGAATATCCATCCATGTGGATACTACAATGATCATATCACATGCAAGGTGCTTACCATGGATAGAAAGTAACCAATGAAAATGTTGTTTTTGAATGGATAGTGGTCTACACCTACTATATGTCCACAAATTCACAATCATGTGAACTCTTAACCAATTTTTGTCCATTAGACCCGTACTTTGTGTCCACGGATCGCAATAATGTTAACTCTTGACCACCGATTATCCATCATAAACGTTTACCCCATGGTAAGCATCTTGTTAACTATTGTCCATCATAAGCGTTTACCCATGGTAAGCATCTTGTTAAGCATCTTGTCCATCATATGTTAAACTATCTTGTTAAGCATGAGATGTGATCGTCCAACATACTTTTGTGTCCACGAATAATCATATGTTAAACCATCTTGTTAAGCATCTTGTCCATCATCATTCATGTTAAACCATTTTGGTAAGCATCTTGTCCACGAATAATCATATGTTAAACGTTTACCCATGGTACACATACTTTTGGATTCATCATTCATGTGATCGTCCAACATCATATGTTAAACCATCTTGTTAAGCATCTTGTCCATCATAAGTATCCACGTGGATGGATGTTGTGGACATCTACTCTAAACTATCCATTCGCAAATTCCGTATTACGCCCGAATTTTTTTATTTTGAATTCTGGTACATCGGTCTATTTTATCTCCATTCCGGCGGTCTATATTGTCGGAATCATCACCTCCCCTATCCTATCCACCGTCAAAAAATGAAGGGTAAAAAATAACTCATAAAGTAAGAAAGAGAGTGTAAGAGAAAAGAAAATAATTAAGAAAAATAAGAAAATCGGATAGATAGAATGATGAACTATGGATAGGATGTTGAATTAACTATCTATAACTCAAAGGCAAAAGCTAAGGCCAAATGGTCATTAATCACCACAAAAAAACAAAAAAAAATATATATAAAAATGCAAAAAAAATTGAAACATATAACTTTACTATTACTTTTCGAATAAGATACATCCAGTGCAATTACTCCTCAGAAGACTAACTAGTTCTTTCAGCATTACTTTGAATCGAGACCAAAGCTGATGCAATCACTAAATCGGAGCTGATGCAATCACTAAATCGGATGTAACCGAAACCGTTGATGATTAGTAATATTCTAATAAGATCAGTCTAGATAATAGCGTTATAAAACTAGTGGCCAACTTTGGGACCTCTTCAAGCATATTATATAGTCATATACACATGACTCATCTATATAATATATTCTTTCTCTATTTACACGCCCATTTTTCCTTTCGTTCCTTGTCTGATTTTACATATATTCTTTCAAATATAGGAAGGAGCTTACAACAATGTTCTTTTTATTTTTGTCAACGCTTACAACAATGTTCACGTATTCGAAAATTCTATAATTACCTTTTCAGATTTTTTTTATAAGAAAATTCAATTTCAGATTTGACATTTTCGAAATTCACCTGTCTTAGGACCAATAGTATATATATAATCGCTTGAAATTGATCCTTTTCTAGAATTTTAATAAATATAAAACATTTGACTCGAGTCATCATCTACAAGTCTCTATCGATGAACATGTCGTCGGTAGTCCTTTTATTTCTGAGCTTTTTTCTAACATAGGGAACATATAATGTTGTTAAGGATTTTTAAAGTCTTTTACATTCTTACACAAATCCATATCATTGTCCTGAATAGCCCCAAAGTGTTCCACATAATTAAACGATGACGCATTAATTTGCACATGGATCCGGCAATTTATTTCATGTATCTCATTTACATACAAAAATATATATACAAATAGGGATGATATATATGTATATATATATTCCTGGCATAGGATGAAAGGAATATGATGATATACTGAGAGAATAGGCCATTTTGGATAAACCGATCGATTCCCCCAAAGATAAACATAGATCACACCACTTGTTACAATCTCATTACCGTTTTGCCGTCCCTAAAACCAAACTCGTTTTTTTCTGTCTGCCTTAAATCGTACCCATAACTCTCTTGGTATATAAAATACTTTTTTTATTTTATTTAGACCATGTTCTTTAACGAATCGTTGTGATAGCAATAGCAATGGGAAAAGTAACTACGAGGGAGAGCAAATAACCACAATGGAGACAAAAAAAAATAGTCACTGGAAACGATCGTTATAACATAATGAATCTATCGCGATTTTGTTCAGCAACAACATCTCTTTTTGTTTGGACGCTTGTGGTCAATCTTCCTACTATGCAAAATTACTTCGTAATTATTTTGGACGCCCACATCAATTTAAGTATTGTTTTAAGAATCCATTTAAATACTTGGAAAAAGTACATTTATAAGCTACATTTCTCATTAGAGATTAGTCTGAGCCTTTTCAAAAGCTTAAGATACCCCAAATTAATAATAAAAAAATAGCTCGATCTCCATTGTTTTACTCTATTATTCAATACAGCTTATCATTTTTGTATGTGGCTAAGACAAACAATAGATAAATGAATATGACCTTAATATCCATACCCAAAATAGTTTGGTTGGATACTATTGAAAAATAAAACTATCCAATTTACATATAAAAGATTCTACAAGTGGGATGTTGAAAAAGAAATTAGATAATAGTTATTGAAGAACATCTCCAAATTTTAATAGTATTTACTATTTACTACTCAAATTTCTTGTCTCCGTAATGTTAGAATTCTAATGTCCTTTAAGATTATAAACAATGTACTAGATTTTGACTCGGCTAAAAAAGCACGGATATTTTTTATTAAAAATAGTTTTGAATTTTTTATAATAAATTTGTTAATTATTTACTATTGACTTTTAATAACTGGATATTATGATGATTAGGTTATCAATCCATGAATACATTGAATAAAATTTTTGTTTTAAAATAGTTTTACAATATTTTATTTCTAATAAAATAGTCGGTATAAAAGTTAAGTCATATAAATATTTGGGTTGACTGCAAAATTACCCTGGAAATTGAAGTCAACCATGAAACTACCCTCGGCCTTCTCCTTCCTCTCATTCGCTAATATATCTGAAAGTGCAGGTGAGGCAGTATAAAAAAGCAGAAAGTAAGACACACAAAGTTTGTTAACGGGGTTCGGTTTTTCCTACTCCTCGGGACCTCGTCCAGACTTCGAATTCACTTGAATAGAAAGTAATCCCACCAATTACAGACGAATAGAACAAACTCTATTGATCTATCACTCTACCCAATACAAGAATTCTTCAGGATCAAACACCTGAGCTAAGCTACCCCTAGAACCTAGACTTTTCCCAAAGATACAAAAGCCCTCTTGAGTTTTTATTCTCTCAGCTCTTGCATCTTCATAAGGCCACGCCTCTCCTCTTTATATAGGCTAAACTTGCTCCTCAAGTTTACCTAAATAAAGTTATAGCAAATATCCTTTTTGTTTTGATATTTCCTATTCCACATTTTTGGAACTTTTCCTTTTTTTCTTGAAACTTATTCAAAGAATAAGTAAACAACTCCAAGCTGCAATCTTCACTCCAAGATCTTCATCCAGCTCAGCACACAACCAATAAACTGAATCACATCATAAAGATTCGTTCATATTTCAATAATCAAACATACTCACGTCCTGAGTCACGTCTTGTACTACCACTTGTACTACGCCGTGGCTGACACATCAAATACCTCTTCAATCTCCCCCTTTTTGACTATGTATGTGATCTCAACAACCCTAGCATCAAAGGCTTCGTCACTAGCAACATTCAACATCATCTAAAACTAGCAACACCAATCTCCCCTTACTTGAGTCACATCATGGTCAAAAACTAACACATGAACCGTCCTCCTCCATATTGAGGATGAAATCCTACTGCACCATGTCCTTTACCTTCACAATGACAACATATAGGACCATGAAATCTCACTTCATAATCTTGCTCCATTCGTTTCTTCTCCTTCAATAACTTGAAGCATCTTGGCCTAATATGCCCAACAACTCCACAATGATGGCAAACAGGACGCCAAATTCGTTTAGGTGCACTCTTCACTTCTGGGATTTTCCTTGTTGCAGTCGCTGTAGCAGTTCTTGTACCAGCTCTCGTACCAGTTGCCGTACCAATCGACGTACCAGTTGCAGACTTCTTAATAGTGACAGTCTTTGTAGCAGCTGTTGATGCAACATCCATCTTTCCACCAGACACAAAAGCACTATCAGCTTTTGAAGATTCTCCATTGAATCCAAGACCACATCGATTACTTTTGCCAATAGTGAGAAGATGATCTAACTTCTTTGTGCCATTATTCAGCATCCTCACACCTTTTTGAGTCTCTTCAAGTTGAGCTCTGGCTTGCTGTGCTTCTTCTTCTTTCTCTGTTGCATACTTTCGTACTTCAGCAACTTCAGCTTCTAGCTTAACTTTCTCCTTAGTCAATGATGCATTCTCCTCAACCATCTTACACCAATGCTCATACAAGGCTTTGTAATTCTCAGCAAAATCATCATCGTCACTTACAGGATCATCATCACTTTCATCCTTGTCACTTCCAACTGCACACCCTGTTGCAGACGCTGACGCAGGTTCCGACGCAGACGTTGATGCAGAGCCTGTTGCAGATTTCGTAGCATAACTAGACTCAAAGGTTGTGAATGCCACAAAGTTCTTTATTCCTTCACCATCATCTGAATCACTTCCAGAATCATCCTTGACGTTCTTCTTCTTCTTATTATGCTGTAAATTTGCACAATCACGGCTAAAGTGACCAAATCCATGACATTCATAGCATTGTATCTTCGATGATGAGCTGTCCAACTTATCTCTTTTACTTTTCTTGTCTTCCTTCATCTTAAAATACTTAGAAAAATGTCTTGACAGCATCGCTATAGAATCTTCAGAAGATGAAACTTGTAGAGCAACTCCAACATCAACATCCTTCTTCTGAGCTTGTTCTTCATACGCTTTATTTAACTCAAAAGCTTGAAGTATCCCAACAAACTCATCAAACGCCATCTCATCCAGATTATGGGCTTCTTTAACAGCAGAGATCTTTGACTCAAACTTTGATGAAAGAGATCTCTTCAGCTTCTTCACAAGCTTCTTGTCCTTGTAAGTCTTTCCAAGAGCGAATGACTCATTAGATATGTCACATAACTTAGCACTAAATTGAGCCACGGTTTCTCCTTCATCCATCCTTAGATTCTCAAATTTAGATGCTAACATATCCAACTTAGTCCTCTTGACACTTGTGGTACCTTCAAACATGTTCTCCAATGTTTTCCATGCCTTTTGAGCTGACACACATTGAGAAATCAACTTGAAGTAACTTGCATCAATTGCATTATAAATTGCAGTCTTGGTTTTAGAATTGCAACTTGATGCCTTCTTCTCTTCAGCATTCCATTGATCTCTAGGCTTAAGAACTTCAACTCCTTTATCATTAACCATCATAAGGGGTTCCAACCATTCTCAATCGAATTCCAACTTTGGGCCTCTTCAAGCATTATATAGTCATATACACATGACTCATCTATATAATATATTCTTTCTCTATTTACACGCCCATTTTTCCTTTCGTTCCTTGTCTGATTTTACATATATTCTTTCAAATATAGGAAGGAGCTTACAACAATGTTCTTTTTATTTTTGTCAACGCTTACAACAATGTTCACGTATTCGAAAATTCTATAATTACCTTGGGGGAATTGCTAAAAATGCCTTCAAAATTGGTTTTAAATAAAAGTGTACCCTGAATTTGAATCAAATGAAAAACTGGTTTTGCGGACTACGGAAATTACCGCGAAGCCTTTACGACCAATCAAAAAACCGAAAAACGCAATTACCATTATAACGTTTGCCTTTGTCAGACGTCTATAGACGTCTGACGAGTTAAACTCTAAGCGAAGTCTAAATGACGTTCTCAGACATCGCATTGAAGTCTGATACAGAATAAGTTTGAAAATTTTAATTTTAAAATTATAAAAAAAAATATTTTGTCAAAAATTTTATATACATAAATTAAATATATTCAATTAAGTAGTATATAAATTAAATTGGGTAAATTTTAATCAGATTAAAAATATATAAAGTGGTTTAGTAGTTTCTAACCCTTAGAACATGCTTTGTAATGGAACTGGTGGAACATTTACATATGACTAACATTTAACTTTAGGGTTTAGATTCAAGGTTCACGAAATTTACATTTGAAAAAATTATATTTGCACATGTATGTTATAATGCGCATATATTAAACAATTTGATGTTTTCTATGTGTTTTGTTTAAATATTTTTCACTGTTTAGTGATTAATATTAGATTTAGGGTTTCACAGACTTCTATGAGAAGTCTGAATTTTGGGGTTTCGTAGACTTCCGAGAGAAGTCTGAGAAGTAATTAACTAGCCAAAAAAAAAAATACTTTTAACCAAATATACCTTAAGTGGTTAGATTTGACTAAAGTATATGTGCTTTTAATTTACAAATGTCCAAAAATCCCATGTTTAATTTATGGATCCAAAATTTCCCTAAAAATATTTTTTTATAATTTTGGATCCATAAATTAAAAATGGGATTTTTGGACATTTGTAAATTAAAAGCACATATACTTTAGTCAAATCTAACCACTTAAGGTATATTTGGTTAAATACACCATGTATCTTTATCTATACATGACATATGAAGTTGGATGTCATATTTTCATATGTAGGGTTAGGCTGAGGGTTTGTGTATTTTCATCCATATTGTTACATTTGCATATACTGGCTAGGTTGTGACTATATTAAACGAGTTTGATGTTTTTTGTAGGTTTTCTATATAATATGATTGTATTTTAGTAGTAATTAGTATATTTAGGGTATATCAGACTTCCATTTTAGTCTGATTCACGTATATGTTTTGTTAGACTTACCGAAGAAGTTGACCACCAATAAGTTACCCTACTTGGGATTGTACCCCATATATAAACGAAAGTTACCAAAATTAGTCTGTAAAAGTCATTATCAAATTTCTCTCTCTAAACGGATACTCGCTCTCTCTCTCTCTAAACACTCTCTAAAAACTCTCCGATAATCCTCCTAGCCACCGCCACTGCCACCGCCACCGCCGTCTTCATCTTCTTCAAACGTGTAATTACCTCTCCTTTTTCGTATCTTCTTACCAATCCCTACACCACCGTCGTCATATTTCTAAACTCTTCTTTCTGAAATTTTTTGAGATCTGTACGGTTTTTAGTCCGAGTCATCCCCTTCTCCCTATGTACTTTGTCTATGTACTTTCTCGTTTTAGATCCATACGGTTTTGTTTTTGAGTTAGCCCCTTCTCTGTATTTACTTTGTCTAGATCTGAACAAAAATATAGATTTTATATATTTTCCTTTTATATCCAGACGGTTTTGAGTCCGAGTTAACCTCTTCTCCGTATCTACTTTTTCTAGATTTGAACAAAAATATAGGTTTCTCGTTTTAGATCCATACATTTTTTTTGAGTTAGTCCCTTCTCCGTATTTTCTTAGTAAAGATCTGAACAAAAATATAGGTTTTATATATTTTTCCTTTAATATCCATACGGTTTTGAGTCCGAGTTAACCTCTTCTCCGTATCTACTTTGTCTAGATCTGAACAAAAATTATAAAATTCTCGTTTTAGATCCATACGATTCTCCGTATTTTCTTAGTCTAGATCTGAACAAAAATATAAGTTTCTCGTTTTAGATCCATACGGTCTTGTTTTTGATTTAGACTCTATGAAGTCTGAAGCTTAGATTTGTTTTTGAATTAGACTCTATTAGAAGTCTGAAGCTTGGATTTGTTTTATAATTAGACTCTATTAGAAGTCTGAAACTAGCCTCTGTTTTCAATTGTTTCATGGTACACAGGATGGGACGATTCAGTCAGGTTCCAACGTCGAGTAGTAGTTCATACGCAACTTCCACATTTCGACAACGATCCGGATCATGCAATGGATTCCCAAAGAAATGTTTATGCGGTCTGGAGCCTGTCATGCGAACCTCCACTACTGCCGATAATCCGGGAAGAAGATTCTTTGGATGTCGTAACTCGGATGTAATTACCTTTCTCTGTTATGTAGCCAGTTTTATTTTATCTTTACTCATTGGAAATCCGAAGAGGATTGTAAATTTAAAATGTGGCTGTATAGGATGGTGGCTACCATATTATGAAGTGGTGGGATGAGGCTATGATGGAGGAGTTTAACGACCTCACGCCGAGAGTGGACCAACATGGTGAACAAATTGATTACATCTTCCTTGGTTATGCTGAAATTGCCTGTGTTACCCACTTGGACGACGAGCTCAAAAAATTGCAGGCAGAGATAGCTCAATTAAAAGAGTTGTTGGCTGAAAAACAATCTACTCCGACAAATGGCGTCAAGTATGAGTATCTGATGTTTGCTGGGGCTATTATTATCATCCCGATCATCTTGAGGGCATTTTGTCAGTTGTAATATGTTAGTCCTGTGAATCCAGCTACAATTTTATGTAATATTAGACGAATTTCAGTCATCTTTTGAATTTCCCCATTTCATTATGCAAATTGTCCTCTTTTAAAGCTACTTACCTAAAAAACAAGAGTAATATGTTTGGGGTATGTTTTCGGACTTCAAATAATAAAAAATAGAGTGTCAGACATCATATGAAGTCTAACAATATTTTGTCAGACTTCAACTAATAAAAACTATAGTGTCAGACATCATATTAGTCTAACAATATCAGACTACATGTGATGTCTGACAATATTAGAATGCGCGGGAGTTCAATTGTTTTGTAATTTAGGCCCCAAAAATGCCTGGGAGTTATGTAAAAATGCGCGGCAGTTATGTATGTGGTAAAACCGTCGTTTCAACTGCTCTTATAAATAGGCTTTTTACCCTTTTTTTTACAGTTTCTAAGGAAAAAAAAAAAACCCATTCTCTCTCAAAGCCACTGAACCGACATCTTTTTCTGGGTATCGTATTATCGTTTCTAGATCTGGTTTCTCTCTGCTCCGCCGCTAACCCGCGACGGTAAGATTCATCGAATCCCTCCTTGCATGAATAAACGTAGAATAACTATTAGTCCTCAGACAGAAAATCGAGTCTGGCGATAGTCGGCAGACTCCAAGTGGTGTCTGATTATAGTCGTCAGACTGCGAATAGAGTCTGAAATTTTTCTCATACCTTCTCTGAGCTTTTTTTTTTTTAAATTCCAGATCTTGTTTCTATCTCCTCCGGTGACCTACGACGGTAAGATCCTTCGACTCTTCTCTTCGTCTTCATATTTACATAACTAATACTAGCCAGATGGCAAGAGATATGTCTGACTGTGTTTGTCTGACTGTGCATGGCGTCTGGCTAGTAGTACTCAGACTGTTCATGAATTTTTTCCCCCTTGTTGTTTCAGATTTTCTTATGGCAGATGTTGAATTCCCACCAAGGATGTTCACTGTCGGGTATGAACCAAATCCGGATAAAAGCATCCATTATTTTAGTGGACGGAGAGATCTCATGGATGATGTTAAAATAGTGCTGTTACCGGCAGAATGGCAAGAACTCCAAGAATCAGAATTTGGGGTTTTTATGAAATTGCATGACCTCCATTTCAAATGGTGCTCAAGGATGGTCCATTACATGCTATGCTTGCAGTTAGTCTGCAAGAAGAAGTATGAGATATGGTCCCTTCTTGGCGTTCAGCCTGCTAGGTTTTCCTTGAATGAATTTCGAGCCATAACCGGACTCAACTGCGACTATATCGAGAACCTGGAGTACCCTGAAGTTGAATACACCGATGAGATGAGAGCAATGTGGGAGCTTCTTGGGGTGGATTTCGAATTGGGCCCAAGTTATTCGCAATTATTAGAAGCCTGTAAAAACTGTGCTGGTTGGGAACCGCAACAGAGGATATGGCTGGGCTATCTAGCCATCTATGCAACCTTCATTGAGGCTCAACACTGGACAACATCCACAAGGGCTGATATGGCTAAGAATCTGCTGGTTCCAGGAACGTTAAAATCATATCCATGGGGAAGATTCGCCTTTAAGGTTCTGATAGACTATGTTAAGGAGGCAAACAAAAAACTCGTGGAAGGAAAAAATTATCAGATCGGAGGTTTTGCTGAGGTCCTGAACTTCTGGGTATATTGGGCATGCCCCAATATGGCGACAACTTATGGAGTGCCCTTCCAGAATGCCCCAACCACACCATTGCTGGCGTACCACGGATCACGAAGTCGCAAGAAAGTCGATGAAACCTTACGTAAACAGGTATTTCTTAGGCCGTTCTGAAGTCTGAAATATTTTATTCCCATAATAAGTCACATTCTGTGTCAGACCTCATATGAAGTCTGGCATTATGTGTCAGACTTCATGTGAAGTCTGGCATTATGTGTCAGACTTCATGTGAAGTCTGGCATTATGTGTCAGACTTCATAATGCCAGACTTCACATGAAGTCTGAAATTTGTTTCAGTCTGACATTTTGTTCCAAGTCTCGTATGATGTACCTATGATGTATGTCGTTGTGATATTTTAAATTCTTATAGTCATTTGGGTCCCTATTCATTTTGCTGTGTGACTTATAATTTGCAGTCTCGCGTCAACAACCTTGTACTCACGGAAGATCATGATGACATGTTCCCCACGTGGGACAACGATGTCGAGGAGGACGAAAAAGTTGATAACCTTGTGAGGGCAATGCTTGGACAGCTTGGGACTGCGGCTTGGAAGTGGGGCACTAAACACTGGAAAAGCGAAGGTGTGTTCAGGACTCAAGTTGGCGGTTCTGTCAAGCTTGAGATTAAGTCTGAGGATGTTTCTGCGGTTGGTGAGAAAAAACGAAAGGTTGTGGGAGTCAAGAGGAAGTTGGTACAGGATGTTTCTGATGATGAGGACGAGGAAGAAGAGGTGCAGGAGAAGTCTGGAAAGAGACCTAGAAAAGAAAAGGCTGGTCCCACTCTTGGGGATGTTGTTCAAAAGATTGAGGATCTGAAAAAATCATTTGAATCTCGGAATGATGTATTGGTAGATATTTTCAACGAGGGTTTGAGACTGATGGGTGACAGAGTTGATGATCTTGCCAAGAATGTCAAGAATTTGAAAGAGGAACGTGCTGGAGTTGGACAGAAGGAGAATGAGAAGGAGAAAGATACTGCTGGTGGGAAAGGTGGTGAGCTGAGGAAATATGCAAGTGTTGCGGCTGCAGAGATGGATAAGGCGGCCGGAGTTGGTGAGGATGAAGAAGATCAACCTGAAGATCTTCAGGATCAAACTAAAGTAACTGCTGCTGCAGGAGAAAGAAAGAAAAAGGAAAGGGAAGCCAAGAACCCGAAGAAATTGGTAGTGAAGGTAAAGAATCATGTTGCTGATATCGTCGAACCTACCAAGAGAGCGAAAACGAAGTCTGTGAAAGCAGTGGTTACAGACAAAGATGACAACCCGGCTAAGCCTACCAATCAGACTGCGGTTGATGATGGGGTTAGTCTCCAAAACCTTCAAACTCTGAATACAAATAAGGAAAAGAAAGTTGAGCCTAGGAGAAGTACAAGACTTCAGGAGAAATCCCTCAAGGGGAAGTAGCCTTCTTAGCAGTATGAGTAATCTTGATTGTAAAAACATGAGCATGACCGAGTTTGTTTTATTTCCCCCTTGTTATTGTATCTGCTCTGAACTTGGATCACTGCCATTAGACTTATATCAATAATTTGTTTGGTGTGATTTTATGTCGGGATTCTATTTTAATAATGTATTTTGGTTACCAGACTTCTATGGAAGTCTGGTTTTGATTTTGCTTAACACGGGTTGCTAAATTGTATATGCAGAGTATACCCGAGAGCACAGTTCCAAGTGTATTGTTCGTTACACAGTCGGCCACGGGCATAGACTTCAATGCTACGCAGAGGTTTAAGGAGGATACTAAGCAGGCAGCAGCTGAAACTTATATGCAAGCGAAGGCTAAAGAGGTTAAGCAGAAGGAGAAGGTGAAGACTCCAATTAAACCTGTTGTCCAAGCACAGGTTACACCGGGATATAACCCTTGTGCTGCTATCACCAAGATGCAAGTGAAGGCACTTAATGATTACAACAAAAGACAGCCGTATGTCTTAACACTCTTAACTAGACGAGTAAGTTGTATGCCTAATCTCTACACTAATTGTCTAACAAGCATATTGTTATTTGTAGGGGTTATCCGATTAGGAAAGTGAACACTTCACTCCAATGGTATTATGATCTTCGCACTCCAAAGGAATGGCTGCATGACACGGTCAGTATGACTTCAATGGTTGTGAATTAAGAATTCGATTCCAATAAATCTGGTTGTATATTCAGACTTTCTAAGAAGTCTGGTTGTATATTCAGACTTCCTAAGAAGTCTGGTTGTATATTCAGACTTCCCAATAAATCTGGTTGTATATTCAGACTCCTCAGAATTCCTAATCTAATGTGGTTGTGTATCCAGACTTCCTAAGGAGTCTGGTTGTGTTTTGTTCTTTTATATTAACACATTTCTTGTCTTGATGCAGCATATTGATGCCGGGATTGATCTGTTAAGGCTTCGTCAACAGAGCCATCCAGAATGGTTCAGGAGCGATAGGATATGCTTCGTTGACACACTCCTTCAGGCACTGTGGCGTCAACACTATCCACAATTTATCAAGAGCGGTGAGGGAGAGAATGGATCAGCCAGAACTAGAATGCTTCCTCCTGGTTGTTTTGATTACTTCACTGGTGATCTTCCCGTGTTCTGCAAATCAAAGAAGCCTTGGGGGCTGGAAATTGATGAGATCTACACCGCACTCCACATGGGCGGAAATCATTGGGTAGCAATTATGATTTCTATCACGGAAAGGCACGTAACAGTCTGGGACAGCATCCTTTCTGGGAAGACTAATGAGTCGGTCGGAGCGGCAGTGGCACCAATCTGTGAGATGTTTCCTTATGCGATGCACATCTTGGCCCTAGCTGCAGATGGATGGCCTTATCCCTTGGATCGTTACACCTTCTCGATTGACAGGAGCAAAGATGTTCCCCAAAATCAGCAAACTGGTGACTGTGGAGTGTACTGCTTGAAGTACATCGAGTTCCATTCACTAGGAATGCCGTGGCCAAAGTATCTTTGTGATAGGAACATCAAGCAGATCAGAGACAGGCTAGCTTTTGACATCATGTCTGAACTCGGGAGAACTGGTGAAGAAGGAGAACATACGGAGTATGCATTGCTGGACATCTATGGAAAGTAATAGACTTCCGATATCTTCTCCATATCTTTTGGACTCTCAAACACTGGATTATTGCATACATTTTCCCTATTTTCTTTTGCTGGTGTAAGGAACACAAATCCATCTTTTGGTGTGCTTGTTTATTTTTGTAACACACTTAAGCACTAATCCTAGTTATGTTTATTACTACGCTTGGTGAAACGGAACCCAAACAATTGAGACAAGTTTGAAAATCAGACTTCTGAAATACCATCATTACTACGTCAGACTTCGGAACCCAAACAATGAACCCTTAAAAATATCAGACTTCACTGAACCCTAAAATATATCAGATTTCAATGAACAACAAATATATCACACTTCATTACACCCTAAAACTTATCAGGCTTCACTGATACCACATTTCAGACTTCAAGCATTTCTAGTCAGCCCCAAGGTGTGGAAAATCCCAAACAATGAACCCTTAAAAATATCATACTTCACTGAATTCCTAATCTAAATCAGACTTCAATGAACCACAAATATATCACACTTCATTACACCCTAAAACTTATCAGGCTTCACTGATACCACATTTAAGACTTCAAGCATTTCTAGTCAGCCCCAGGGTGTGGAAAATCCCAAACAATGAACCCTTAAAAATATCAGACTTCACTGAACCCTAAAATATATCAGACTTCAATGAACCACAAATGTATCACACTTCATTACACCCTAAAACTTATCAGGCTTCACTGATACCACATTTAAGACTTCAAGCATTTCTAGCCAGCCTCAGTGTGTGGACAATTAGGTTGTTTGTGGCCTGGTTGTCTACAATTCGAACAGCAATATTGCTTGTGCAGTTTCCGCGGTTTACTGCCCTTCTTCGTGGCGATTTCTAGCATAGATTTCCACCTTGACTTCTTTTGTCTTCCAGGCTTCCGCCTCTCTTCCGGCGGAAGGACACGCACGTTGTCATGACCAGCTGTGCCTTTTAAATCCTTTGGTAAGATGTTGCGAGAGTATGCAGCGTACAAGTAGTACGTTCTGTAAGATGGACATACAAGGGTAGAAATGTGTAGCTCAAGTTCCGGTGCAGCGCATATGGCATGTGAGCAAGGTATCTTTTCGTAATCCCAAACACCACATTCACACGTATGATGTTCCAAATCGACAACAAAATCCCTATGTCCTCCCTTAACAACAAACTGATACGTATCCACGCGTTCTGCCGTCATCATATCTGCATAATATTCACGAATAGCCAACAAATATTCAACTCCTCTGCTAAATGTTGTTGAGAGACTCATTGCATCTAGCCGCCTTTTACAAAACCACGTCCCTAGTTTCTCTTGTATAAACTCTAAAAGGAAAGATAGGGGATATCCTTTTGCCTTCTTAACTGCGGAGTTTATAGATTCAGCAATGTTGCTCGTCTTTATGTTGTACCTGTCTCCAACAATTCGAAAGAGTTTTACACAAGTAAGAACTAGAAAGTATTAAGAAAAACCATACGATTTCAGACTTCTTCTGTCGTCTGGTATATACTCAGACAGCAGGAGAAGTCTGATAATAGTATCAGACATCAATAGAAGTCGAAGACGAAAATATTAAGTCTTACACTTATTGTCATACCGCACAAGTACCTATCTCCGCCGAAATGGACGCGTGACCATAGCCTCACATCCGCCTCCTCCAGGTAATCAGCAAGTTCAGGATTTACTGCTCGTATGGAAGCCATGTTTCGGTCAAAATCGTAAATCGTATATGCGTAAGCCGCGTTTTTCACTAAGTACAGAAGATGTTTTCCCCTGAACTTGGTAACTATGTTATTTTGTAGATGGTAATAGCATATCCCTCGTTGTGCCCAAGGGAAAACTGCTTCACACGCATTCTTGATAGACTCGCATCTATCCGAGACTATGACCAAAGGATATTGGTCTGAGATGCATTCTTTCAGCTTTGTGAAAAACCATTCCCACGAGTCATCATTCTCAGAGTCTACAATTCCGATGGCCAACAGAAATATTTGAAAATTTTCGTCTTGTGCGGCCGCCACTAGCATAACACCCCCATACTTTCCATTAAGATGAGTACCATCCACCACAATGACTCTTCTAAGAAACGTAAACCCATATATGGAAGCTCTAAATGCTATAAATAGATATTTAAATCTATTGTTCTCATCTAGTTCAAGAGCAGTTACTGTTCCCGGGTTGGTTTGCCTGATTCCATGCAAAAAAGAAGGAAGTCTCTCGTACCCATCCTCCGCTGTTCCTCTCACAATCTTTTGAGCATGTAACAATGCTCTGTATGCGGTTGTGTAGCTCATCCTAATCCCAAACTGCTTCTTCATTGATAATTTAACATGCTTTGGTGTTATACCCTCAATTATACCAAAAGATTCAGTAAACAACCAACCAATATAAACTGGAGTATAACGTTTGCGCGTAGACATCCGGTCCACCATCGAACATGTATGGGTTTTTGAATAGCTCATCACCCAATACTTGTTTGGTTCGCTCTTCACACACGCTCGAACCATCCACTTGCATCCTTCCACACGACATTTAGCCACAAAACGTGTCTTGTCAGACTTCTCAGTCATGAATGCGAATTTCTTCAATATGGCCGTCAAACGTAGCTCTGATATTAGGTCATTTTTGCTATCAAAACACTTATGGAGAAAGATACCCTCAGACAAGTCACTTTTGCCACCACACCGTTTACTAGTATCCTCCAACTCATATTTCTTATAATCTTCATCTTCTTCCACATCTACATCTTCATGTTTCACTTTCCCATATAAGCTATAATCATCATCGTCATGGTAAGCCTCAGCGTGTTTCCTGAAAACATTTTCAGGCACATCCAAATTTCCAACACCATCGTTTCCACCACCACCACAAACAGAATCATCCGAGATTGAGTCCACATCTTCCTCATCATTGACTTCATCATCTACGTCATCTTCGTCCACATCTTCAACTTCAACTTCATATTTTTCATCACAATTCACCGCATCATCAACTTCCATAGCGGATCGGCTCGAGACACAAAGACGGATTAAATGCGTATTATCTAACTCGACCATGCTCCTTACTTGTCTATCATTTGTGACATAAACCGGAGGGCTATCCGGATCCATTAGTTTCAAGAGTGTTTCCGGCAATTGATATGATAACACCACCAACTCGGTTATCCTGTCCAGCATATAATCATCTTGTACAATCTCAACAAGTTCTTGATGTGTAGAACCATGGCGCAAAGTGATAAACCGCCCTCCTTTCACCTTATCAACCACAAAATGCCAAATCTGGTCTCTCACAACCCATTCACCAAAGTTAACAGGTAACTGAACCATTATCTGTATAAACAAACACGTATAAACCACATTAGAGATCTTTTGGTTAAATCCAGACTTCTTGGAGAAGTCTGATGCTATTCGCTATCTTGCCAATATTATTCAAAAATTGATTTAAAAATAATTACCATATATAACAATGTAAAACTAACGCAGGAGGAACATATAAAACTAACACACATTTATAAAATTTAAAATCAGCAAAATTAATCACAAATATAAAATAAAATGCATTTTTAAGTTTTTAACATTTCAGACGGCTATAGCTGTCTGATAAAAGTGAAACCAGACCTCTATGGCTGTCTGAAAAAAGGGGTATTTTTGCAATTGAAATCGAAATGTCAGACAGCGGATGCAGTCTGAAATCTATCAGACAGCGTCAGCTGTCTGCTTTGGAAATTTTGTCAGACATCTTATGAAGTCTGAGAAAAAAGGGTAGTTTTGCAATTGAATTTCAAATGTCAGACTTCTCCAAGAAGTCTGAAACCTTTCGGACTTCTTGGGGAAGTCTGACAAGAAGTCGAGGGTAGTTTTGCAATTGATTTTGAAATGTCAGACTTCAACAAGAAGTCTGAAAACTTTCAGACAGCTTGAGCTGTCTGACAAAATTTTCAGACAGCTATGGAAGTCTGACATAAAACATCGCATTTACAGTTTTTATCCATCGTTGACCAAAATTCGGATTTTCAGATGTCTATAGCCGTCTGGCAAAAGTTTAGAATTTCAGATGTCTATAGCCGTCTGATACTTTTTTTGCTTATTTTCAGACTGCTTTAGATGTCTGACGATTTTTTCGCTAATCCTGGTCAACATCTGAAAATTTGGGTCAATTGCTGTTTCTACCCCTCCTTTTTGTCAGACATCGGATTCCGTCTGACAAAAAGTCAACAATCGGTCAATTTTTTGCCAGACAACATAAGAAGTCTGACGAAAAAATCAAATTACAATCAATTGCAAAACTACCCTCTTCTTATTTAGACTTCTTAGTGAAGTCTGATTTTTTTTTTTTTTTTGCAAAGGATTTTGACAGACCTCTATAGAGGTCTGGCAATTGAAAGTCAATTGCAAAACTACCCTCACGTTGACCATATTGAAGTTTACGAAAAAAAGATAAGACATAAACGGCAGACTGAAAGTACAATTCAGATCTGAAAATCGACGATATGAAAAAAATTCTTACCAATGTCCGTTTTTAGTTTGTTCTTAGCCTCGACGATTTTCCAGAACGTCTAATATCACCGGAAACACGAATCCGAGACGTGTTTAGCTGTTTTTATAAGATGATACACGATTTCGCAACTTTTGAATCGAAAAATCAAAGGGGAAAAGGGAGAAATCGGTCGGGATAACGTCCAAGCTCTATTCTTGAGCTTTAATTGAGCTTTAATGGTAGCAAAACGAGCTGGATTACAACTCGTCGGCGATGGTGGGTGTCGTGGTTGTTGAGCATTGATGGTGATAGCATTTTCGTGAATATCCACACAAATTTTGGGCCCTTTTGTCTTTTACCTAAAATGTCAGACTTCATATGAAGTCTGACGATGGCATTCTCGTGAATAACCAAGATAACTAAAGGGATAAATTAGCGCGCGAGAGGAAGGAGAGGACCGAGGATAGAATCAGGGTTGACTTCAATTTCAGAGACATTTTTGCAATCAGCCCAATTACCTTTTCAGATTTTTTTTATCAGAAAATTCAATTTCAGATTTGACATTTTCGAAATTCACCTGTCTTAGGACCAATAGTATATATATAATCGCTTGAAATTGATCCTTTTCTAGAATTTTAATAAATATAAAAAATTTGACTCGAGTCATCATCTACAAGTCTCTATCGATGAACATGTCGTCGGTAGTCCTTTAATTTCTGAGCCTTTTTCTAACATAGGGAACATATAATGTTGTTAAGGATTTTTAAAGTCTTTTACATTCTTACACAAATCCATATCATTGTCCTGAATAGGTCTGTGGATCCTAAAACCCACACTCAGTTTTTAGAGTGTTTAGATGAGCTGATTTATAAAGTAGGTGGGCTAGATTCTTGATTGAACGTGATCAAGGAGCTTAACAATAGTGAGAAAGTGGATTTATATTGATTTGGATGTAAGAACAATAAGAACTCGAGCTACAGAGAGATTACAAGGTCTTAATGCTAGGTTCAAATGCGAATGAAGAATCGGATCCCTTTACAAGTCGTCTGCGCTCTCTATTTATAGCCTTTCTCTGTCTTCAACTGCTTTCCCTCCATCACGGAATCCACTCCAACGCCTCGCGCTTTTCTCGGGATCTTCTTGTTGCGCGATTCCTCCTTCTCCGGCTCCATGACCTCAAGCTTGACTGCATCGCCGTCTTATCGGGTCGCCTCTCGGAGTCGGGTCTTGTAACTGGGCCTTCGCGTGTTGGTCAGGCCTTTACTTTGAGAGATGGGCCTTGCTTAGCTGAATTCACTCGAGGTGAATTCTGACCCGAACATTTGCCCCCCCCCCCCCAGCCTTTTAAGCGACTTGTCGGGCTTGAAAGGCGGAGTGCGTTCGTGTAAGGCCCATAGCATTTTTCTGGATAGGTTCGAATCTAGTTATTCAAACAATGCCCGAGATACGTGATCGGTTCAGCTTCCTTCGTGTGCCGTTGGATGGCGTGCTGAATCAGAATCCCGCCAAAACAGACGGCTGGGATTAAAAGTGAATCTCAGCTACGCGTATTCGCAGCGCGTGGGGGATATTCAGAAGATCCGACGGTTGCGATCTGTGAAATCTTAAAAGATTCGCGGAGTCCCGAGGTTGCGCAACTATGATGGCTTTATAACTCCCTTCCTCGTGAACCCACTCTCCAAGACTCAACCGCCAGCATTAAGGTAACTTCTCCACTTCCTCTTTATAGCGCTTATTCCTTTCTTTTTTTATCTTTACGCTTTTATTTTTCTTCTCTTTTGCGGTTTTTCTCTCATCTGTTTGCGAAAAGAAAAACCGCTTTCTTGAGATCTTTAGACGATGTCGAAATCAAATCTAGCTGTAGACAAAAAGGAAAAGCAGGTAGTTGAAGAAGAGGATTACGAGCACCCCATTTCGACTACGAAGGCGGAGGATATTGAGGGTTTGTACTCATCGTGCGGCGTGCCGAGGTCGGTGAAACTGAAGCTTCTTGATCCCGGAGAAACACCGGAATCGGTTATTGTGCCTATAAGGCCTATTTCGAAAAATGTAACCTGATATTTCCGATTCCTCGTCTTCTGTTGGACGTACTGGGCGAACTCGGGATAGCGCTTCCGCAGCTAACCCCAAACTTCATCCGCTATCTCATCGGCCTATTGGTTAGGGCCCGATAGGAGGGAGTTCCGTTCGATTTGTCTGTTCTTCACGATTTATGCTCGATCAAACATAATTCGGCGACGGGACTCTTTTACCTTTCTCCTCGGAGAAGCTTGGCGGTCTTGGTGGCGGTGCCGAACCGGGATGATCGTTGGAGAGAGCGGCCTCTCAAGTTCAAGCTCGACCGTAATTCAATCGGAGATTACGATCCCTCTAAAATCGCGACCGTGTGGTCGGAATCTGTTGGTTAGAGATAGTGCTTAGCTAGGGTTTCTTCCATTGCATGTCGGTTTTGGCCTTTATCCGAAGATATTTGAGCGTTTATTTTTTGATGTTTGCAGAGATCCCGGAGAGGTTCGGAATAACTCTTGCGATTAGAAGGCTAGCGGTTACTCTAGGCTCCAGAGACGTACTCTGGTCATCGTTTTCCGTTGACAGAGTCAAGCGTGCGCTCGAGCTCCCGGAGTCGATAAAGCCGCTGGAGATTCATCCTGCCCCGGCACTTCTCAGTGAGTATATGCGCGTTCTTCTTATATATTTGCAGCCCGGGTGCGAGTCTTGACTACTTTTCTTTGTTTTATAGCTTCCCGAGAGAACTCGCTTTCTGAAGCTGCTTCGTCAAGTACAACCCAGACAAAGAAAAAGATGAGGAGACGTCCCACAGTTCGTGAGTCATCCAAGAGGCCTTCTGAGAAGGCGGCGTCTGGTGGTTACGCGTCTATCCGTGCTGGTCAGCTGAGTGATGCTCTAGCTGGTGCTATTAACGACGGGAGGTCTGGAGGTGTTCCTCCGTCGCCTCCTCTTCGGGACACGGAGTCAGGGAAGGGACCGGAAGCTGTACGCCCCGACCAAGTGATTCATCTGAGTTCCAGGGCCACCGGAAGTGACTCTTCGGTGCAACCTTTGAACAAAAAGCCTCGATATGAAAAGGAGGCAGCTGTTGGGTCGGGCTCGTCGCATGCTCCGGGGTCCAAGCCGTTTCACTAGAAGTTTGACCATACGAAAGATTTCCCGATTACGGACGATCCTGACGGACTCGCTCATTTGCTCCGCCATTGCAAGGCTGCTGGATGCTCGCTCCCTTCGGTGAAGAACCTGATAGGCCGGGAGCTATACATCAAAGCAATGACTGCCAAGGGAAAGGTAGTTTCGATTTTTTGCTTCTTCTTTCCCTCTCTTGTTTTTAATGCCAATTTTCTGTTTCAGTCTCTGGAAACAGATAACCAGCTCACGGCCTTCTATGAGCAAAGTCTCAGGTGTGTCCCCCGTCAGGAGGAGCTCGAGCAAGCTCAGAGCGTTGTGCACCAGTTGACCGCGAGCCTCAAAAGCTGCCAAGAGGAGGTGAAGCTTTTCCAGGCTCGGCTTAACGTTGTGAAATCCGAGCGCTCGATTGCCGTGGAGAGGACGGTTGCTCTGGAGCAGAACTTCAAGGAACTCCTTGAGAAGGCAGAGGCTGCGGTCCGTTCGGCTAGGCACGATGGAATGAGGGTAAGGGATGGTCATTACTTCAACAAGTTCGAGGCTCACAAGGATAAGTTCGAGAGGAAGAAGACGGAGACGGACTGCGAGATCAAGGTCCAAGAGGTCGAAGCCAACATTGAGTTGATAAATCTCCTGCAAAGCGGAGTTACGACCATCGAGGAGGAGCTTCCCAAGTTGCTGGAGCAGAGGGAATCTTTCGCGAAGGAGTTCGAGGCTGCGCAGGTTTCCGACTTTTCCTTGAGTGTTGAGCTGCGTGCCATTCTCCAGATATCGGATGACTCGGTGATGCGTGGGGCTCGCCCTACAGGTTTTAACGAGTTTGGATCAAACGCCGAGATGATGGCTGGAGGTGCGAGCGCTGAGGTGAACCAAGCAGCCGAGATCAGAGTCCAGGAGACGGCGGAGCAAGGAGTTGAGGAGACGAGGGCTGGAGGTGAGGAGCAGGGCTGACGTCCGATCCTTTGAAAAAATCTTTAATTTGTTGTTGTTTTTTTTTTAATTCCCTAAAGCCCCCTTTTGGGCTAAAGTTGAACTCTTTCATTTTGCTTGGTGTTGCCCGGGAGGGTTTTAATCCGTAACTCATTTGGCTCGGGTGAGCCTTTTAATTGCACGTTTTTTGTTTAAATTTTGTTCGGAGTTCGTACTTTGTTTTAAAAAAATGTCGAGGTTTGTTTATGTGTTGTCAGTTAGCATGTTTAAACCTTTAGGTCGTACGAATAGAACTCTTCGTTTAATTGCTTAGTCTGGCCAGACGTTCTTTAGTTTTCAGAGTTCGTTCGATGACTTGGAGCCTTTAGTTCGCATTAGTTTTGGATACCAGTTTGACTCGTGCAAAGTCGTTTAGGGTTTGCTTCCAAGTTTGGTCGCGGTTGTAGGCTATGGAAGACTACTCTGGACGAATCTTCTAGAGTTATATCTCGCAGTTGCTAAGGTTTTAGGACTTAGCGTTTTTGCGATTTGTGATTGTTTATAGCCTGAGTTGGCTGTAAAGAGATTTGACGAATACTCGAAGTAATGCGTATAAGGTTGTACTTTATTAATACATACTTTGGGGTTTACAATTGCTAAGGTTTTAAGACTTAGCATATTTGTGCTAACTTATTTCCCAAATGTAAACTTCATTGTCGATTCGTCGTATGATCCAGAGCTTGCATTGTCATATTGGGTGATAACCCTGTACTCCCCCCCCCCCCCGAAAATAAAAATAAAAGAGAGATGGCGACTTCGAGGTTTTTGGGTGGAGTAGCTGCACTCGAGGTTTGAGCTGCCTACGTACCCCGCCAAGGGATCAAGCCTAACGTAGTTCGATTTTTGTGAGTACTCATGAGTTGTATAGTCTGAGGTTCATGGTATTCCATGGCCTCTTCACAGGTACTCCATTTTTGACTTTCGTGAGCTTGTAGACGCCGTCGCGGACTATCTCGGTGACTCTATAGGGTCCTTCCCAGTTGGTCCCGAGTTTCCCGGCGCCTGGCTCTTTGGTGTTTCCGTAGACTTTGCGCAATACTAAGTCTCCCACGATAAACTTCTGAGGTCGGACTCTGGAGTTGTAGTATCGGGAATTTGCTTGCTGATAGTTTTGCATTCGTATTAGCGCTCGGTCGCGTTGTTCCTCGATCATGTCTAGACGATCTCGGAGCATTTGTTCGTTTAGTTCCTCGTGTTTCGGGCTCAGGGCCCTTCTGATAGTCGGAACTGATACCTCTGCAGGGATTACTGCTTCCATCCCGTATGCTAACGAGAACGGAGTCTCACCAGTCGCGCTGTGAGGCGTAGTGCGGGAGGCCCACAGGACTCCTGGTAGCTCTTCAGACCACGCGGACTTCTTAGAGTCGAGTCTCTTTTTGAGGCTACCAAGTAGTGTCTTGTTTGCAGCTTCTGCTTGACCATTTCCTTGGGGGTACCTCGGAGTTGAGGTGGTCAGGCGTATCGTATCTTCCAAGAGTTGCAAAAGTTTCTGAAAGCTCGGGAGATGAACTGCGAGCCGTTATCGGTTACTATTTCATAGGGGAGCCCGTGTTGGCAGACTATGTGTTCCCAAATGAAGTGTCGAACTTCTATTTCTGTAGTCTGCTGGTAAGCTTTAGCTTCTATCCACTTGGTGAAATAGTCGGTTAGGACCAGGAGGTATTTTAGCTGTTTTGGTCCTGACCAAACGAGAGGTCCTACTATGTCCATCGACCACCTCATGAAGGGGTATGGTGCGGAGATCGAGGACAGTTTATCCGAAGGCTGGTGAATAATCGGTGCGTGCCTTTGGCATTTATCACACAGCCTGGTGTAGTTCTCGCAATCTGCGATCATAGTTGGCCAGAAGAACCCTTGTCTTTTGATGCGGATGGCTAGGGCTCGCCCTCCGGAGTGGTTACCGCAGGTGCCTTCGTGGGTGTTACCCATTACGGCGAGGGCTTCCGTGGCATGCACACATCGCAAGTAAGGTTCCGCAGTGCTACGTTTGAATAGGCAATCGTTGATTATGCAATATCGGGCACTTCGGGCTTTAAGCTTTCTGGCCTACCACTTGTCGTCAGGGACTTGGCCGTGTCGGATGTAGCTTAGGATTGGTTCCCTCCAATCCGGCCTGTTCAAGAATTCTGCGTCCGGTTCTTCGGTTTCAGGCTCGGATTCCTCCTCCTCGGCGGGAGGTTCGGGAATTTGCCGGCCGCTATGGAGACCGATGTCGTAGACTTCGTGGTATTCCGACGCTGTTTCTGCCCAAACTTCGGGTTCCGGGGTTTCTGTTGAGTTTTTTGTCTGAACCGTCGTGGACTGATCTGCGGTATGCTCCTTGAGTGCCACGTCGATGCTTGGTTTTTCTATCCCTTCTACGGGTATGATTCTTCTGACCTTAGGGTCGGACGTCGAGGCTAATGCTGCCAGGGCGTCGGCGGAGGAGTTTTCCCGCCGAGGTATTCTCTCGAGTGTGAAATCTTTTAATTGATCTGCCAACTCGTGAGCTACCTTGACGTACGCTTCCATGCGCTCATTCTTAGTTCCGTACTCGCCGTGATATTGGCTCGTAACTAACTGTGAATCGATGTAGGCGCGGACTTCACGCGCTCCGATCCCAATTGCGAGTCGGAGTCCGGCTATGAGAGCTTCGTACTCGGCTTCATTGTTAGAAGCGCTGAAGCCGAGCCTGAATGATTGCTCGATTACCTCTCCCGTGGGGGTTACGAGTTTGATTCCTACCCCGGAGCCGTGTTTGGACGAGGCACCGTCTACGTGGAGAGTCCAGTATTCGTTATGATTTTCCTGCTCCGGAGCCATGGGCGGGAGCTCGATTATGAAATCCGCCAGGACTTGGGCTTTAGCGCTTGTCCTGGTGCGGTACTCGATATCGTATTCGCTCAGCTCGATTGCCCATTTGGCCAGTCTGCCAGATTGGCTTGGGCTGTGGAGTATAGTTCGTATAGGTTGTGATGTCATCACCACTATGGCGTGTGACTGGAAATATGGCCTTAGTTTTCTTGCCGCCATTACCACAGCGAGCGCGAGCTTTTCCATCGCTGGATACCTCGTTTCCGCGTCTATGAGTGTTTTGCTCACGTAGTATATGGGCTTTTGCTCGTTTTGTTCCTCGCGGACCAGGACTGCACTAACGGCGGCAGGCGAAGTCGCGATGAAGAGATACAATGGCTCGCCCTCCACAGGTTTGGCTAGTATCGGAGGTTCGCTAAGGTACTTTTTGAGCCCGTTCAAGGCGTTTTCACAGCTCTCGTCCCATTGGAACTTTCGGTTTCCTTTGAGGAGGTTGTAGAATGGTAGGCATTTGTCTGTAGACCGAGAGATGAAACGGTTCAGAGCTGCTATCCGTCCTGTTAGCCTTTGTACTTCCCTCGTGTTTTTCGGGGAGGGCATCTCCAGGAAGGTCTCTATCTGTTTCGGGTTTGCTTCGATCCCTCGTTCTGTTACCTAATACCCGAGGAATTCTCCCGAAGGTACTCCGAAGGAGCATTTGGCAGGGTTGAGTTTCATCCCATATTGGTTTAGGATTTTGAAACACTCCCAGAGCTGTGCTATATGGTCGCTCTCTTTGGAGGACTTCACTAGCATATCGTCAATGTAGACTTCCATTGACTTTCCGAGCTGATTGGCGAACATTTTGTTTACCAATCTCTGGTAGGTAGCTCTGGCGTTCTTCAGCTCGAAAGGCATCACCTTGTAGCAATAGGTTCCGCGGTCGGTTATGAAGGCTGTTTTTTCTTGATCCTCTGGGTTCATGAGGATTTGGTTGTACCCAGAGAACGCGTCCATAAAAGACAGTAGTTCGCGTCCGGCGGTGGCTTCCACCAGACGGTCTATATGCGGTAGTGGAAAGCTATCTTTCGGGCATGCCTTATTCAGGTCTGTAAATTCTATGCAGACTCTCCACTTCCTGTTTTTCTTTTTGACGACGATCGGGTTGGCTAACCAGTCGGGGTATTTCACCTCCCTGATTGACCCGACCTTCAGCAGTCTATCGACCTCGTCGTTAACGGCTTTGGCTCGGTCTGGGCCGAGCTTGCGGCGTTTCTGTTTCATGGGTTTGAAAGTTGCATCTACGTTCAACTCGTGTGAGGTGACGTCGATATCGATCCCTTTCATGTCCTTCGTGGACCATGTGAATGTTGGAATTATGTCCAGTAATCTCTGTACTGTCTCTAGAACGTAAGAGTATGTCAATGATCAGACATAAGTCATATAATACTGGGGGTCATGATGGCTTGCTAGAGTCCGCTCATGATCTATAAGTCTTGGACTTATTGCCTTTATTATATGATCCCATATGGGTCACACGCCTAAGCTAACAGGAAACTATGAGGAAACGGCTTAGCAGAAGTACGGTAAAAGTGCTAGGCATTTACCGAACTTAGAGAGAAATTAATGGGTCTGATTAAATCTGAGGAATTTAATTAGACTGGGAAGTTGGGCCCAAAAGCTTAAAAGAATTAGAGAAGGGTTTTATAAATAAAACCAAGCCTAATTCTCTCTTCCCTAACCCTAACCCAGCCGCGATTTCTCTCTCTCTCTGCGGCCTCCCTCAGCTCGGTCTAGCAGCCATTTTCTGTGATTGCGTGTGTGAACCTTTGGAGGATCCATCCCTTGGTGGTTCTGCTGATCTCTGACTATTACCTCCCATTCCGCTGCAAAGTAAGGTAACAGGTGAGATCCATTAAGTTTCTATTCAAGAGAACCTAGATCTGCATGTTTAGTAGGATGAATCAATTGAGAATTGAATCAGGAAACACTAAACGATCCAACAGTGGTATCAGAGCCATTGGTTCTGTGGTTTTTCTTGTTTAGAATCTTGTTTAGGATTGTTTAAAGAGGTGTTTTTGAATCAATCTACTGATAAGGAAAAACACTTAAGAAACAAAGAATTAAAAACCTAAACAAACAAGAAATCGCATGATCCAATCTATATGAATTGGTATGCGTCGGATCGTCCGGATCGAGACAGACGCACGAACCGATCGACAAGGATCGCGTTGCGTGGTCGCGTCCCGATCGACGGATGGATCGCGTCCCGATCGATGGATGGATTGCGTCCCGGTCGTGTGGATGGATCGAGCTGATCGCTTGGATCGGAAGCTGTGATCGTCCTGCCATCGACCCGCGATCGTACCATCCCGATCGTACCGTCCCGCGCCAAAGTCGTGACCGAGAGCCGACTGGATCGTCCCAATCGCATGCCTCGTCACGTCCCGATGGATCGCGTCTCGTCCCGCATACGGCCCGGCTGTCCCGATCGCTCGGCGATCGCGTGAAGCCACGACCCGAGCTCGACGATCACGCGTCCCGTCCCGATCACGTCCCGCGGCTCGTCCCATTTGCGTCCCGCAACGCATGCTAGGGTTCGCGGCTAACGGGATCGCGTGAAGATCACGGCTAGGTCGTGGTCGGTTCACGTGATCAAATCGTTTTCGGTTCGGTTAATGGTTCGGTTTAAAACTTGATTAAAATCAAAACGTCACGGTTTAATAAACAGATTTAATAATTTTATTAAGTTCTGGTTAAACCGGGATAAGAAATCCAAAGTCGAAAATTGGATTTTGTGCCTAAACCAGTGATTTTCTAATTTGATTTGGTTGGACCAAATAAATTGAGAAAATCCGGTTTAGTAAATAACCGGTTGACAATTGTGGTCATCGTAGTAATTAATTTTGGTTAAGACCAATTTTAATGAACCAGACCGGTTATGTCATTTAATTGGGCAATTGGGTTATGTCTTGGACATGAACCAATTCTTGGGCCTCGGGCCAAGAAGTTAAAACAATTGGGCCAATTATTTGAGTCTTTTCTTCAGATTAATTTAAAATTTATTTTATAAAATTATAAAAATCGATTTTTAAATTAATAAGTTTCCGAAATTTTGAAATTAGAAAGTTTCTTAAAATAGAAGTTTCTAGATTTGCATGTTTTGGATTTTAGGAAATTTCCAATTTTAGAAAGTTTCCAAGTTTAGGAAGTTTCCAATTTTAGAAAGTTTCCAAAATTAGTAGGTTTCCCAAAAAGGAAAGTTTCCCAAAATATTAATCTTCTATTTTGGGATGAATTTTTAATAAACCTACAAACCTCAAATAATATCAAGCGTTGGATGTCTTGTCCAGTCTATGTCAGCTGTCGAAGCCCATTCAATTGTATTCATGGCCTTACAGTGTGAGGGTGTCTACTTTTGCGTGGATAAGACGGTTTGTGATTCATAAATGTCATTGGGAGTCCCAAACATTAATGATTACATGACTGTATAGTCTGGTTTTCTTGACTAGGCCATCGGGAGTCCCGGGCCTTGAGACATCAGAGTGGATTGGGCCTCGGGCCCAGATTCACAACCAAGAGTTATATCACGGATATAATTAGCCGACATAGGGCTTACCGATATAAGCTAAGGTTGGGTGACGGCCAGTGGCCCACTTTAATCTTAGTCATATGTGGATCTTGGAATCATTATATTCTATTGAGGGTAACTGATGTTATTGAATATAATGCGAGATTAATCATATTAACTATAATGCGAGATTAATCAAATTGAACATATTAACTAAAATCCTTTTATCTTATATTTCAGCTATGACTAGAACAAACAATCAAAACACTTTCTAGATCCGGTCTGTCCTTGAGATGGACAAGCTGAACGGATCAAATTTCTTGACTTGGTCGCGGAACCTGAGGCTAGTCCTCAGGCAGGAGAGAAAGGACTATGTTCTTGAGAGAGCTCTCCCCGTGAGGATCGGGTCCAATGCCTCCCATGCAGTATATGATGCTTGGAATAAGCATTATAATGATGCGGTAGATGTGCGTGGTCTGATATTGGCTACCATGGACTCAGACTTGCGGGAGCAATATGAGAACATGGAGTCGCCAATAGAGATGATCAGCAGCCTGAAATTGAAATTTCAGGAGCAGATAAGAATGGAGAGATACCAGTTGGTTAAGTCTCTCACTAGCTGCAAGCTACCAAATGATCATCCAGTGAGTCCTCATGTCACTAAAATGATGGGTTACATTGATAACCTGAGGAAACTGGATTATCCAGTTAGCCAAGAATTGGCAACTGAGATCATTCTACAGTCACTGCCGTCAAGCTATGATAAGTTCAGAAGAAACTATATCAAGAAAGGCTTAACGAAGACGCTGACTGAACTGCATGAAATGCTCAAGACAGTTGAGCCAAACGTGAAGAGGACCCTGAATAATCTCATAAATGAGAAGGGTAGGTTTACTAAACCTAATGCTGACAAGGGTGAAGGCAAAGTTGTCCAGATTTTGAATCATGGCAAGCGTGTGTCTTCTGAGCCCGAGTCAGATACCTCTTACGTTGGTAAGTGCTGCTACTGTAAGGAGACAGGGCATTGGAAGAGAAATTGCATTAAATTCATGGAAGATGATGAGGAGTTGAAGTTGATGTATGAGACTACTTCCTCAGGTATTCATGTTATTGCTTCAAGTTCTACCTTATAGGTATTAGATACTAGTTGTGGCACTGATATTTGTGAAAATATGCAGAGCCTAAGCAACAGTAGAATGTTGAAGGAAGGACAAGTGGATCTACATGTCTGGAAGGAGCTATGGACGCTGCCTCAGCCGTAGGATTTTCACTTGTAGATGCCTTCGAGGCTTGGTTTTGTATTAAGTAATTGCTACAATGTACCTGCTTTAAGCAGAGTTGTCTTTCATTTTCTTGTAAGAATTTGAATGTTTTTCATTTTGATAAAAGACAAGTTTTGTTCTTTTGATCTTAATGAAATATTAATTGCAGCACCCTATTCAAGGAATGGGTTTTATATCTTAAACCAAAGAGTGCCTAAATGTAACATAAATACCAAATTGGTTTAAATCTGATGAATTAAACCTGATTTTTTTTGGCATAAAAGTCTTGGTCACATAGAGTAAGTCGGATTAAGAAATCCCATAGTTATGCACTATTGGGCTCATTTGATCGGATATCTTATGAGACTTGAATTCTGTTTACTGGACCAAAAGGTAAAGGGCCTATCTTAGCCGAGCTAGAGAAAGGCCCAAAGGCTTATTGGACCTGGAACATACTCATGTATGTGGCCCAATGAGCAGTAATGCCAGAGAAAATTTCCTGTACTTCATTGTCTCTACTGATTACTTCATGTAGGATCTTTGGTGATAATCCTGATTCAATTCATCAGATTACTTGATCCTAAACATGCCAGATCTAGGTTCTCTTGAATAGAAACATAAGTAGATCTCACCTTTTACCTGTTTTGCAGCGGAAAGAGAGAACAGGTCAGAGATCAGAGAGCCACCGAGTGATAACTCCTCCATAGGTTCACACACGCACGCCAAGCAGGAAGAAGGCTGCTAGACCGAGCTGTGGGAGGTCGCAGGGAGAGAGAGAGTCGCGGCTAGGGCTCTTTTACGACCTGAACTCGTCTTAAGTTTATATAAAACTTGTTCAGTTCGTTTTGGGCCATTTGGCCCAAATGCCAATTAACTCCGAGGCATTCGCGCATTGCATCGATCGTTGCACCTTATGCATCGATCGATGCACAATGGCTAAAAACTCTTACTCTCTCTAAGTATAGTAAATGCCTAGCACTTTTACCATACTCCTGCTAAACCGTTCCAACACGATTTCCTGTTAGCTTAGGCGTGTGACCCATATGGGATCATATAATAAAGGCAATAAGTCCAAGACTTATAGATCATGAGCGGACTCTAGCAAGCCATCATGACCCCCAGTATTATATGACTTATGTCTGATCATTGACATACTCTTACTTTCTAGAGACAGTACCGAGATTACTGGACACAATTCCAACAATCTCCCACTTGTACTGGAATCTCTGTATTCATAATCCTTTTGTCTCAATATCTCGATTAGTCATAAGGCAAGATTGGTGTCATCCTTATAAAGCCTAATCTTGTTCATCGGACTCTGATTTGATACTGACAATCCAAACGACTCGGGAAAGTCCGTTTGAGCATGGCCATGCATTTTCCAGTATTCAAATCTCCGATTGGCCTAGAGATATTCACTCCATTTATATTGGAGGGACAAATCCCATCTTGTTCCATCACTGTAAACCACTCATTTCATGATGTACCCAAACAAGGTCCTTATAGCTATCGCAGAACGATAGCGTTAGACAATGATCAAAGTGCATCAGTCCATGTGCAGTCACATGCATGCGAACTCAGGTCTAAGGACTATACTCTATAGTCGTAGTAAGAATCTCTTATGACACAGATATAAATATCCTGAAGAGTTCTTATAAGCGGGTCTTGTCCGGTCGTATGTTCCCCAACATACACCTATGTACTGACTTTGATGCCGAGCATCTATGACACACTGAGACTTTGTCATAAGTCACGTACCAATCCAGTCTCACACGGTTGTTGGTGTTCCAATTTCAACAACCTTTGACTAGGGACAGGATGATATAAAACATCTATCAAATATAGGGTCTCATGATCAAGCTAAATGACTTCGATGACTCAAGATCAAGTCATTTACTTCGATGACCTATAAAATGGTTCATATCATTTTGGAACGATTATTTCATCACAGTTAAAATAATCTTGAAATAATAATTTCATTAAACATCTTAAATGTTATTTCAAGAACATATCCAATAACTAAATAAAGCCCTTTAATAACTCCCACTGAAATTGAGACTTTATCTTAATTTCACTTATCCTACAGCAACAGTCCGCGACTCGTGCTTAGGGCTAAGGAGTGGCTTCGTTAATAGATTAGCAACGTTCTCATTTGTTGAAACTTACTGATCTACTTAACATCTCTGTCATTTATCTCAAGGTGTTTGGACCTCTGATGTGCAGCTAGTTTCATCTATGCTGGAATCACATCAAGTTCAGTGATGAACTCTTCTTTCCAAACAACCTCTTTCGCCGCTTCCCAAGCTGCGAAAGATTCAGCTTAAGTCATGGAGTCAGCAACAGTGCCGTGCACCGCCAAGCAAACACAAGATATAACCGGACTGTGACCGGAAATCATCTTTGTCTGTTGGAAACTTGCCTTTCAGACTCTATCGACTTATAGCACCTTACTTTCTCCGTAAATCAAGAACTTATCCTTAGTATTCCTCAAATACTTTAGGACATACTTTAGGAAACTTGATTCTTTGCTGGATTTGACTGGTCTTTATTTGTCTTGCTTAACATTAAAGCAACATCAAACAAGTATGTTTCATGGCATACATGATAGATCCAATTGCCGACGCATTTGGAATCTCATCCATGCATTTAAGCTCAGCAGTTATCGTAGGATACTGTATCTTGCTTAACTTAATGCCATGTGACATTGGCATAAAACCCTTCTTGGATTGCTCAAAACGTGTAGGACTTTGTCAGTTTAAGAATCTGACTTTGTCCTATCAGCTCTTTTGGATCTCTATCTTTAGATCCAAAAACCAAGAACTACGTGGCTTTACCCATGTCAATCATTAAACCAACTCCCAAGCTAGTCCTTTACCGACTACAGCTTTGGGACGTTATATCCGAGAATCAGTATGTCATCGACATACACTTTGAGAAATGCAATATTGCTCCCATTTATCTATTAGTAAACACACAGTTCCGCTTCGTTCCTGTTCAAGTCAAAACCTTGACTACTTCAACAGAACGAAGATTCCAACTCCGATATGTTTGCTTCCATCCATGAATGGATCGATGAAGCCAACTTACACAAAATGTAATTCTTCGGAGTCCGGGCTTACTTTCGCTTCTTTGAATTTCGCAGATTCGTCGCTTTCAATGATCATCAGATCATGCGAACTTTCAGTGATTATCAGGTTCAACTAATGACGAGAAATCACTCTCTGATTAGTAACTGATTCATTTATATCTGCGAACTTCAGGCTCCACAGGTGTAGATTCTACAGAAATCTGTAAATCCTTCCGCTGCTCTCCCTCAATAGGTAAAGCAGCCTCCTGTATTTCTCGAATTTCTTCGAGTTGTACTTTTACTCCCACTGTTCTTCTTGGAAAGTAACTTCCCTTCTTAGAAAACAGAATGGTAGTAAAAAACTTTTTACTCCCACTGTTCTTCTTGGAAAGTAATTTCCTTTCTTAGAAAACAGAATGGTCGTAAAAGTACCGAGCCTTGGTTTCCCTAAGAAAACTTCGAGTTATGCTTTCTTTCCCACTGTTCTTCTTGGAAAATAACTTCCCTTCTTAGAAAACAGATTGGACGTAAAAGTAACAAGCCTTAGTTTCTCTAGGACAACCAGCGAAGTAGCACAACTACAAATACTCAGTAAAGACAAATTTGGATCGATTCCAATCCACATTAACGTGGTGTCTTTCAACCGATATTTGTGGAACTATTTCAGCGTAAACTTAGATATTTTAGAGCGTTATTCTTAAATAATATCATGGAAGATTCGTGTGACTCATCTTTAATCATTTCTAATAAGATTTGATTCTTTCTCACAGAAACACCTTCAGGTTTTCAGGAGAAATGAGCTGTGAAACGATTTCACACTCATTTAGATGATCACACTGTTGGAAGTTTCGGTTGATCCTGATTCAATTCTCATATTGATATCAACCTAAACATGCATCAGATCTAGGTGTTCTTATTTAGAAACATTATGATCTCACCTTTTACCTGTTTGTTGCAGCGGAATTGATGAACAGGTCAGAGATCAGGGAGATACACCAAGGGATGAATCCTCCAAAGGCTCACACACGCAATCACAGGAAACTGGTTGCTAGACCGAGCTGAGGGAGGCGCCAGAGAGAGAGAGTTTTCGCGGCTGGGAGGCTTAGGGTTGGGGAGAAGAGACTTGGCTTTTAGACATTAAAAGCCTTCTCTTTCCCTTTTGGGCTTTTGGGCCCAATCTGATTAAATCCCATTTAACCAGACCCATTATTCATTCTCTCTTAGTACGACAAATGCCTAGCACTTTTGTCGTACTTCTGCTATGCCTTTCAACATTATTTCCTGCTAGCTTAAGCGTGTGACCCATATGGGATCATACAATAAAGGCAATAAGTCCAAGACTTATAGATCATGAGCGGACTCTAGCAAGCCATCATGACCCCCAGTATTGTATGACTTATGTCTGATCACTGACATACTCTTACGTTATAGAGACAGTACAGAGATTGCTGGACACAATTCCAACAATCTCCCACTTGAACTGGAATCTCTGTATTCATAATCCCTTTCGTCTCAATATCTCGATTAGTCATAAGGCAAGATTAGTGTCATCCTTATAAAGCCTAATCTTGTTCATCGGACTCTGATTTGATACTGACAATACAAACGACTCGGGAAAGTCCGTTTGAGCATGGCCATGCGTTTTCCAGTATTCAAATCTCCGATTGGCCTAGAGATATTCACTCCATTTATATTGGAGGGACAAATCCCATCTTGTTCCATCACTGTAAACTACTCATTTCATAATGTACCCAAACAAGGTCCTTATAGCTATCGCAGAACGATAGTGTTAGACAATGATCAAAGTACATCAGTCCATGTGCAGTCACATGCATGTGAACTCAGGTCTAAGGACTATACTCTATAGTCGTAGTAAGAATCTCTTATGACACAGATATAAATATCCTGAAGAGTTCTTATAAGCGGGTCTTGTCCGGTCGTATGTTCCCAACATACACCTATGTACTGACTTTGATGCCGAGCATCTATGACACACTGAGACTTTGTCATAAGTCACGTACCAATCCAGTCTTACACGGTTGTTGGTGTTCCAATTTCAACAACCTTCGACTAGGGACATGATGATATAAAACATTTATCAAATATAGGATCTCATGATCAAGCTAAATGACTTCGATGACTCAAGATCAAATCATTTACTTCGATGACCTATAAAATGGTTCATATCATTTGGAACGATTATTTCATCACAGTTAAAATAATCTTGAAATAATAATTTCATTAAAACATAAAATAATGTTTTACAAGAACATATCAAATAACTAAAATAAAGCTCACAAAACTCCCACTCAAATTTAGATTACATTTCAATGTTTCTAATGCCTACAGCTTCAGTCAGAAACTCGAGCTTAGGCCTTGGGAGTGGCTTTGTCAACGGATCAGCGACATTATCATCTGTCGGAACTCGGCTGATTTTGACTTCCTTTCTATTAATGATGTCACGTATCAAGTGATATCTTCTTTGAACATGCTTGGATTTCTGGTGTGATCTTGGTTCCTTTGCCTGAGCTATAGCACCATTGTTGTCACAAAACAGTGCCAGAGGCTCAGCCGCATCTGGTATCACACCTAGTTCCATAATGAACTTTCGTATCCAAACAGCTTCCTTCGCTGCTTCTGAGGCGGCGATATATTCAGCTTCTGTAGTGGAATCGGCAACGGTGTCTTGCTTGGAGCTTCTCCAACTTACTGCACCGCCATTCAGACAAAAGACATAACCGGACTGTGACCGGAAATCATCTGTGTCTGTCTGGAAACTTGCGTCCGTGAATCCACTGACTTTAAGCACATCACTTCCACCGTACACCAAGAACTTATCCTTAGTATGTCTTAGATACTTCAAGATATTCTTTACGGCAATCCAATGGTTTTCACCTGGATTTGACTGGTATCTACTCGTCATGCTCAATGCATAGGCAACATCAGGACGAGTACAGATCATGGCATACATGACAGATCCTATTGCAGACGCATAAGGAATATTCTTCATGCGCTCAAGCTCAGCAGCCGACGTAGGGCTCTGCTTCTTGCTTAGCGTTGTGCCATGTACCATTGGCGTGAAGCCCTTCTTGGAATCTTTCATGCTGAATCTTTGTAGGACTTTGTCAATGTATGAGTCTTGACACAAGCCTATCAGCCTTTTAGGTCTATCCCGATAGATCCTAATTCCAAGAACGTATGCGGCTTCACCCATGTCTTTCATGGAAAAACAACTTCCAAGCCAGTCTTTTACAGACTTCAACATTGGAACGTCGTTTCCGAGAAGCAGTATGTCATCAACATACAGAATAAGAAAAACGATTTTGCTCCCACTAGTTTTCTTATACACGCATTGTTCTTCTTCGTTTCTGATAAAGTCAAATTGCTTGATCGCTTCATCAAAACGAAGATTCCAGCTCCTCGATGCTTGCTTCAATCCATAAATGGATTTATGAAGCTTGCATACTTTCCCAGCATTCTTTGGATCTATGTAACCGTCAGGTTGCGTCATATACACATCCTCTTCCAGAATACCATTCAGGAAGGCGGTTTTCACGTCCATCTGCCAAATTTCATAATCATGAAAAGCTGCAGTTGCTAGTAGAATCCGAATAGATTTCATCATAGCCACCGGTGAATAGGTTTCATCGTAGTCCACACCGTGAACTTGTCTGAAACCTTTTGCCACCAACCTGGCTTTATAAATCTGGACATTTCCATCCACGTCAATCTTCTTCTTGAAGATCCATTTGCACTCGATGGCTTTTACACCAGCGGGTAAGTCAACCAACGAAAACACTTGGTTGACCGACATGGAGTTCATTTCGGAATCAGTGGCCTTGCGCCACTTAGAGGAATCTGGGCCCATCATGGCTTGATTGAAGTTCGATGGTTCATCACCATCAATGATCAAAAGATCATGACAGTCAGTCACGAGGAACCCTTGATATCTCTCGGGTTCGTGACGGATCCTCCCGGATCTTCGAACTTCAGGTACTACAGGTTCAGGCTCTACAATTTCTTGTAGGTCCTCCTGCTGCTCTTCCTCATTAGGTTGAGCAGTATCCTGTTCATCTTGAATTTCTTCAAGCAGTACCTTACTCCCACTGTCTTTCTTAGAGAGAAATTCTCTCTCAAGAAAGTTACAATCCCGGGCAACAAAGATCTTGTTCTCGGAACGTAGATAGAAGTAATAAGCCTTGGTTTCCCGTGGATAACCAATGAAGTAGCATTTGTCAGATTTTGGTGTAAGCTTGTCTGAAATTAATCTCTTGACATAGGCTTCACAACCCCAAATTCTGAGATAAGACAGCACTGGAGCTTCTCCAGTCCATAATTCATATGGTGTCTTTGCTACTGCTTTTGATGGCGCTCTATTTAGAGTGAACACTGCTGTTAGCAGAGCATATCCCCAAAGGGATATTGGAAGGTCTGTGTGACTCATCATAGATCGAACCATGTCTAATAAGGTCCGATTTCTCCTCTCAGACACACCATTCCATTGAGGTGTTCCAGGAGGAGTTAGTTGGGATACGATCCCACACTCTCTCAGATGATCACTGAATTCTTGGCTTAAGTATTCTCCTCCTCGGTCGGACCGAAGAGCCTTAATGCTTTTGCCAAGTTGGTTCTGTACTTCATTTTGGAATTCTCTGAACTTCTCAAAAGATTCAGACTTATGTTTCATCAAATAAACATATCCATACCTACTGAAATCATCAGTAAAGGTAATGAAGTACTGATAGTTTCCTCTTGCATTAGTGGACATTGGGCCACACACATCAGTGTGTATCAGGCCCAATAAGTCACTGGCCCTCTCGTTAGGTTTATTAAAGGGGGCCCGTGTCATTTTGCCCATCATGCAGGATTCGCATTTCTCACATGACTCAAAGTCAAATGAGCCAAGAAGTCCATTCGAATGGAGCCTCTTGATGCGTTTCTCGCTGATGTGCCCTAAACGACAATGCCATAGAAACGTTCGGTTTTCCTCATTAGGTTTAAACCGTTTTGTATTAATGTTATAAATTAGCGCGGATTGATCGAGTATGTAAAGCCCATTCGTAAGAGGGGCAGAACCATAGAACAAATTGTTGCGATTGAAGGAACATAATTTATTCTTAACTGAAAAATCATAACCTTCCAAATCCAACAAAGAAATTGAAATAATATTTCTGCTTATAGCAGGTACAAAATAACAATTATTAAGTTCTAAAATCAATCCCGAAGGTAAAGACAACAAGTAAGTTCCTACAGCTAGTGCTGAAACTTTCGCTCCATTCCCAACTCGTAGTTCCACTTGTCCTTGCTTCAGCCTTCTACTGTTGCTGAGTGCCTGCATATTAGTACAAATATGAGCCCCACAACCAGTATCCATGACCCATGAGGTATTATCAGAAGTAGTTGTATTAACTTCTATAACAAAAATACCTGATGAAGAAGTCTCGAAAGTCTTCTTCTTTAATTCCTTTAGACCTTCCTGGAATTTCTTACAATCTCTTCTCCAATGCCCCAGTTCTTTGCAGAACCTGCACATGTCAGTAGGCCCAGCCTTGGACTTGGGCTTGGGCTTTGGCGTGTCCTTGTCCTCGACTTGGACACCCTTGGCCTTTCCCTTATCCTTAGCAGAAGACTTCTTAAACCCCTTGCCCTTTTGTACCATAAGTACATTGGGGTCCTTGGCGGTTTTCTTCAAGTTGGGCTCTGCAGTCTTGAGCATTCCGTGAAGCTCAGGCAGTGTCTTACTCAAGCCATGCATGTTAAAGTTCAGAATGAACTGATCATAGCTTGCAGGTAAAGACTGCAGAATGATGTCGCAGGCAAGTTCCTGGCTGATTGGGCAGTCGAGTTTGTGAAGATGATCGAGATAACCCATCATCTTCAACACATGAGGACTCACTGCCGCATTCGCAGCCAACTTACAGTCCAAGAGGTTCTTAACTGTCTGGAACCTCTCGGTCCTAGCCTGCTCCTGAAAAAGCGATTTCAGGCTTGCCATGATCTCGATTGGAGACAATACACTTTCGAACTGTTTTTGCAGCTCAGGAGTCATTGTCACCAACATCAGGCAATAAACATCATTTTCATCTGACGAATGCTTTTCCCAAGCATTGTGCAGAGTCCTGGCAGCATTGGCAAGAGGCCTCTCGGGGAGGGGATCTCGAAGGACATAATCCTTCTTCTCCTGCTTGAGGACCAGCCTCAAGTTCCTTGACCATGTCAGGAAGTTCGTTCCAGTCAGCTTCTCCTTCTCGAGAACAGACCGGATCGAGAATGTGTTTTGAGTGCTTGTAGTAGTCATATCTGAAATATATAAATAAAAAGGTTATTAGTTATATGTTCAAAATGATTAATCTCGTATTAAAGAATAATATGATTAATCATGCATTATATTCAATAACATAAGTTACCCTCAATAGAATATAATGATTCCAAGATCCACATATAACTAAGATCAAAGTGGGCCACTGGCCGTCACCCAACCTTAGCTTATATCGGTAAGCCCTATATCGGCTAATTATATCCGTGATATAACTCTTGGTTGTGAATCTGGGCCCGAGGCCCAATCCACTCTGATGTCTCAAGGCCCGGGACTCCTGATGGCCTAGTCAAGAAAACCGGACTATACAGTCATGTAATCATTAATGTCTGGGACTCCCAATGACATTTATGAATCACAAACCGTCTTACCCACGCAAAAACAGACATCCTCACACTGTAAGGCCATGAATGCAATTGAATGGGCTTTGACAGCTGACATAGCCTGGACAAGACATCCAACGCTTGATATTACTTGAGGTTCGTAGGTTTATTAAAATCATTCCCAAAATAGAAGATTACTATTTCGGGAAACTTTCTATTTATGGAAACCTACTATTTTTGGAAACTTTCTAAAATTGGAAACTTTCTAAAACCGGAAACTTTTTAACTTTAGAAACTTCTTTAAAATCCAAAACCCGCAAATTCAGAAAATTCTATTTAAAGAAACTTTCTAATTTTAAAATTTCGGAAACTTTAATTTAAAACCGACTTTATAATTTTATAAAATAGATTTTTTAAATTAATCTGAAGAAAGACTCAATTAACTGGCCCAATTGTTTTAACTTCTTGGCCCGAGGCCCAAGAATTGGTCCATGTCCAAGACATGACCCAATTGTCCAATTAATTGACATAACCGGTCTGGTTCATTAAAACTGGTCTAACCAAGTTTTAATTACTACGATGACCACAATTGTCAACCGGTTATTTACTAAACCGGAATCTCTCAATTTATTTGGTCCAACCAAATCAAATTAGAAATTCCCGGTTTAGGCACTAAATCCAATATTTCTTTCGACATTGGATTTCTTATTCCGGTTTAACCAGATTTAATAAAATTATTAAAATCTGTTTATTAAACCAGAACGTTGATTTTTTTAATCAAATTTTAAACCGAGCCTTAAACCGAACCGAATTGGTCACGAACCAAACCGAGTTGGTCGTGACCTAGTTTCCATCCAAGAAACTCACATCCAGCCGCTCAGCCGCGAGCCGGTCGATCCGAGATCGAGGACGGTCGGGACGAATCAGCTGGACGTTCGGGACGGGACAGGGACGGCTCACCGGACGGACGCACGCGACCGTATGGACGCTCGGCTGGGACGCGATCGGGACGAGTGATCGGTCGTGACGCGACGATCGATCGCGATCGTATGAACCGATCCGATCCGACCATCGTGCGTCCGACCCGCGATCGCTCCGTCCGACCGGCCATCTTTGCCCGCCCGGTCTCTCGGCCGTGATCACTAACCGGCCAAGCCGGTCGATCACCCTTGGCCAATCAACAAAACCCGAGTCATATAGCTCGGTTTTGTGATTCAAGTGTTTGTTCAGGATTTAATTCAGTTTCTTATGTGTTTTTCTTATCAGTAATGGATTCAAAACACATCTAAACAGATTAAACAACCTAAACAATGAATCTAAACAAGAAATCCTAAGAACCAATGGCTCTGATACCACTGTTGGAAGTTTCGGTTGATCCTGATTCAATTCTCATATTGATATCAACCTAAACATGCATCAGATCTAGGTGTTCTTATTTAGAAACATTATGATCTCACCTTTTACCTGTTTGTTGCAGCGGAATTGATGAACAGGTCAGAGATCAGGGAGATACACCAAGGGATGAATCCTCCAAAGGCTCACACACGCAATCACAGGAAACTGGTTGCTAGACCGAGCTGAGGGAGGCGCCAGAGAGAGAGAGTTTTCGCGGCTGGGAGGCTTAGGGTTGGGGAGAAGAGACTTGGCTTTTAGACATTAAAAGCCTTCTCTTTCCCTTTTGGGCTTTTGGGCCCAATCTGATTAAATCCCATTTAACCAGACCCATTATTCATTCTCTCTTAGTACGACAAATGCCTAGCACTTTTGTCGTACTTCTGCTATGCCTTTCAACATTATTTCCTGCTAGCTTAAGCGTGTGACCCATATGGGATCATACAATAAAGGCAATAAGTCCAAGACTTATAGATCATGAGCGGACTCTAGCAAGCCATCATGACCCCCAGTATTGTATGACTTATGTCTGATCACTGACATACTCTTACGTTATAGAGACAGTACAGAGATTGCTGGACACAATTCCAACACACACAATCAATGACTTAAGTATTCTCACTCGTGATTTAATCCAGAGTCTTAATACTTTTGTCATTCAGATTCTATACTTCATTCTGGAACTCTTTCGACCATGTCAAAGAATTCCGACTTGTGTCTCATCAAATGAACACGGTCACACTCACTGAAGTAATCAATAGAGACAATGAAGTACAGGAGATTTTTCTCTGGCATTACTGCTCATTGGGCCACATACATGAGTATGTTTCAGGTCCAATAAGCCTTTGGGCTTTTCTCTAGCTCGGCTAAGATAGGCCCTTTACCCTTTTGGTCTAGTAAACAGAATTCAAGTCTCATAAGATATTTTATCAAATGAGCCCAAACGTCCATGACTATGGGATTTCTGAATCCGACTTACTCTATGTGACCAAGACTTTATGCCAAGAAAAATCAGGTTTAATTCATCAGATTTAAACCAATTCGGTATTTATGTTACATTTAGGCACTCTTTGGTTTAAGATATAAAACCCATTCCATGAATAGGGTGCTACAATTAATATTTCATTAAGATCAAAAGAACAAAACTTGTCTTTTATCAAAATGAAAAAACATTCAAATTCTTACAAGAAAATGAAAGACAATTCTGCTTAAAGCAGGTACATTGTAGCAATTACTTAATACAAAACCAAGCCTAAAAGGGATCTATAAGTGAAAAACCCTACGACTGAGGCAGCATCCCAAGCTCCTTCCAGACATGTAGTTTCACTTACCCTTCCTTCAACGTTCTACTGTTGCTAAATCTCTGCATATTATCACAAATATCAGTGCCACAACCAGTATCCAATACCTTTAAGGTAGAACTTGAAGTAATAACATGAATACCTGAGGAAGTAGTCGCATACATCGACTTTAACTCCTCATCATCTTCCATGAATTTAATGCAATCTCTCTTCCAATGCCCAGTCTCTTTACAGTAGCAGCACTTACCAACGTAAGATGTATCTGACTCGGGCTCAGAAGACACACGCTTGCCATGATTCAAAATCTGGACAACTTTGTCTTCACCCTTGTCAGCATTAGGTTTAGTAAACCTACCCTTCTCATTCATGAGATTGTTCAGGGTACTCTTCACGTTTGGCTCAACTGTCTTGAGCATATCATGCAGTTCAGTCAGCGTCTTCGTTAAGCCTTTCTTGATATAGTTCCTTACGAACTTATCATAGCTTGACGGCAGTGACTGCAGAATGATCTCAGTTGCCAATTCCTGGCTAACTGGATAATCCAGTTTCCTCAGATTATCAATGTAACCCATCATTTTACTGATATGAGGACTTACTGGATTATCATTTGGTAGCTTGCAGCCAGTGAGAGACTTAACCAACCGGTATCTCTCCACTCTTATCTGCTCCTGAAATTTCAATTTCAGGCTGCTGATCATCTCTATTGGCGACTCCATGTTCTCATATTGCTTCCGCAAGTCTGAGTCCATGGTAGCCAATATCAGACCACGCACATCTACCGCATCATTATAATGCTTATTCCAAGCATCATATACTGCATGTGAAGCATTGGACCCGATCCTCACGGGGAGAGCTCTCTCAAGGACATAGTCCTTTCTCTCCTGTCTGAGGACTAGCCTCAGGTTCCGCGACCAAGTCAAGAAATTTGATCCGTTCAGCTTGTCCATCTTAAGGACAGACCGGATCGAGAAAGTGTTTTGATTGTTTGTGCTAGTCATAACTGAAAATTAAGATAAAAGGATTTTAGTTAATATGTTCAATATGATTAATCTCGTATTAAATTTAATATGATTAATCACGCATTATATTCAATAACATAAGTTACCCTCAATAGAATATAATGATTCCAAGATCCACATATAACTAAGATCAAAGTGGGCCACTGGCCGTCACCCAACCTTAGCTTATATCGGTAAGCCCTATATCGGCTAATTATATCCGTGATATAATTCTTGGTTGTGAATCTGGGCCCAAGGCCCAATCCACTCTGATGTCTCAAGGCCCGGGACTCCCGATGGCCTAGTCAAGAAAACCAGACTATACAGTCATGTAATCATTAATGTCTGGGACTCCCAATGACATTTATGAATCACAAACCGTCTTACCCACGCAAAAGCAGACACCCTCACACTGTAAGGCCATGAATACAATTGAATGGGCTTTGACAGCTGACATAGAATGGACAAGACATCCAACGCTTGATATTATATGAGGTTCGTAGGTTTATTAAAATTTCATCCCCAAAATAGAAGATTACTATTTCGGGAAACTTTCTATTTTAGGAAACCTACCTTTTTAGGAAACTTTCTAAAAAAGGAAACTTTCCTTAAATCCAAAACATGCAAATTCAGAAACTTCTAATTTAAGAAACTTTCTAATTTCAAAATTTTGGAAACTTATTAATTTAAAATCGATTTTTAAAAATTTTATAAAAATAAATTTTAAATTAATCTGAAGAAGAGACTCAAATAATTGGCCCAATTGTTTTAACTTCTTGGCCCGAGGCCCAAGAATTGGTCCATGTCCAAGACATAACCCAATTGTCCAATTAAATGACATAACCGGTCTGGTTCATTAAAATTGGTCTAACCAAAATTAATTACTACGACGACCACAATTGTCAACCGGTTATTTACTAAACCGGATTTTCTCAATTTATTTGGTCCAACCAAATCAAATTAGAAAATCCTGGTTTAGGCACTAAATCCAATAATTCTTTCGACATTGGATTTCTTATCCCGGTTTAACCAGACTTAATAAAATTATTAAATCTGTTTATTAAACCGAGACATTTAATTTTAATTAAATTAAACCGAGTCTAAACCCTAACCGCATCGATCCTGCAACGATCGTGCATCGATCCTGCATCGATCGATGCTCTCACGCTCGCACGAACGGTTATCAGGTTTGGCCGAGAGATTCTAGCGAGATCCATGCGATCGTTTGAACGATCCATGCGATCGCGGTCAATCTCTCGCGACTGCAACGATCGATCCTTGCATTGCATCGATCGATGCAATGCGATCTCTCGTGGTTGCATCGACCGATCATGCGATCGCATCGATCGATGCATCGCGATCACAGCCGATACTTCTTTATGAAAATCGCATTCTTCCAAATCAATATAGCTTGGATTTTTTGCGATTTCAAATGTGTTTAGGTTTCAATTCCTTGTTGCTTAAGTGATTTCTCTTATCAGTAATTGATTCAAAACACTTCTTAAACAAGAAAACAATCCTAAACTTGAATCTAAACAAGGAAAACCAGAACCAATGGCTCTGATACCACTGTAGGATCTTTGGTGATAATCCTGATTCAATTCATCAGATTACTTGATCCTAAACATGCCAGATCTAGGTTCTCTTGAATAGAAACATAAGTAGATCTCACCTTTTACCTGTTTTGCAGCGGAAAGAGAGAACAGGTCAGAGATCAGAGAGCCACCGAGTGATAACTCCTCCAGAGGTTCACACACGCACGCCAAGCAGGAAGAAGGCTGCTAGACCGAGCTGTGGGAGGTCGCAGGGAGAGAGAGAGTCGCGGCTAGGGCTCTTTTACGACCTGAACTCGTCTTAAGTTTATATAAAACTTGTTCAGTTCGTTTTGGGCCATTTGGCCCAAATGCCAATTAACTCCGAGGCATTCGCGCATTGCATCGATCGTTGCACCTTATGCATCGATCGATGCACAATGGCTAAAAACTCTTACTCTCTCTAAGTATAGTAAATGCCTAGCACTTTTACCATACTCCTGCTAAACCGTTCCAACACGATTTCCTGTTAGCTTAGGCGTGTGACCCATATGGGATCATATAATAAAGGCAATAAGTCCAAGACTTATAGATCATGAGCGGACTCTAGCAAGCCATCATGACCCCCAGTATTATATGACTTATGTCTGATCATTGACATACTCTTACTTTCTAGAGACAGTACCGAGATTACTGGACACAATTCCAACACTTCAGTGAGTGTGACTGTGTTCATTTGATGAGACACAAGTCGGAATTCTTTGACATGGTCGAAAGAGTTCCAGAATGAAGTATAGGATCTGAATGACAGAAGTATTAAGACTCTGGATCAGATCACGAGTGAGAATACTTAAGTCATTGATTGTGTGATCATCTGAATGAGTGTGAAATCGTTTCACAGCTCATTTCTCCTGAAAACCTGAAGGTGTTTCTGTGAGAAAGAATCAGATCTTATTAGAAATGATTAAAGATGAGTCACACGAATCTTCCATGATATTATTTAAGAATAACGCTCTAGAAATATCTAAGTTTACGCTGAAAAGGTTCCACCAATATCAGTTGAAAGACACCACGTAAATGTGGATTGGAATCGATCCAAATTCGTCTTTACTGAGTATTTGTAGTTGTGCTACTTCACTGGTTGTCCTAGGGAAACCAAGGCTTGTTACTTTTACGTCCATTCTGTTTTCTAAGAAGGGAAGTTACTTTCCAAGAAGAACAGTGGGAGTAAAAGTATAACTCGAAGAAATTCGAGACATACAGGAGACTGCTCAACCTGTTGAGGGAGAGCAACGGATGGATTTACAGATTTCTGTAGAATCTACACCTGTGGAGCCTGAAGTTCTCAGATATGAATGAATCAGTTACTAATCCGAGAGTGATTTCTCGTCATTAGTTGAACCTGATAATCATTGAAAGTTCGCATGATCTGATGATCATTGAAAGCGACGAATCTGCGAAATTCAAAGAAGCGAAAGTGAGCCCGGACTCCGAAAAATTACACTATGTGTAAGTTAGCTTTATTGATCCATTCATGGATGGAAGCAAACATATCGGAGTTGGAATCTTCGTTCTGTTGAAGTAGTCAAGGTTTTGACTTGAACAGGAACGAAATGGAACTGTGCGTTTACTAATAGATAAGTGGGAGCGATGTTGCATTTCTCATATTGTATGTCGATGACATACTGATTCTCGGAAATGACGTCCCAATGCTGCAGTCGGTAAAGGACTGGCTTGGGAGTTGGTTTTTATGATTGACATGGGTAAAACCACGCAGTTCTTGGATTTTGGATCTAAAGATAGAGATCCGAAAGAGCTGGTAGGACAAAGTCAGGATTCTTATCCCGACAAAGTCCTACACGTTTTCAGCATTCCAAGAAGGGTTTTATGCCAATGTCACATGGCATTACGTTAAGCAAGACACAGTGTCCTACGATAACTGTTGAGCTTAAATGCATGGATAAGATTCCATATGCGTCGGCAATTGGATCTATCATGTATGCAATGAAACGTACTTGTTTGATGTTGTTTTAATATTAAGCAAGACAAGTAAAGACCAGTCATATCCAGCAAAGAATCACTGGATTGCCGTAAAGAATATCCTAAAGTATTCAAGGAATACTAAGGATAAATTCTTGATTTACGGAGAAAGTGAGGTGCTACAAGTCGATAGAGTCTGAAAGGCAAGTTTCCAACGGACAAAGATGATTTCCGGTCACAGTCCGGTTATATCTTGTGTCTGTCTGGCGGTGCAAGGCACTGTTGCTGACTCCATGACTTAAGCTGAACATTTCGCAGCTTGGAAAGCGGCGAAAGAGGTTGTTTGGAAAGAAGAGTTCGTCACTGAACTTGATGTGATTCCCAGCATAGATGAGACTAGCTGCACATCAGAGGTCCAAACACCTTGAGAATAGGTATAACCTATTCCGTGAGATAAATGACAGAGATGTTAAGTAGATCAGCAAGTTTCAACGAATGAGAACGTTGCTAATCTATTTAACGAAGCCACTCCTTAGGCCTAAGCACGAGTCGCGGACTGTTGCTGTAGGATAAGTGAAATTAAGATGTAGTCTTAATTTCAGTGGGAGTTAATAAAGGGCTTTATTTAGTTATTGATATGTTCTTGTAAAACATTTTCTAATGTTTAATGAAATTATTATATCAAGATTATTTTTAACTGTGATGAAATAATCGTTCCAAAATGATATGAACCATTTTATAGGTCATCGAAGTAAGTGACTTGATCTTGAGTTATCAAAGTCATTTAGCTTGACCATGAGACCCTATATTTGATAGATGGCTTATATCATCATGTCCCTAGTCGAAGGTTGTTGAAATTGGAACACCAACAACCGTGTGAGACTGGATTGGTATGTGACTTATGACAAAGTCTTAGTGTGTCATAGATGCACGGCATCAAAGTCAGTACATAGGTGTATGAAGGGTACATACGACCGGACAAGACCCGATTATAAGAACTCTTCAGGATATTTATATCAGTGTCATAAGAGATTCTTACTACGACTATAGAGTATAGTCCTTAGACCTGAGTTCGCATGCATGTGATTGCACATTAACTAATGCGCTTTGATCATTGTCTAATGTTGTCGTTAAGCGATAGTTATAAGGACCTTGTTTGGGTGTATTATGAAATGAGTAGTTTACAGTGATGGAACAAGACGGGATTTGTCCCTCCAATATAAATGGAGAGAATATCTCTAGGCCAATCGGAGATTTGAATACTGGAAAATGCATGGCCATGCTCAAACGGACTTTCCCGAGTCGTTTGGATTGTCAGTATCGAATCAGAGTCCGATGAACAAGATTAGGCTTTATAAGGATGACACTAATCTTGCCTTATGACTAATCGAGATATTGAGACAAAAGGATTATGAATACAGAGATTCCAGTTCAAGTGGGAGATTGTTGGAATTATGTCCAGTAATCTCTGTACTGTCTCTAGAACGTAAGAGTATGTCAATGATCAGACATAAGTCATATAATACTGGGGGTCATGATGGCTTGCTAGAGTCCGCTCATGATCTATAAGTCTTGGACTTATTGCCTTTATTATATGATCCCATATAGGTCACACGCCTAAGCTAACAGGAAACTATGAGGAAACGGCTTAGCAGAAGTACGGTAAAAGTGCTAGGCATTTACCAAACTTAGAGAGAAATTAATGGGTCTGATTAAATCAGAGGAATTTAATTAGACTGGGAAGTTGGGCCCAAAAGCCCAAAAGAATTAGAGAAGGGTTTTATAAATAAAACCAAGCCTAATTCTCTCTTCCCTAACCCTAACCCAGCCGCGATTTCTCTCTCTCTCTGCGGCCTCCCTCAGCTCGGTCTAGCAGCCATTTTCTGTGATTGCGTGTGTGAACCTTTGGAGGATCCATCCCTTGGTGGTTCTGCTGATCTCTGACTATTACCTCCCATTCCGCTGCAAAGTAAGGTAACAGGTGAGATCCATTAAGTTTCTATTCAAGAGAACCTAGATCTGCATGTTTAGTAGGATGAATCAATTGAGAATTGAATCAGGAAACACTAAACGATCCAACAGTGAATGTGTCCACATTCTCTCTGAGGAAGTTAACAAGTTCTTCCCTGGTGGCGTTCAGGAGTTCCGATCCGATGTTTACACACCTTTCCGGATTCTTGTCGTCTATGCAGACTGGGACGACTAAATCTTTTCGTGGGCCTCGGACTGTTGGATCGTTGTTACGTTTCGCAGTCCGGGAAGCGAGCTCTTCCTCTTTCTGTAATTGCTATACGTTCAAGGTCTCTAACTGTTTGAAGAAAGTTAGGTAGCACGATCTTGCGGCCTTTTGGTCCCCATAAATTGTCTTTATCCCCGTGGGGGTCGGGAACTTCACACATTGGTGGTAGGTGGAAGGCTCTACCTTCATGGTATAGATCCACGGTCTACCCAGTATCGCGTTGTACGGGGCCGGTTTGTTTACTACTACAAACTCCAGGATTTCCTGTTGCCCCCCGGCGATGGACGGGAGCTTTATAGTTCCCATCGAGTAGGTGGTTTCGCCGTCGAATCCGGTTAGGGGGTTTTTCCTCCGGTCAACATTGAGTCTTTGAAGCCCATTTTTCTGAAGGCGTCGTAGAATAAGAGGTCTACCGAGCTTCCTGTATCAATCATGACCCTCGATAGTTCGAATCCGTCTATGTCGAGTCGGATCACTAGGGCGTCATCATGCGGTTTGTCGAGTTTGAAGGTTTCGCTTTCAGAGAATGTTATGTGAGTGTCTAGTCTTTCGATCGGGACCATTTCTCTGACTTCGTTCGCAACTCGCCTCTGGTGAGCTTTGATCAAGTTAACCGAATTTCGGCAAAACCTCGAACCTCCCGATATAAAGTTTATCGTTTTGGGGAGGTTCGAATTACACAGTCCGAGTTTAGGCAAGCACTGGCTGGCTGGTTTCTTAGGAGCTGGGGGTAGTGTGATGACCGATTTCATCGATCCCCCGCATCGAGCTAAACTAAAAATCGCGTCTATGCGTTTGTGAGAGGGGACCGGGGAGTCTGATCCCTCCTTCTCTGGGGTTCTCTCGCGCTTAGATTACGAATTCTTTTTGCTTCTCGACTTGCTCTTTCCTTTTTCTTTCTTTTCTGGCTCTTTCTCCTCCGGTTCCGGAGTTTCGTTACTGTCGTTTTTGGCTGCCAGCAGGCGCTCTTTGGACCTGCACTCCTCGGAGGAATGTCCATTTTTGTCGTGGTATTTGCAATACTTGTTTGCATCGTAAGGCTTGCGCCATTGAGGCTTGCCATCTACTGCCAGGCAGTGCTGTCCCTTGCCAGAGGATTCCTTTTTGCTAGTTTTCTTCTGGCTTGACTCTTGTTTTGCCGCTGCTACGGTTTCTTCGTACTTTGCGTAGTAAGTAGCTTTGTGCAGCGCATCGTCCAAAGACGTGCATGGTCGAACCGCGAGCTCTTTTCTGAACTCTGATGTGTACAGGAGTCCGTTTTCCAGAGCCGCGGTCGCTATGGTTTCGTTTGGGTCGGCTATACGCGACTTGACTTCTCTGAACCTAGCGATGTAGGCTCTGAGAGTTTCGTCTGATCCTTGCTTCAGAGCCCAGAGGTCGGCTTCCGAAGTTTTCTCTTCGATGAAGATCGAGTATTGCTTTAGAAAAATCGATACGAGCTGTGTGAAGTTATCTATCGAGTTTCCTTCTAGACTGGCGAACCATTCTAGTGCGGTACCGGTGAGATTTTCGGCGAAAAGTCTGCAGTACCCTGCTTCTTTTTCTTTATCGGTGAGGTATGCTCGGGAGACCGCGAGCCTGAAGGCTCTAACGTGGGCCTTCGGGTCCGTAGTTCCCGCGTATTCTGGGATTTTGATCTTCCCAGTATTCTGGATCCTCGCGATAGCGATTCGGTCCGTGAATGGGGTTCGACAGGTCTCTTCGATAACTTGATCGATGTCTGGAGCCGCGCTTGTTGCCGAATGGACTGCAGCTTGCAGACGCTGGAGTCTGGCATATATGCCTTCGTCGTTTATATCGGTTCGTTGGTCGAACATAGGGAGATGCGTGCTCCGCGGGCGCGTGTTGTTCGGTCCCCTAGTTCCGGCTTGTTGGGCTATCTCGCTCGGGGGAGGCCGAGCAGTGTTAGTCCCTGATTCCGTTACTGGAGGACGCGTGCTGGAGGCGAAGGCTGATGCTCCCAACACCCGATGCCTGTTTGTTTCGTAGTTTGTTGGCATGGGTGGGGGCATTGGCAGTCGCGCTCCATCAGGGGCCGTAATGCCCGTTGAGGTCGAAGCCACGGCGTTTGAGCTGGGAAGTGTATTTCCCGAGATCGGGCTAAACACCGGATAGCCGCTGTTTCCCGCCACGGAAGTCTGTCTCGGGGCCTCGGGAGTTACATATTCCTCCTCAAAGTCCAGACGCATGCGGGGTAACGGGCTCCTCGTGGAGGTGTCTGCCGTAGTCCCCGTGATGGGTCGTGGCCTGTTTCCGAGGTTCAGCAGGCTCCTATCGTGCATATCTAGCCGGGCTAATACAGTTTGTTGTGTGGCTTCTTGATCGTGCGATCTGTCAATTAGAATTGCAAGCATTTTACGGAGCTCTACCATACCATCGGTTACAGATCTGGTTAGGCACGGCGAGTCAGGTCGTGTTTGCGGATTGACCCGAGGATTTTGTACGTCCCCTTGGGGGCGGTCCTCGGACCGGATCCAGGTTCGAGAGTTTGTTCTCTCGGTTGCTTGCGAAGTTGAGCCCGACGGCGCAACTCCCAAAGGCTGGGAAACAGGGACACGGTCCACTGCTCCGGATCCTGCTTGAGTTACAATCGACTCTGATCCGATATTCCCGGCTTGAACGCTTACGTTCGTTTGGTCGAGGTCTTGCGACCTTGGTGATCCGATCGGAGCTGTTGCTTTGGGATTTATTTCCACGCTAGCGAGCTATTGACCAGGTTCGTGTGTAAAGAATGTCTATGAATCTTCCCCACAGACGGCGCCAAAATGTGGATCCTAAAACCCACACTCAGTTTTTAGAGTGTTTAGATGAGCTGAGTTATAAAGTAGGTGGGCTAGATTCTTGATTGAACGTGATCAAAGAGCTTAACAATAGTGAGAAAGTGGATTTATATTGATTTGGATGTAAGAACAATAAGAACTCGAGCTACAGAGCGATTACAAGGTCTTAATGCTAGGTTCAAATGCGAATGAAGAATCGGATCCCTTTACAAGTCGTCTGCGCTCTCTATTTATAGCCTTTCTTTTTCTTCAACTGCTTTCCCTCCATCTCGGAATCCACTCCAACGCCTCGCGCTTTTCTCGGGATCTTCTTGTTGCGCGACTCCTCCTTCTCCGGCTCCATGACCTCAAGCTTGACTGCGTCGCCGTCTTATCGGGTCGCCTCTCGGAGTCGGGTCTTGTAACTGGGCCTTCGCGTGTTGGTCAGGCCTTTACTTTGAGAGATGGGCCTTGCTTAGCTGAATTCACTCGAGGTGAATTCTGGTCCAAACAAGACCTGAGCAGTTCGGATCGGGTATTCCGACCCGACCCTACCCAACCCGAATTACCCGACCCTTATCCGTACCCGATATTGAAATTACCCATTTGGGTAATGAATTTTTTTTTTAGCGGGTAAGGGTACGGGTCGGGTATTACCCGAAATACCCAAAATTCCCGTTTAAGTAATTAAAATTATAATTTTTATTAAATTATATAAATATAAATGAAATTATATAATGAATAAAAGTTTATTTATTGAAAATATGTAATAATTATATTGTTAGATATAGAAGTTTATTTGTTTTGTTATTATTGTTATTTGATTAGTTTATTTTATTATAAGTTTCTATAAAAAAAAATTTAAAAGAGTTCGGGTATCCGAACTACCCGAACATTACTCGTACTATTTAGAGTTTGGGTAATAATGGGTAATAGTTTTAACTACCCGACTGATCCTTACCCGACCCTTACCCGACCCTTACCCGACCCGTACCCAATCCTTATCCGTTAATTACCCGAACGGGTATTAATTTTTAATACCAAAAATACCCGACCCGACTCGATCCGTACCCGTCACTACCCGATCCGTACCCTCAAACGCTCAGGCCTAGTCCTGAATAGCCCCAAAGTGTTCCACATAATTAAACGATGACGCATTAATTTGCACATGGATCCGGCAATTTATTTCATGTATCTCACTTACATACAAATATATATATACAGGATGAAAGGAATATGATGACATATTGAGAGAATGGGCCATTTTGGATAAACCGATCGATTCCCCCAAAGATAAACATAGATCACGCCACTTGTTACAATCTCGTTACCGTTTTGCCGTCCCTAAAACCAAACTCGTTTTTTCTGTCTGCCTTAAATCGTTCCCATAACTCTCTCGGTATATAAAATACTTTTTATTTTATTTTGACCATGTTCTTTAACGAAATCGATGTAATAGTAATAGCCAATGGCAGATCCAAAAAAAATTTAAAGCTGAGACACGTATTACATATATGTATTTTTTTAACAAACTACATATATATATTACATATATGTATATATTTTTTTAACAAATTACATATATGTATATATATATATATATATTATATTTTTAACTAAAAATTTTCATTAGAAAAAACTTACATATATATATGAAAGAAATTAAACAATCAAAATTTAAGTTCAAAATATTACTGTCTTTTAAATCTAGTTTTGTGAAATATATATATATATATATATATATATATATATATATATATATATATCTACTATATATTATTTGCAAAGAGCTATTAAAAATCGATGATGTGGATGTATCTTGACTAATCAAAACTATGACGTCATTGATGACATGGCATTAATGGAATGTTTTGATTGGTCGATATCATTTTGGACATTAAAAATATATCAAAATGCTTTTTGGAAACTTTTGGATTAAAAAAACTAAAATTCGAGAATTAATCTAATTTTAAAAATTAAATGTGGTTTCCTAAACTTACGAAATGTAATCTTAACTTCTTCCCATAAATTTAGATTACAGTTTATATTGTTTTCATTTTTTATTTCCTTACTTTTCAAATTAAAACTAATGCCGAGCCTAAAATGTAGCAACTAATAAATCTCGACATTAAATGTCAAATTTGTAGAAAAAAAATATCCAAATGAATATACTAATCTTCTATTAGAAGATTTTGGAAAACCAAGTGCAACCCTAAATATGATGATCCTTATAAATTGAGCCTCTACCATTTTCATATCACACACATCTCGAACCATTCTTTTGTTTTTATTGTTTATATTGTTCTAATTTTGTTTATGTTGTTTCGATGATTTTGTAGGTATGAAACCTACCATGCTAAACAATAAGGTATCTTTCTTACTTGCTATTAACATGCTTATAATTTTATTATGTGGTTTTGATCATTTTGTAGGTATGAAACAGACCAAGCCAAAAGATAGGTAACTATATCACTTCACATTATCATGCCAAATGATATGTAACTATTTTTATTTGTATTTACATTTTAATGATTCTTTTATTCATTTGCAGGTATGGACTAATCTTTCTTTGCCACTTATCTTTATTTTCTAGATAACTACTCACCAATCGGCGTTTGTTACATTTCACACGGAAAGAAGTTTAAGCAAGAAGTCAATGAATTATTCAAGACGATTTTTATGGACTAATCTTTCTTTGCCACTAATAAAATTGAAGTTTTGAATGTTACTAATCGGTGATTCTTACAGATGATACGGAAAGAAGATTAAGCATTAAGGCATTAAAGTATTGAAGACAATTTTCATATATAGTAGATATTGTGTTGCATTTTCTTTATAGTTCACATTTGTATACTTTTTTGTTTCATTAATAAAGCATATGTTAATAATAAAATGATTATTTTCTTCTTTACTTTTGTTATACGTTTACTTTTGTTATCTCGTTTGTTCTTAATTGAATAAAACTGAAGTAGAAGATAATTTGAACCATGTTTATGAACATCTAATTTTGTCTATTGAATCATTTACTTTTTTTTCCTCGAAATTCCTTAATGTTACCAATCGGTGATTCTTACTGTTGACACGGAAAGAAGAAGGCAATAAAGTAATGAAGACAATTTTTCATATATAGTAGATATTGTGTTGCATTTTCTTTAAAGTTCACATTTGTATACTTTTATTGTTTTATTACTAAAGCATATTTGAGTAATAAAATGATTATTTTCTTCTATACTTTTGTTATAGTTTTACTTTTGTTATTTGGTTTCTTCTTAATTGAATAAAACTGAAGTAGAAGATAATTTGAACCATGTTTATGAACATCTACTTTTGTCTATTTAATCATTTACTCTTTTTTCCTCGAAATTCCTTAATAGAATAATTTTTCCTACATAGTAATCCATATACCAAATTGATGTTAGGTATACTATAAATTTATTTAAAAAACTTTCCTTAATTAACAGCATAAATAATATTCTGATACTCCGTATCGTAATTTAATCAATAATTATTAGTTGAAAATCTTTATAGTTTAAATAAGGAAACGAAATATTATTTAAAAAATTAAATGCGCAATTAGAAAGATTTGGTAGATTCAAATCCGCAACTGGTTTTTAAATTTCTAATTGGCCTACTTGGTTTGTCTTATTCACCAAGAGTGCGATATCAGTCATAATATGATTTTTTGAATATTTGAAAATTATATTGGAGATTATCAAGATATTCTCAAAATACCATGAAAAGAGGTTGTACCGATTCAGATAAAGAAAATGATTTTGGGTCACCTTCATTACAGAAATGTGAGTTAATTCAATTATATAATTTGGTTTGTAAACATTATATGATAACCATTTAAACGATTTGGTGCAAGGTGGGAGAAAATGCCAGAATAAACCGATATCACCTCCTCTTCAGAAAGGTTTGGGTTCGATATAAAATTCGGAAACATTTCTTATTATGCAATGATTCATTTATATAATTACACTTGATTTAAACAGTAGGTAGACCCTCAGGCAAATCTTCGAGTTCATCTTCACGTATCACAAATGGTCCGAGCGTGAATGGCATTGGATCTATCTCTCCGATGCGTGATATTACCAATATTCTTCCTCGGAGAACACATGTTTCAAATGATAATGTGTCTCTTAGAAATCACGCCAAAAGTCTTGGTACTTTTTATTTTCTTAGCACTTTAATCGAATTTACATATTTGAAACGGCAATCTTTTCTACATTTTAAAAGGATTAAATTAAACAGGAAGAAAGAATGTTCAATGCACAAGTGGTAACTCAAATTCCATATTCTTACAGACCATGGAGTCTGTAGTTACATCAGGTTTTGCCTCAAGATTATTCTATTACAAAAAACATCCACATTAAAACCTTTACACTAACTGTATATTTTGCATGTAATTGTAAGCTAATTCATCTCAAAGAAAAGGAAAAGAGAAAAGCCAAAATACATTTGGTCGGTCATCAGTCAATGTTGATGAAACAATGTCTAATGCTCCCCCTATAACGGATATTAATTACCATCCTCAAGGTATACATTCTTATACTATTTATTGAATTGTAAGTTATTATGTTTTTGCTTAAATTTTTAGTATGAAATTAGTATAACTATATTGGCAAAAATCTATTTCAGCTTTTGCAAACAGGTATGCCGATGTTAGTGAATCTGAAGATGAAGATAATGCAAGTGATGTAGATTCAATTGAAGAGGATATGGGTGATTCATCTCATCACATAGAAAATGATGTAAATATCCAAGATGCTTTAGATGATATGATTGGTATGTTTTAATACATGAATTGTTCACATATCATATAACAACACCCATCTTTTAAAACATTATTTTCAACTTATTAATAGGTTACTTTGACGATGGAGATCCATCTTATAAGTGCCAATACTGTGGAGCATACATGTGGTTTGGAAAACGAATAGGAAAGAGATATAGACAAAAGCAGCCGGATTTTACAATGTGTTGTAAGAAAGGAAAGATCGTCCTACCAAAGCTGAGGAATCCTCTAATGGCGTTATTAGAATTGCTTCTGAATGGTAGTGAATTTTCCAAACATTTTCGAGAATTCATTCGTGCTTATAATATGATGTTCGCGTTCACCTCACTTGGAGGGAAGATTAATCATACCGTCAATGATGGACGTGGACCATATGTTTTCAAGATGCATGGCCAAAATTATCATAGAATTGGTGCTCTCTTCCCAAACGTTGGAGAGTGTCCTAAGTTTTTGCAGCTATACATTTATGATACGTTAAATGAACTTACTAATAGAATTGCGGCATACGGGTAAGAGTTTTCCTTTTTTTTTTACATATGCTACTCCTAATTTTATTAAGGATTGTTTAAAAAATTTTCTTGATATATTTTGTAGAGGAGATAACGAAAGGGATGTAAAAAAAAACTGAGGATTCAAATTGTCGAAATCTTGAAGAATATGTTAGATGAGGTTAATCCTTATGTTGCCTCATTGAGGGCAGCCAGAGATCGATTTGATGTTACCCAAGATACCGGTTTCCATATCGGATTCATTGAAAGTAAAGAAAAAGATGCAAGGACTCACAATTTGCCAACTAAAGATGAAGTGGCTGGACTTATTCCTGGAGATTTTGTTTGTAACATGGAGACAAGGGACATTATATTGGAGATAACTGATGGGGGATTTCATAGGATTAGTGAACTTCATCTAGCCTACTTGCCTCTCCAGTATCCAATTATGTTTCCATATGGAGAGGATGGTTTCAGATTACAGATTCCTATAGGTTTGACAGATGATGATGGAAGGAAGAGGAAAGTAATTTCTATGTGGGAATTTTTTGCATATAGAATTTGTGAAAGAGTTGGCGAAGCTCCTACAATAAACAGATGTGGAAGATTGTTTCAACAGTTTTTGGTTGACGTATATACGATGATTGAATCTAACCTGTTGCGTTATGTGTGGAAAAACCAGAAAAAGCTTCGATCAGAAAACTACGAGAAAATTCAGAAACTGGCTGAGGCGGGAGGTGTTAATCTTCTTAAACAAGGGAAACGCATATTTATTCCATCAAGTTTTACAGGTGGTTTTAGGTATATGCAACAGCATTATTTGGATGCAATGGTTATCTGCAAATACTTAGGTTTTCCAGACCTTTTCATTACTTTTACATGCAATCCTAAGCGGCCGGAGATAACCAGGTTCCTGGATAAATTTCGATTGACCATTGAGGATAGACCAGATATGATATGTCGAATCTTTAAATCTAAACTTGACAGATTGATCATGGAATTGGCCCAGAAAAAAGGAGGTGTCTTTGGAAAGACTGCTGGAGGTATGTACTTAATTTCTTCATTATTTACCTTTTCATCCTAATAGCCTACATATTTTTTTGATATTTGGTATTATAACTTCATGCGTGGTAGAATGTCAAGACTATAATTTTCATACTATTTTTCTTTTGTTCTTATATTACAGCAATGTACACTATTGAGTTTCAAAAAAGAGGATTGCCGCATGCGCATATTCTACTATTTATGGAGAAAGGTTACAAATTCCCAAGAACAGAAGACATAGACAAGATATTTGTGCAGAAATACCAGACAAGGTTACACAACCCAACTTATACGCCGCTGTGTCAGAATGCATGATGCATGGTCCATGTGGAAACGCAAACAAGGGTAGTGTATGTATGGTTAACGGAAGATGTTCTAAGAAGTATCCAAGGCCGGTAAACAATAGGACGACAATTAATACAAATGGTTTTCCTTGCTACAGACATAGGGATGATAAAAGATTTGTCGAAAAGGGAAATTTTCAACTTGACAATGGATATGTTGTTCCATATAACAAGGAACTCATGCTTCGTTATCGTGCACATATTAATGTCGAGTGGTGTGTCCAATCGCGAGCCATAAAGTATTTGTTTAAATACATTCATAAAGGTCATGATTATGTTGCAGCTACTATTGAAAAAGAGAACGAAGATGGTGTTATTGACGAAATTGAGCACTACTACAACTGCAGGTATTAAACACTTTTGTTTGAACACTTTTGTTTTTTGTATAACATTTACCATCATATTTTAATACATTTCTTCACAATCTTTGATTGCAAGATATCTTTCACCACCCGAAGCTACATGGCGTATTTTTGCGTTCCCTACACATTACCGTACAGTGGCTATAGAGAAACTTGGTTTTCATCTTCCAAACCAGCAGATTGTCTTCTTTGATGAATTTGAACCCATTGAGACTCTGCTGGTCAAAACTACTGCTATTCAATCTATGTTTATCGCTTGGATGATTGCATTCAGGAAATATCCTAATATTGCAAAGGATATGACTTATTCTCAGTTCCCAACTAAGTTTACATGGGTATCTAAAGAGAGGTCATGAAAACCTAGGCAGAAAAAACTTGGTTCTGTGATTGGAAGGATTGCTCATGTGAGTATAGCTTGCGGTGAATTGTATTATTTAAGAATACTTCTTAACTATGTCAAAGGCCCGGAATGCTATGAGGATATAAGGACATTTAAAGGTATTGTCTATCCTACTTTTAAAGATGCATGTGATGCTCAGGGATTGCTAGATGATGATAAAGAATTTATTCTGGCAATTGAGGAAGCAAGTGAATGGGCGAATGGAAATTATCTTATGGATTATTTGTTCAGATGTTAATAACAGATAGTATTTCCCATCCTTTGATCGTGTGGAATTCAACATGGGAATATCTAACCGAAGACATTCTAATCGATGAAAGAAGAAAACGTCGGAATCCTGGTATGCAATAAGAATCTTACCTAAATTATTGTTGTTTGTTTTCACTGTTTATATTGGTTTTATTTCATTTTTGTGATACGATATAGTACCTCTTATCTATGATAATAAAATCTTTAACAATGTTTTAATCATGCAGATTTGATTCTAACTGATGATCAAAGGAAAAACATAGCATTGACAAGGATACAAATAAAGTTGGAAAGTTATGGTGGATCGCTTACAAAATGGCGTGAGATGCCACTACCAGAAGATTATGAAGAGTACAATGGCAACCGGCTCATAGATGATGAGAGGAATTATAACCGTGAGAATGAAAAAAAAGAAGAAGAGAGGCTTCTTGACATGATAACGGACGAGCAAAGAATAGTATATGAAACTATATTGGATGTAGTTGTGAATGATAAAGGAGGAATGTTTTTTCTCTATGGGTTTGGAGGTACGGGTAAAACATTCATGTGGAGTCTATTAAGTGCTTCTATTCGTTCCAGAGGTCTTATTGTGATTAATACTGCTTCGAGTGGAATTGATGCGCTGTTGTTGAAAGGAGGGAGAACAGCACATTCAAGATTTGCAATTCCGATCAATCCAGATGAGTTCACAAGTTGCAATATGAAGCCAGGTTCCGATCTTGCTGAATTGATGAAAGTTGCCAACCTTTTAGTTTGGGATGAAGCTCCTATGATGAGTAAACATTGTGTGGAAAACTTGGACCGAAGTTTGCGCGATATTATTAGAGACAAGGAGGATATGCCATTTGGAGGAAAGGTTGTGGTTTTTGGTGGTGATTTTAGGCAGATTCTTCCAGTAGTTCCCGAGGGAGGAAGATCAGAAACAATCTTTACAGCTTTAAACTCTTCTGAATTATGGGAATCATGTAAAGTTCTAACACTTACGAAGAACATGAGATTTCTTGGTGGAATTAGTGATGAAGGTGCTGAAGAGTTGAAAATATTTTCAGAATGGTTACTCAATATAGGTGATGGCAAGATTAATGTTCCCAATGATGGTGTCGTTGAGATCGACATCCCTGAAGATTTGTTAATAACCGAGTGTGAGAAATCAATCGAGACAATAGTTAACGAAGTTTATGGTCCGGACTTTGTTAACTCAACAGATGGTCAAGTATTTAAGAAAAGAGCTATACTCAGCCCTACCAACGACAATGTTGATGAGATTAATGATTATATGCTCTCCAAGTTGGCAGGTATATAACAATCTTACTTATTAGAATGTTTTATCCCTATTGATCTAACTTATCTATAATATTGTCTAACATGTTTTGTTTTTTTAATAAGCAAAGAATTAACATATCGAAGCTCGGACAGTATTATTTCTTCAGACGCTGCCATAGATGATGATACCAATTATCCTATTGAGTTTTTGAACAGCATAAAGGTGTCTGGATTACCCAAACATTTTTTGAAGCTAAAGGTTGGTGCTCCGGTGATGTGCTTGCGTAACATTGATCCTAATAGTGGTCTTTGCAATGGAACAAGGTTACTTATTACTCAGCTCAGACCTCATTGCATGGAAGTAATGATTTTAACTAGTAATAAATATGTTATTGGTCGAAAGATACTTCTAAACAGAATGTATGTGACTCCATCAGATACAAAGTTTCCATTTAGGATGCGTCGGCGACAATTTCCTGTGGCGTTGGCATTTGCAATTACCATCAATAAGAGTCAAGATCAAACACTTGAGAATGTCGGTTTGTATCTTCCCAAACCTGTGTTTTCACATGGTCAGTTATATTTTGCTTTGTCTAGAGTGAAATCAAGGTCTGGATTGAAGATTCTTATTACAGATGAAGATGGAAATGTGCTGAAAAGACTACCAATGTTGTATACAGGGAGGTTTTTAGAAATCTTACTCAGTAGATCATTAGTAGTTTTCCCTTGATGTTTAAATGAGACGGTTGACTTTTGTTTTGACTTTTTATTTTTTATAATTCAATTATTTTAGAGTTTATTTATATGAAAATAGAAATCATTAATTGGAATGTATCGTATGGATTCACTAATGAATATTCTCCTATCAATATATAATTAAAACAAAATTCATTGTCGTCTAACAATGATACATTTTTACAAATTTGGACTATAAAATACACAATGGTGAAGGGATGGATAAGGAAGGAAAGTAAAAAATCTGCATTTAAAATAAATTTTTATCATCTTTACAATTATGATCATAAATAGATTTGACAATAATCTACAAACAAGAAACATTTATTCTAGATTTTGTCCGAGATGGTAGATATCATACCAGATTCCGAGAATATTGATATAAGGAATAATATTAAATGATCATATTTAATGCAAAATTATAGATTTTTTCTGTTACAACCAAAACAATATTACGTTAGAGATATATTCGTGTTTTTAATTCCAAATTGTGCAATTTTATTAATTAAAAATAAATTCTAAAAACAACTAATATCCCTAATTAATGATTTCGACATATCCAAACACTCAATTAAGAAATTTAAATTTTATGTTCAATCATAATAAAACTTCACCACCTCATTTAAAGCAATAATAAAACCACAACCACCATTTCAACTTATTTATCAATTTTAACATATTTTCATTTATAAACGGTTGCCTAATTTTTTCCCAAAAGGTACCAAATCTACTATATTTACCATCTCTTCTTTTCTTCCCAAATCTCATTCTTCCATAACTGTAAAATCGAACCAGAAAAAAAATTGGAGAACTGCACTCTATTATGGGACGTTAATAACACCAAAAACGACTGGAAATGTCGTTTGAAGGTCATTAGAAAGTGGTACACAAACATACACCCAAGTGGTCTTCAAGTTCATGTCATCTTCTGTGATGAAAAAGTTTGATTTTTATCGTTCTATTTAAGTTTTATAATATTTAAACACATAATCTCAAATATTAGATTCATGTACTCATTTTTTCCTTAAAAAAATCCATGTTTAGGGTTTCAAGGTTGAAGCAAAAATACCTACTAATGTCTTTCACAAAATAAGTGAAAAATTTCTGGAGGACTCATGGAAGTATGTTCAAAACTTTGAAGTCATTTACAGTCAAGATGACTCGAGAAACACTACTACTGCCAAACAGATTGTTATAAACTCTCAAACACAAATTTCCAACTGCTTTAACATTGTTGATGATAATTTCTACGATTTTGTTGGATTAGAAGCAATATTAGATCGTAAAATATCATCTAAGCACACCATTGGTATGTTTCATTGTTAAAATCTTTTTTATTATTATATTTTATTAATTATTCATATATTGGTATTGTAGATGTCATTGGATGCATCAAATTTGTGGGTCATCTGGAATCCTGTGACAAGGAGAGGATTAACAAGAGGCAGATCTCCTCTAACTCGGTGAAGCAGATTTGGTTCAGTCTTAGGGAAATGAAGTAAGAATCTAAATTTAAATTTTTGTTACATTGATCTTTATTTTCAACCATTTACGCCTCCATTAACATTTACCATTTCCATTATAATTTGTCTATTTTGTATTTAAAATAACCATTTAATAATCTTATAATTGTAGTGGAACCTACATAAAATGTCTTGCTAAGGGTCCTCATGTAATGAAGTTTCATGAATACTGGCATACATCCGGAAATTATGAAACTATCGTTGTGTTGAGGTTTTGGAGGGTCAATGCTACTTTTGGTAAGTACATATGATTTCTACACATTTACATTTTACTTAATATATCTTTTTCAGAAAATGATAACCGTAGTATCTAAATTTTAATTATACATTTTATCGCCTAGGTACACCTTATGTAGAAGATTCCAGACTGATTTCCCAGATTGAATTTGATCCTGAGTTGGAAGAGGTTAAGCAGATGAAAGAGTGGTATATTTTTCAACAATTACAATACTATAATTGCATTTTGATGTTTTAGACTGTAAGACCTTTTTTCCTATTTAGGGTTCGCTGGACCAAAGCCACGAGTGTTAATTTTAAGCCATGATCCTCCTCGTCTTATCCAATCTCTTTTTAATTTTAGAACTTTTATTTGGTTTGTAATACATTTTAATTTGCGTTTGACTTAATGCCCATCTATGGGTTTTACCTTATTCTATCGTTATACATTACTTTTTATATTTATTATGACTTCTTTATTCTGCATAATTACTTATGATTTCGGATAATGACAAACAAATTCACATACTATTGCTAAGTTAAACAGATTTTCAGTTATTGCTAGAATTATCGAAGTAGTTATCTAAACTGTGTATGAATATAATAAAAATCTACTATATTAAAGAAACAAATAAATATTTAACGAACAACTAATGATACTTTCAACCCAAAGTGCATTATATAGAACATTATAAAACAAAAACTATTAGCTAAATAACAACTATTGTCTAATGAAATTTAATAATGCAATGATCTGCAATATTCCAAATAGTATAACTTAGTCTAAATAAAGAAGCTCTAGCTTTATATCAGTAGAAAAAAATCAATCTAATATTTCATATGGGCTAATTTAGTTGTAACATAACAATTTGGAAGAGGGTATACTATTAAAGCCCAAATAATTATGGCCCATTGTTGGATCTATGAAGATGAAACGATACCAAATTCTTTAAGTCGTTCTTTTCCATAAATTGGTAAAGTTCACAGGTGATTGACTAATTTCTTCAATTCAGTCTTGGCGCTGCAAAATATTGTGACGATAAAGTGGTTGTTTGTGTTTAATCAACAACTCATTCGACAAGGTAAACTTAAATTTTGGAGTAGAACGATATTTGAAATTAGGGTTTATATTTACGGAATTTTCTGATCTATATTTAGATAAATAGATGATTCGAGATCAAAGAATAAGTACTCATCGATTTTGCAACACAAATTCAAGTTTATATTTTGCAGTAGACTTTATGGTTTCGTCAACTTTACAAATCGTTCTTTATTTTTAGATGCGGTCTATTTCATTTGATTTTTTCGTACATGTATTGATGATTTTTTATTTATATAAAATTATATTAGCTTTTCAGAACAAATCAGAAGATGACAAACCCTCGGTTTTTCAAGCCTATGATTCCAAACAAATGTAGAAAGAATATGGTATGTAATCTCAGTTCTTTCTCGTATTTTTTTATTTTCTATAAATCTTTTATATAAGGCTATCATTTTTTTTAACTTTGTGTTGCAGACTATCCCAAAAAATTTCTTTAAAACGAATATACTTGGAAAAACCGATGTTGCGGTCGGCAAACTTACATCTGATGCGAGACCAGAAGAGTTTCCTATTAAATTTCTTGGTGATAAGCTTACAAAAGGATGGAGACGGTTCTTTAAAGCACATGCATTACAGGATGGTGATTTTTAAATTTTTGAGTATCGTGGAGGTGCCAATTTTCATATTTTACAACATTACGGACTGCATTGATGTGAGATCACATATGAAAATACTCTTCATATGGAGACAGGAGAAGCAAGCACGAGTATGTTTTTTCTCTTATTTCCGAGACACTTTCTTCATCCTTTCTAATATTTTGACTAATAAGGGCATAATTTTTTAAGGAACCGAAGACAAGTTTGTTACTTTAAACGTAACGAGTGACAGCATCAAACGAAGCAGAATCGTAAGTCGTTCCTTTGTTTTTTGGTTATAAATATTGTTACATGATCCATACTGAATCATTTTGCAGTATCTTCCAAAGTCTTTTGTGGATGCAAATGAGTTAGAGAAGGTTGCGGGCAACACCATATAAATGGTCAATAATGCGGGAGAGATATGGTTTGTTGAGCTGGCATTTCATTCTTATAGTGACAGGCAACGTATTCGTTTGATTGGCGGCTTAAGAGAGTTTTTGCTGGCAAACAACTTCAAGGCCAAGCAAGCAATCGTACTTCAACTTTTCTGGCAAAATGACTCTGCTCCTGTCCTCAAACTCCTCTCCTGCAGAAATGTATGATTTGGTCTAACTCATGATTGATCCTCTGTTTAAATTCTGTTTTATTTTGAAAAAAGGTATGTTTAGTGCTATGGTTTGTATGTTTCTTGAATTTATACTATATTTTTGTTTAGTTTATGACATCTATCAATTTGAAGCATTTTTTCAAATCCGATTTCTATCTCACCACAATAGTCACCCAAAGTTAATACTATTGAAATAGTTACCAAATTTTAATATAAATATAATACAATTCTACTATATAAAAGAAATAAATAGATATTCACCAGACAACTAATTATATATTTTATCCACTAACTTACATTTTTTCATTTATATAACTAATTATTTATATATTCAAATGAAACATTTCTTTTAATACCAAAAATAAAATTCGTCAACCCAAAAACATTCACTCCGCACAAGGTGCGGACGATTCATCTAGTATATATTTATATATGAAAAATGAAAATCTAAAACTATTTTGGATTCATCTAAATTTATATTTTTTATTTTTATCTTTTATTTCATTTTTACTATTTTATTCTTTATAATAACAGAATAATTTACTTAAATTTTAACAAGTGATATAAAATATTTAAGATATATGTTATGGCATAAGTTAGATGAATTGTTGAAATTGAAAGCGAAAAGAAAAATGATATCAAATTAATTTCAAGAAGAATATGTCTCTCATTAAATAATATAGCATTTAATCATGGGATCTACACACACCAAAAAAGTTTTTTGTTCGATCATAAGCAGGGCCGGCCCTGACCTAAAGCCCAACAAGCAAGGGCTTTAGGCGCCAAAATATAATAAATAATTAGGGGCAGCAATTTTTGTAAAAGTATCTCGTAGGTCAGTGGTAAATCCACCTATTCCAATGGTCTGGTAGCGGGTTCGATTCTTCACAGGGGCAAATTTTTTTCTGTTCGCTTTAGGCTTTGAATTACATTGGGTCGGGCCTGATCATAAGACCTGTTAGAAAATATGAAATAACAAGAGCAGGTTAACATGAGGGGGCATTGAACGTAGTAAATGAAATTTTACCGGGGGCACTTCAAGCCACTAGACCACTTTGTTAATAATTGAATAGCCGAAACAAAAAACCAAAAAATAATAAAATAATTAGGGACACGTGACCCAGTATCCTATCACGTGGCTCCACCCCTGGCAATAGCAATGGGAAAAGTAACTACGAGGGAGAGCAAATTACCACAGTGGAGACAAAAAATAGTCATTGGATCGTTATAACATAATCTATCGCGATTTTGTTCAGCAACAACATTTCTTTTTGTTTGGACGCTTGTGGTCAAGTGGTAGGAAACGAGTATTGGACACTACCATGTTCCGGATTCAATCCTTTTACTATGCAAAATTACTTCGCAATTATTTTGGACATCCAAATGGATATAAATCTCTATAGACTGCATCTCTCATTGAAGACTAGTCTGAACCTCTTTATAAATTTAGAATACCCCAAAATAATAATAATAATAAATAGCTTGATCTCTACTGTTTCACTCTTTTATTTAACACAACTTATCATATTTTTATGTCGCTAAAATAGACGATAGATAAATGAACATGACCTTAATATCCATCCCCAAAATAGTTTGGTTGGATACTATCCAAAATTAAACTATCCAATTTATATATAAAAGATTCTACAAGTGGGATGTTGAAAAAGAAATTAGATACTAGTACTGAAGAACATCCCCAAATTTTAATAGTGTTTAATATTTACTACTCAAATTTCTTGTCTCAGTAATGTTAGAATTCTAATGTCCTTTTTAGTATTATATTTTGATTCGTGCTAAAAAAGTACTGATAATTTTTTTATTAAAAAATAAATTTTGAATTTTATATAATAAATTTGTTAATTATTTAACATTGACTTTTAATAATTGGATATTATGATGATTAAATTATCAATCCATAAATACATTAAATAAGTTTTTTGTTTTAAAATAGTCGTTACAAAAGTTATGTCATATAAATTTAATATGTAATGTGTTGGAGGTGGGTTTTAGTTCCCTTCTTTAGCCCAGTCCAACAGCAAATCAGTCCATCGAAGAGTAAGCCTAATAAAGAAGAAGATGGTCCATCTCCGCGGAACTCGACGAGATCCACACCGATATGCATCAGAAAAAGAAAATATGGTTAATACAAATTAACATATTTAAGAAAAGAAATAAGATAAAGACTCCGAAAGAATTAAAATCCAAGAGTATCCAAATTTAATATTATTATATCAAAAAGAATCTAGAAAATAACATTAATTCTCCTTATATAAATATAATTCCCATGCACGGGAAAAACTTCATTTTGACCGATTGTACTAAAAACCATAAATTCCAGAGCAGAGAAATGACCATGATTTCAAACTCTAAGATAAATAAAATGACTACATTTTCTGGTCCTTTCTATTATTGCCTTTAGATCCTCAAGTCAAATTTTCAAATCCCTTTATTTGATTAATTTATTGAATTAATCCTTGGAAAGCTCGGCTTTAACAACTGGTGTCGTATGTAGGGAGTTTGGGTACATTCATATGACCAAAGGACAGATCGATAATGACGGAGATACCACTTTTATCGCAAGAAACATGAGGAACCAGAAACGCCGACAACATCACCAACACCACCAATCCAGAAAACAGAGAAGAGCGGATCGAATCCAACTCGCATCCACAAGGCGACGAAACCCGCATCAGTTCAGCAACCACGAGATAAAAAGTCATAAATGACGCGACGCCGACAAGAGCGCAAGCAGTGAACGGCGAGGTGCACAAACTACTAGGATCAGGTTCAATCACAGAAGTAAATACCCTGAATGGCTCACGAATTCGGTGGTGATCAAAAAGAAGAATGTAAAATGGAGAGTCTACGTAGACTTCACCGACCTGAATATGGTTTGCCTCAAAGACTGTTTCCCATTATCGCACATCGACCGCCTAATTGAGACAACGAACTCTTATCCTTCATGGATACCTTCTCCGGGTATAACTAGTTCCAGATTCACCTAGACAATAGAGAGAAGACTTCATTCATAACAGACAGAGGAACCTTCTACTTCATAGTTATGTCGTTTGGAATCAATAACGCTGGGGCAACATACCAACGCCTCTTTAACAAGGTGTTCGCTAAACATCTCGGCAAAACTTTGGAAGTTTACATTTATGACATGCTTGTAATGTCGCAAGTCACTTAAGATCATATCAAGCACTTAAAAATGTGTTTCAACATTCTGAACAACTACAACATGAAGTTAAATCCGGGAAAATTCACATTCGGTGTTACCTCGGGAGAATTCCTAGGATACATCGTAACAGATAGAGGGGTAGGAGCTAACCCGAAGCAGGTCACCGTGATAATGAATTTTCCTTCTCCTACTAAAACTTGTAAAGTACAAAAAGTAACCGGGAGAATTGTCGCACTCAACCGTTTTATCTTCATGTCTCCTGATAAATGTCTCCCATTCTATCAGCTCATTGGAGGAAATAAGAAGTTCAAATGGGACGAAAAATGCGAGGAAGCTTTTCAACAGTTAAAAGTATACCTCACAACTCCGCCAATACTAGCTAAACCGGAAGAAGGAGAAACACTCTACCTATACATAGCAGTGTCGAGTGCAGCTATGAACGGGGTCTCAGTAAAGGAAGATAGAGACGACCAAAGTCCAATTTTTTACGTCAGCAAGACATTGGATGGAGAAGAAACTCGATACCCAACCATCGAAAAATTGGCTTTGGTAGTAGTAAGGCCGACAAGAAGCTCAGGCCTTACTTCCAATCACATAGTCTGCCAGACTAGCCAAATGAGCGTTCGAGCTAGTGAATACGACATCGAATTCAAATGTCGAACCAGCATGAAAGCCTAAGTTCTAGAAGATTTCATTGTCGAGCTTCCACCAGAACTAGTACAAGAAGATACTTCGGAAGCGAAGAAATGGAATCTACACATAGATGAGTTATTATCGAGAGCCGGCTCTGAGATCAGAATTCGGCTCGAGTCGCCAACATGAAAATACTTAAGCAATCTTTCAGGCTAGGCTTTCCAGCCTTGCAAAACTAAGCCGAGTATGAAGCCCTAATCACCGGATTACGAATACGTAAATATATTGGATGGAAGCATATTTAAGCCTATTGCGATTCGCAACTAGTCGCAAACCAATTCAATGGAGAATACGAGGTTGAAAACGATTGAATGGAGGCTTACTTCAGCATAGCAAATCAACTGACAAACGATCTCAGTTCATTCAACCTAACAAGAATTCCAAGAAGATGAAACACCTCGGATGACGCCCTCGCAGCATTAGCATCGAGCTCATACGCCACTTGAGACGAACGATCCCGGTGGATCTCATTGAGAAGCCGCGCATAAGTCCTCCAAAATTCTACAACGTCATCAATGTAGATATATGCGATGAAGATATCACGAAGGACCAGGTCCACGCTGACGAAGAACAGAGAAATGATTGGACAACGGAGATAAAAAATGTACATATTGGATGGAGAAGTACCCGCCGACAAATGGTCAGCTCGCATGCTCAAGGCAAAGACAGCTCACTATATTATGATGGACGATGAACTCTTCCACTATAACACTGCCGGATTACTATTGTGATGCGTAGAGGAAAGTAATAACAAAAGTATTAAAAAAAAAAACCAATAAGGCGCAAGGAAAAATTATGTTGGAGGATGATCCTTAGTCCTAAAAATTAAGAAACTCGTTTTTCCGTCAATGATAAAGGATTGTGAGAAATATGCTACGAAATGCGAGCAATGTCAGAAGCATGCCCGGGTCATATGCGCCTACAAAGCATTTACAAGCCGCGATAACACCCTATACATTCATGAGATGAGCCATGGACATCGTCGGACCAATGCATTAATCTCGACAAAACAATACATCCTAATCTTGACGGTTTACTTCACCAAGTGGATAGAAGCCAAGGCATGTGCCAAAATAAAACCTCGGCATGTCGCTGAATTTCTGTGAAAATATATCATATGTCAACAAGAGATACCATAAGATATCGTCACTATTAACATGAAGCAGTTCACCTTGATCTTATTAGGGAAGTTCTGTCAAAAATGGAACATCAGATTGAGCAAATAAACACCGTACTATCCATAAGGAAAGGGCCAGGCCGAAGCTACTAACAAAATGATCATCGCCGAGATTAAAAAGTGGCTCGATAAGCACAAAGGGAATTAGGCTGGTGAGTTAGATGGAGTGTTGTGGTCACATCGAACCATCCCAAGCAACCTTTCAAACCAGACCCTATTCTTCCTAGCTCATGGATTTGAAGCAATGTCACCGGCCGAAGCCTGTCTACAAAATATTCCACGATCTATACTTATCTAGAATCTTGAGCCCAATGAAAAGATGCTCTTGGATAGTCACGATTCGTAAGGGACGAAGCTCTCCTACGAATCCAGAATTATCAGCATCTCGCATCTCGATACTACACCAAAAATACCTAACAGAAGGAGATCTCGTCCTACGCGAAGTACACCAAGGCACGAAAGAAAAGAACGCTGAAAACTCAACATACATTGGTAAGGACCTTATCAGAAATCCAAAGCCGTCAAGCCCAGGGTCTACGAGCTCTCCAAGTTAGATGGAACATCCATCGAAATCACTTGGAAATCGATTCACCTCAAACGCTTCTACTAATAAAAAAAAAGTACGCTCTCCGAGCTACCACTTATGTACTTCGAACTATGAATTGCTTGATCCTTGTTACATGGTACATAGGCAGTCCTCACGGATTCACATGTAGGCATCCTATCCAGATGATCGATCCAAACGCGCTCCTCGAGTGGAATGGTGAAATAATCCACACATTCATCGTGTATGCGAAAAGTATCAACTCTAGCTAACCAATTGAAGGATTAAGTTGGGATCACCCCCGCTCGCTTAAGTCTAGTCGAGTTAAGTAAGACAACTTGCCTCGCATAACCTATCCCATACTAGGCGATAACCGCGATACGAATTCGGAATTATTCCACTCGTAACACAAAAAGATATGAGGCATACCTCGGAACCCCCTTTTTAAAAAAAAATTCGTAACCTATTTCACAAGTGTTGTTCGTCCTCTTGAAATAATGTATAAACTATTTCATTGAGAATGTTGCCAATGAACAGTTCGGCAAGGACCTTAAGAAGCATCTTCAACATAAGGTGGATTGATCCAAGTCAAAAAAAGGAATGGTCACAAGATAAGCACGTCGGCAATAATAAAGCCAAGATACAATGCTCGAGAGACAAACACATTACAAAAAAAAAAAAAATCCTTCTTCACTGAAGAAACAAAGAAAACCATGTCTTGGATCGTCAAGTTTTGAGAGCAAGCCGGCAAGCTTTTACGTAGGCGTGAAAATTAATATGCATTGACAAGTTTTACGTCAGCATGAAAATTAAGATACACCGAAAAGATAGTCACATCGGCATGGAAATTAAGAAATCCAAGATTACCTCGGCAATAGATAAGTTGCGTCGACAAAAAAATTCTAAACTGCGTCGACAAAAAAAAAAGTTACATCGACAAGAAATTTGAATTACAAGTTACGTCGGCGACATAGTTACGCCAGCAAGGGAATCCCGATACATCGGCCAAAAAAGGTAAATCAGCACAAAACACATTGGTAGATTTATTTCCTTAAAGATCTATTACATCGGCATGTGAATACACTAAGTACATAAATAAAATCCCTTTCTTCGTAGAGCCGTATTGTCCATATCGGCAAATGGGCGAGCAAGCTAAAATATATAAAGAGAATAATACGAAAATGAACATTTCTTTGTTTTGTTTATCTTCAAAAAAATATTACAAGACCAACTACAAAAAAAGAAGGCTAAACTAATTTTTTGAAAGACAAATTCGTCTGAAACCGAAGTTTAAATTGCAAGATCGGTTTCATCCCGCGAGGAGTTGAGCTCCTTTCATGAAAGACGACTTCGACATCTGTTTCCTACACGACTATCCCTGAAAGTCAGCGACACAGATGGGAATCATGATGAAATCTAGACCGGCTGGAGAATCTTCTTGGGGAAAAAAATAATTTTGAAGAATCGGCCTCAACGTCCAAAAGAGCCACATCGCCGCAAACCGAGCTCGGCTGAATAGCTTGCTCAAAAGAACAATATTTTTCGAGTCGTCCGGGACGGGCCTACTCCGATATACCATTAGTTGCTCTGCAAAAAAAAACATAATAAAGTCAGGATGCCGAGTTACAAGTACCAAAGACAAAAATTAAAAACACTTACGCGGGAGGCAACTGATCCCGAATTGAGCAGACCATAACATGTTACTGAATTTAACGACACATTAGACCGATCGAGGCAAATGATCTTAGCTTGCCCTTAAGTTGGGAAGGGCGACAAACATGGGAAACTATCAGCACAAATTGAAACTGACAAAATACTCCTTAACAAGAAGAAAATAAACTCATCAATGGATTCACTTGAAAAACAAGACAACTCCGGAGGAAGGCAGGAATGTAACATCCCCGACCCAGCCTAAGGGTCGTTGGGATGGACTATGGGACCAGAAGAACGATTAGACGATCAAGAGAGAGAATGAGAAGTGTTCTATAGTCAGAAAGAAGCTAAGCTCAGCAGGATAGGAGCTTAGCTAAGAAGAAATGAGCTGGAAGCAGCTGGAAGAGGAATGTTCAGCTCAATTGAGTTGAACTGAGTTGAGCTGGTTAATTGAGTTGAACAGTTGAGCTGGTCAACTAGCTCAACTCAGTTGGCCTTAGTGTTCAGCTCTTGGGTCAGCTGGTCAGATAGTGTCACCAGCTGACCATGGTGGTTGGAAAGCGAATGGGCATCAATGGGTTGGTACCCATTCGGCCACCCATTTGCATCCTTTCGCCAAGGGGAGTTATGGGCGGATTTTGGCTCTATAAATACACCATCAAGAGGCCATTTTCGCACACACACGTACAAGGGAAGAAATCCCAAAATTCCTAAGGCAAAGGCCGAAAATTAAAAGAGAGAAAAGCAAGGGTTTGTGGCCGGAATCTTCAAAAGGGAAACCGGCGAGTGGAAGGAGCATGGTGGTTGATGTAAGGCGGCTAAGGGCTCCATCATGGCTGGATAAACAGACAAAGATCATGGCAAATAAACCATAACCTCAAAGGTTAGTAAAACGGGTCTAATGTCTAACCACGGCTTGGCCGCTTGGTCGTCGGTCTGATCGGACGGCTAACGGGAACCAATTCTCTTCTTCACCTTTTATGGAATTAGATCCGGGTGTAGGTGTTTATACTTGGCTTAGAATCGGCATTATCCCCATAAGAATCATGATCGGCCAAAGGCCAAGATCGTGAACCGGTTGATGGACAAGGTGAGTGTTGATCCGTGTGAATGGACGCAAAGGATCCGGTGAGTCGGGCGAGGTCGAACGGCACATTCGTATGGGCGGATGGCCAAGATCGGCAGGCTATACACGGACAGTCCAAGCGTGAACGGATTGGAAGATCCGGGTCAACGTGACTTTTCCGGATGATCGGTACAGGCAGGACGATCGAACGCGGCAGGATGATCGCGACCGTTCGCGGGTTGATTGTAACCACTCACGGTCGATCGCGCTAGTTCGCAAAACGGTTGCATCGGTTCATGAACGAACGCGTCCATTCGTTGATCGCGGTACAATCAATGCACGCGACTAATCGGCATGCGGTTCGGCGATCAGGCTACGTTTGAGTAACACTCGGTATGACCATGGTGATTTTGGATCGATTAAGTGTTCCCGGTACGAACACGGCCAGACGGCCGATCGTTGTACGTGACCGACCAAGGGTCACGACCGGTTTGGTTGTTGCTGGCCGAATAAGGGGCTTAGGCCGAGTAGATTGGAACATAGAATGGTTAGGAACATTTGCATGTTGCATTGGGAAGATTGGGCATATAGAAATTATTTGAACAAGGTTGTTGGATCATTCATGCCTAAAAAGAATTCTTACTTGTTCTATGATTTTGGATGTGAGGTTGATCAGGGGGATGATCAAGCTTAGGCGAGGACACAAAGACCCAAGGGCGAGTGGTGTTATGATAGATAGATAATTAGGACCAATACGTTATATAGCATAATGACTTGATACTACTTTTGTATTGGAACCTTGGTTTGATTAATAAAAGTATATATTTATGTTATGTTTGCTCATTGGCTTAAACTAAGAATGGAATGAATAGAATGAATACATGTTTAGAATGGCTAAGTATGTACCAAATAGGCTTTAGGTTCACAAATGAACCTAATGGTAGAACGGCTAGGTAGTGGAACATATGTCTAGGCCCTAAGGCCGGATGGGGTGTTTTAAGTTGGTATCAGAGCGGAGTTACTTTTTAGGACTATGGGTTTGGGCTACACCACTCGTCCGGGGTTAGATGTCCGTGTAGTTTAGTTTTGCTAGGAATTGGAGATTGTTTTCTTATATAGACTAATCTTGTTGAATATTCAGGTTGGAAAAAGCAAGACGAGTAAGCAAACTAAGGAAAAGGATGTGGCTGGAACCAGGCAAGGCTCCAAGAACCAGACCACACCTGTCACGCCTGGTGCAACCAGACATGTTGTTGCCCAGAAGAGCACATGACCCACAGCTCATAAGGCTCCCAATGAGACTAGGGTTGAACAACCGGACGTCCGGGTTGGGAATGAGCATGAGGAGATGGGCTAGTCTTCATCACATGCGGTTCACACTGTGATTGGCCATGTGAGAGACAGTGATACAGGTGGTGGTGAACCACCGACCGCGGTCCCGAACATTGGATAGATGTGGACTATGCTGAAAGCGGTCATGGACCAGCTAACAGTTCTGAACCAGAACGTCATGTCTGGTCAGAAACCGGCTGATGATGGCAGACGGATCCAAGTCACCGTCACTGAGACTAAGGATCAGGAGGATGATGAACCAGATGTTTTAGTGATAGATTCACCGGTTCCTAAAAAGAGGCGTAAGGTGGACTACCTCAAAATACTTGGTCACATCACCAAGTCAGGAACAAAGCACTTCAAGGAAGTGCTGAACCACTTGAGGCTGATGAGTGGAAGTCACGGCTTGTACGGAACTTCCGATCCACCTGTTGTCCATAGGACTACAAGAAAGATATTGTGGTCCACTTCCCGGAAGGGGATATGCATAACTGGTGGCTTTCTGTGGACAGGCGCACCAAAGGTCTCATTGAATCGTTTGCGGAATTTGAGATTGAGTTCAACCGGAAGTACTTTCCAACTGAGGCTTGGGATCGTATGGAAGGAAAATGTTTGAACTTGGTCCAGGGCCGCAAGACGTTCTGTGAGTACGAGGCAGAGTTTGACCGTCTCAGACGTTATATGGGACGAGATGTTGAGGACGAGCCAGCACAAGTGTGGTGTTTCCTTCGCGGCTTGCGAGTGGAACTCTGTACCCATTGCTTGGTTTTCTCATACGACTCCGTTTCCAAGCTGGTCGAAAGGGATGCTAACATGGCCGAGGAGAACCGGGTGGGAGCTAAGTCACAGGAAAAGGTGGCTAGTCGATCCGGGAAGGACCTAAAGAGGAAATGGATCAAATGGGGGCTGATCGCCAATCCTCTGATCGCACCAAATGTACCACATGTGGCAAATATCACTTGGGGGAGTGTTGGAAAGCCGGGAAGGTATGTGCGAAGTGTGGAAGCAAAGACCACCAAGTCGCAAGCTGTCCACAAAACAAGGGAGAATGGGTGAAAAGACCATTGAAGTGATTCCAATGTGGAAAGACCGGGCATTACATGTGTGATTGCCTGAAGCTGCAAGGTGAAAAACAGAAGGCACCAAAAATGAAACGGGGACAAGAAGGTCGCGCGGTCAAGGCCAAGGGCCAGGCCGGGACACCCCGCGTTTGTTAACTGGTGAAGGATTCTGGCGTGGCCGGCTCCTATGATGCAATTACTAGTACGTCACTAAACCCATACTTCTTCAATTAAGTAATGCATTGCATACATTTTGGAGAAAATGGTAGGTTGCTTAGACATTTTGGGGAATATGTAGGGACCGCTACCATAGGCGGTGTAGAGACACTGACCTTATTTGACTCTGGGGCTACACATAGTTTTGTGAGTCCTGGAATGATTGGGAAAGGCTTGTTCCAGAAAGAATAGGTAGACGGCCAAGGCATAGTGAATGCGGCTGGTGGGAAAGTAATGCCTATGCTAGGATTGGTTAGGGACATACCCGTCTCTATAGGAGGTGTGGATATGCCGGCCAACCTGGTAGTAGTTCAGCTTAAGCATCAAGAAGTGATCTTAGGTATGGAATGGCTCGGATAGAACCGAGCCACCATTGAATTTCACCGAGGAATGGTGAGGTTCGAAAGGCCAGAAGGAAACGTAGCGTTTCAAGGAGTGCGACCAACTTCGGGAAGTTTGGTGGTCTCTGCTATCCATGCAGAAAGGATGTTGGAAAAAGGATGTGAAACATACCTAGCCACCATCACAACCAAGGAGGTTGGAATGGAGACAAAGATTGGGGAGATCCTAGTGGTTAAGGACTTTGAGGAAGTGTTCCAGGCCTTGTAAGGCTTACCGCGTGACCGGTCTGACCCGTTCATCATCGAACTTGAACCCGGGACAAAACCTCTATCTAAGGCGCCATATAGAATGGCACCGGCTGAGATGGCTGAGCTGAAGAAGCAACTGGAAGAGCTGTTAGACAAAGGCTTTATTAGGCCAAGCGGCTCTCCATGGTGGGCGCCTATCCTATTCGTAAAGAAGAAGGATGGTAGCCTTCAGTTGTGCATAGACTACCGAGGCATAAACCGGGCCACTGTGAAGAACAAGTACCCGTTGCCTCGGATAGATGAGTTGTTAGATCAACTAAAGGGGTCAACCATGCTTTCCAAGATCGATCTAGCATCGGGATACAATTAAATTCTGATTGCACCAAAGAACGTGAGGAAAAACGCGGTTAGAACCACTACGAGTTTGTAGTCATGTTGTTTAGTCTAACAAGCGCACCAGTTGCATTCATGAAGATGATGAACGGGATCTTTCGGGAATGGTTAAACAAGTTTGTGATCATAATCATTGATGACATTCTTGTTTATTCCAAAGACCGGAAAGAACACCGGGAACATCTAAGGATCGTAATGGAGACGTTACGGGAGCAGAAGCTCTATTCCAAGCTAAGCAAATTTAGCTTTTGGCAAAGACGGATTGTTTTCTTCCAACATAATGTGTAGGATGAGGGAGTGTCGGTCGATCTTGAGAACATCCGGTCGATCGAAAAGTGGCTGAGGCTGAAGAACGCGACTGAGGTCAGAAGTTTCCTCGGACTAGCCGGCTACTACCGGCGGTTCGTACATGATTTTGCAAGCATGGACAAGGCTATGACTAAGCTGACCGGAAAGAACGTGAAGTTCGAATGGACGGACGCATCTGAGAAGAGTTTTATGGAGCTAAAGGATATGCTCACCAAAGCACCTGTCCTTACCCTGCTTGTGGATAATGTACCATATGTGGTCTACACGGATGAATCCCGGAACGGCTTGGGATGCATATTAATGCAGGACATGAAGGGTATTGCTTATGCCTCAAGGATGGATGCGGTGGTATTTTCACTTAAGATCTGGCGATCTTATCTCTACGGAGCTAAAGTGAAACTATTCACCGACTATAAGAGCTTGAAGTATGCTTTCAATCAACCTGATTTTAACCTAAGGCAGAGAAGGTGGTTGGAACTGGTGGCGGATTACGATCTAGACATCCCTTACCATCCTGGAAAGGCAAACTTGGTAGCAGATGCCTTGAGCCGAAAGAGGACCGAAGTGGCCGTGGAAAAGGACGCAAAGACCTTGGTCGGATTGGTCAGGTCATTGCATCTTAATGCATTTTCAGTGAACGATGAGCCACTATGTCTTGGAGCAGAAGACCAAATGGACCTATTAACTAGGGTTTGGTTGGCTCAGGAGCACGATGAAGAGTTGATCAAGGCGGTCAACAACAACAACACTGAGTACCAATTCACCAACAATGGGACAATTGTGGTGAATGTACGAGTGTGTATTCCAAACGTGGAAGAACTTAAGGAAGAGATCCTTAAGATGGCTCATCAGTCTAAGTTCTATATACATCTCGGACAGACCAAGATGTACCATGACCTCAAACGGTACTATCACTGGTTCGGAATGAAAAGAGACATTGCTGAATAGGTGTCTAAGTGCCAAACGTTTCAATTGGTCAAGATTGAACACCAGGTCCCAAGCGGCCTGCTACAAAGTCTACCCATTCCGAATTGGAAATGGGATCATATCGCAATGCACTTTGTAACGGGACTGCCTGCGACCAGGTGGAGAAAGAACATGGTTTGGGTTGTGGTGGATATGTTAACCAAATCCGCACACTTCTTAGCCATCAAGAAGACTGATGGAGTGTGGAAACTTGCTGAGAAATACATAGATGAAATAGTGAGGCTTCTTGGTATTCCAGCAAGTATAGTCTCAGATAGAGACGGTCGTTTCACTTCTTATTTCTGGTAAGCTTTTCAGAAAGCCCTAGGAACGAGAGTGCATATGAGCACGGCAGACCTTAGAAGACATGTTGAGATCATGTGTTCTAGATTGGGGTGACTCTTGAGAAAGGTACTTACCCTTGACCAAGTTTGCTTATAACAGCAATTATCAAGCAAGCATCAGAATGTCGCCTTGTTAGGCCTCGTATGGGCGGCCTTGTCGAACCCCGTTGTGTTGGACACAAGTGGGGGAGTCCAGTGTAATTGGACCGGATATAATTGCAGAGACAACCGAGCAAATCCGGTTCCTAAAGGCTAAGATGAAGGAGGCACAAGACCGCCAAAAGATTTATGCAAACAAGAGGAGGAAAGACATTGAGTTCCAAGTTGGGGTTCAAGTCTATATGATGATGATCACCTTCAAAGGGCAAGGGTTTCCAAACATGGAAAGCTTGATCCGAGATACTTAGGGCCTTTCACGATCATGGAAAGGGTGGGGGCGGTTGCCTATAAATTGGAGTTGCCAAACGAAATGGATGCGTTTCACAACGTGTTCCATGTCTCTCAATTGCGCAAGTGCCTTTCGGATCAAGATGTGATAATGCCTGAGATACCCAATGATCTTAAGCCAAATCTCACCTTGGAAGCCAGACCCTTGAGGATCCTGGATAGGATGGAAAAAGTAACGAGGAAGAAGATGATACAAATGGTGAAAGTAGAATGGATCTGCAACGGAGTTAAAGAGATCAATTGAGAAACAGAGAATCCGATGAAGGTTGATTATCCCGAGTGGTTTAAGGAGTTCGTGTAGAATGAAAACCTTGATGTGGATTTGGGGACTAATCCATTTCAAAGAGGACACTTGTAACATCCCTGACCCAGCCTAAGGGTCGTTGGGACAGACTATGGGACCGGAAGAACGATTAGACGATCAAGAGAGACAATGAGAAGTGTTATGTAGTCAGAAAGAAGCTAAGCTCAGCTTAATAGGAGCTTAGCTAAGAAGAAAGGATCTGGGTGCAGCTGGAAGGGGAGTGTTCAGCTCAATGAGCTGGTCAACTAGGTCATCTGGAAACCAGCTCAACTCCGCTGGCCCTAATGTTCAGCTCTTGGGTCAGCTAGTGTCACCAGCTGACCATGGTGGTTGGCAAGCGAATGGGCACTAATCGGTTGGCACCAATTTGGCCACCCATTGGCACCCTTTCGCCAGGGGGATTTATAAGCGGATTTTGGCTCTATAAAGACACCACCAAGAGGCCATTTTGGCACACACACATACAAGGGAAAAATTCCCAAAATTCCTAAGGCAAAGGCCGACAATTAAAAGAGAGAAAAGCAAGGGTTTGTGGCCGGAATCTTCAAGAGGGAAACTGGCGAGTGCAAGGAGCGCGGTGGTTGGTGTAAGGAGGCTAAGGGCTTCCATCATGGCTGGAGAAACAGCCAAAGATCATGGCAAATCAACCAAAACCTCAAAGGTTAGTAAAACAGGTCTAAGGTCTAACCACGACCGCGGCTTGACCGCTTGGTCGTCGGTCTGATCGAACGGCTAACGGGAACGAATTCTCTTCTTCTCCTTTCCTGGAATTGGAACGGGTATAGGCGTTTATACTTGGCTTAGAATCGGCATGGTCCCCATAAGAGTCACGATCGGCCAAAGCCCAAGATCATGAACCAGTTGATGGGCAAGGCGCGGGTTGATCTGTGTGAATGGACGCAAAGGATCCGGTGAGCCGGGCGAGGTCAAACGACATTTGTAGGGGCGGATGGCCGAAGATCGGCATGCTATAGGCGGACAATCCAAGCGTTAAACGGATTGGAAGATCCGGGTCAACGCGTCTTGCCCAGATGATCGGTTAAGGCAAGATGAACGAATGCGGCAGGACGATCGCGATCGTTGCGGACGATCGCGATCGTTGCGGAAGATCGTACCCATTCGCGGGTTGATCGTAACCGCTCACGGTCGATCGCGCCTGTTCGCGGTACGGTCGCATCCATTCGTGGATCGTGGTACAAGAAGTGCACGCGACCAATCGGCATGCGGTTCGGCGATCAGGGTACGTCTGAGTAACACTCGGCATGACCATGACGATTGTGGATCGATTAAGTGTTCACGGTATGAACACGGCCAGACGGCCGATCGCGGTACGTGACCGACCAAGGGTCACGACCGGTTTGGTTGTTGCTGGCCGAATAAGGGGCTTAGGCGAGTAGATTGGAACATAGAACGGTTAGGAACATTTGTGTGTTGCATTGGGAAGATTGGGCATATAGAAATGGTTTGAACTAGGTTGTTGGATCATTCATGCTTAAAACGAATTCTTACTTGTTCTGTGATTTCAGGACGGGAGGTTGATCATGGGGATGATCAAGCCTAGGCGCGGACACAAAGACCCACGGACGAGGGGTGTAATGATAGATAGATCATTAGGACCAATATGTTATATAACATAATGACTTGATACTACATTTCTATTGGTACCTAGGTTTGATTAATAAAAGTATATATTTATCTTATGTTTGCTCATTGCCTTAGACTAAGAATGGAATGAATGGAATGAATAGAATGAATACATGTTTAGAATGGCTAAGTATGGAACAAATAGGCTTGAGGTTCGCAAATGAACCTCAAGGTAGAACGGCTAGGTAGTGGGACATCCGTCTAGGCCCTAAGGCCGAGATGGGGTGTTTCAATGAACCCAAATATGAAAGAAATGAAGGGTAAATCGGCATCGTGACTCAAAAGGTACAAGGAAATAAGAAGTATTTAAAACGGAAAGGGAGATCAGATCGAAACTTTAGTAAGGAATAAGGAAAAGAAAGAAATGGGGGTTGAAGATAATTGAGAGAAGAGGCAGCCATCTTAATCTCTGTTTGTTGCCTTTCCCAAATTAAGGACGACGCTCAGATCCTATATTTGGTTTGATGTGATGTGTTGTTAATTTCAGTAACGTGCTCTGGTCTGCTCCTTCCGGGATCAGTTGCTTTCCTCGTAAGTTTCTTCCTCTTTATCTTTATTTTGGATGCTCATAGCTCGGAAATTTGATCTTATTGTTTTTTGTAGAGCAACTGATGGTACATCAGAGTGGAACCATCCTGGAAGACGTGGGACAGGTTGCTCTTTTAAGCAAGCTATTCAGCGGAGCTCGGTTGACGGCGAGATGGTCGTCTTTGAAAGTTGATGCTGGCGGTTTAGAACTGTTTTTTCCCCAAGAAGATTTTTCGTCCGGTCTTGATTTCATCACGGTCCCCATATGTGCAGCTGACTACCAGGGACAAGCCTTGCAGGGAACAGATGACGAAATCGTCTTTCAAGAAAGGCGACTTGGCGGCGAGATGGCTGTTTGAGATCGTTTCTTTTGAGTTCTTTTGTCTCAAGAAGAATCTTGGTTCCGGTATTGATTTCATAACAGTTTCCATATTGCCGGCGGCATTGCTGGGAGAAGATGACGCAATCGTCTTTCGAGAAAGCAGTTCGGTTCTGGCTGGAAGAAACCGATCTTACAACTCAAGCTTTAGCTTTCGACAAACTCGTCTTTCAAGAAATTAGTTTAGCTTCTTTTTTGTAGCTCGGCTTGTAACACTGATTTTTTAGAATGAATAAAACGAAGAACTTTTCTTTTCGTATTATTTTGTACCTCCACTTGTAACTTTGTCTTTTGAAGATAAATAAAATGTAGAAGTTATCCTTTGTATTATATTTAAGACTGCTGATGTCTTCGTCTTATATTTTGACAAAGATTGTGCCGATATAATGAATAAGGAGTTCGGATCTATCAATACGTCTTCGGTGTAAATGTCCTACCGAGTTCACAATTTCCTTCGTTGTTTTCCGTTTTTGCCGGGTTATACATCAGCAGTAATATATGAATTGGAATACTCTTGTAGACAACGCTTGCGGAGTTGGTTCCATTTTTTTGTAAAAGAGGGGGGTTCCAAGGTATTCCTGGGGACCTTTTTGTGATACGAGTGGGAAAAAATTCTGACTTTGTATCACGGTTATCACTTAGTATGGGATCAGTTATGCGAGGCATGTTGGCTTATTTAACTTGACTAGACTTAAGCGAGCGGGGACGATCCCGGCTTAATCCTTCAACAATGCAACTAGAGTTGACACTTTTCGCAGAAGGTGTGGATTATTTCACCACAACACTCGAGGAGTGCGTTTGGATCAGTCATTGGGCCAGGACTGCCTACGTACCTCGTAAATGGAGATCAAGTCATTTGTAGTTCGTTTTACATAAGTGGTAGATCGGGGAGTGTACTGTTTGAGGAAGTCGAAGAGTTCGGCTCTGATTCGGGGTCAAGGTCAGATCCGATTCCCACACTTCGTTCAGGGTGATATTCATCGATTTTGACATGTTCGATCAACTTCAACCGAGGGTTATCTCGGTCGAATTCCCTTGGGGGGCGGTTCCTTATTATGCGCCGCAGTTGATTCCCTTTTGTACCTTGGTGGTTGGTCCGTTGACTATGCATTTACGGTTGTTAACTTTTCTCCATTCGTGGCTACGGCTCGAGGATCCGGACTTCCTATCGGTGTTTTGTTGACTTTATATCATGAGTTCATCGAACTATTGCGTGTTCCAACACCTTGCGGGACGAGTTGGATTGGACCGTTCTCCTCCTCTCGTGTTGCTGATGTCATCGGCGTTGCTTTCTCCTCATGTCTACTGCTACGAGAGTGGTGTTTTTGTCATTACCGATCTGCCCTTTGATCATACGAATGTATCAAAAATCCCCAAAGATAGCGCCTTTTGTTGAATCAGAGATTCACAATGATCAATTCAAAAACTGATCGGTTTAAAAGGACTTGAATAATTTGAATCTAAGGATCTAAAAGTAATAACAAAAAGACCAAAAAATATAGTCGTTTCATTAATCTCAGAGTTCAAAATTGGGGTCGATTTCTCTGCTTTGGAAAGTAGGGTTTGAGTAAAAAAAAATTAGATCGTCTTTTTCCATGCAGGGGAAAGATATATATATCAGGAGGTTTAGTTTTTATTTCCTAAATTCTCTTTGATGCGATAATGTAAAATCTGAATAATCATAGATTTTCTTTCATTTTCGGAGATTTGTCATTATCTTCTTCCTTTTTGCAAATATGCTAATTTTTCATTAATCATATTTTCTTTTCTTGATGCATATCGGCAGGGACAATCGCCAGACTTCCCCGGATTGGACGCTTTCTTCTTTATTCGACTTGATCTTCGATAAGTTATTTAGTTGTTAAACCAGACTGAAGAAGGGTGCTAAACTCACATGCAACACCTACCACTAAATTACCACTATTTAGTTATATAACGATTTATTGATGATTAATAGGGTCAAAAGACGGGTCAATTGCATTGACTATATCTTTTTCATCTTTTATGTGCAATCTTGTATCTTCTCAAATCTTTGTGAAATTTTGTATCTTTTTTTATAGGGTCCACCATCAAAAAGACCATTTTATCCCTCACACTCTCTTTCTTACTCATTTTTAATTCTCTCATCCGCCGAAAATCTATCCATTCTTTTTTTTTCTTTTTTTTCTTTTCCTTCTCTCTTTCTTGCAATGGGTGAGGTTCCAGTCATATAGACCGCCATAATGGAGTTAGAACCGGTCGATTTACCGGAATTCAAAAAAAAACGGACTTAATACGGAAATTGCGAATGGATAGTTGAGGCTCCATCCATGTGGATACCACGGAAATTGCGAATGAATATCCATCCATGTGGATACTACAATGATCATATCACATGCAAGGTGCTTACCATGGATAGAAAGTAGCCAATGAAAATGTTGTTTTTGAATGGATAGTGGTCTACACCTACTATATGTCCACAAATTCACAATCATGTGAACTCTTAACCAATTTTTGTCCATTAGACCCGTACTTTGTGTCCACGGATCGCAATAATGTTAACTCTTGACCACCGATTATCCATCATAAACGTTTACCCCATGGTAAGCATCTTGTTAACTACTGTCCATCATAAGCGTTTACCCATGGTAAGCATCTTGTTAAGCATCTTGTCCATCATATGTTAAACTATCTTGTTAAGCATGAGATGTGATCGTCCAACATACTTTTGTGTCCACGAATAATCATATGTTAAACCATCTTGTTAAGCATCTTGTCCATCATCATTCATGTTAAACCATTTTGGTAAGCATCTTGTCCACGAATAATCATATGTTAAACGTTTACCCATGGTACACATACTTTTGGATTCATCATTCATGTGATCGTCCAACATCATATGTTAAACCATCTTGTTAAGCATCTTGTCCATCATAAGTATCCACGTGGATGGATGTTGTGGACATCTACTCTAAACTATCCATTCGCAAATTCCGTATTACGCCCGAATTTTTTTATTTTGAATTCTGGTACATCGGTCTATTTTATCTCCATTCCGGCGGTCTATATTGTCGGAATCATCACCTCCCCTATCCTATCCACCGTCAAAAAATGAAGGGTAAAAAATAACTCATAAAGTAAGAAAGAGAGTGTAAGAGAAAAGAAAATAATTAAGAAAAATAAGAAAATCGGATAGATAGAATGATGAACTATGGATAGGATGTTGAATTAACTATCTATAACTCAAAGGCAAAAGCTAAGGCCAAATGGTCATTAATCACCACCAAAAAACAAAAAAAAATATATATAAAAATGCAAAAAAAATTGAAACATATAACTTTACTATTACTTTTCGAATAAGATACATCCAGTGCAATTACTCCTCAGAAGACTAACTAGTTCTTTCAGCATTACTTTGAATCGAGACCAAAGCTGATGCAATCACTAAATCGGAGCTGATGCAATCACTAAATCGGATGTAACCGAAACCGTTGATGATTAGTAATATTCTAATAAGATCAGTCTAGATAATAGCGTTATAAAACTAGTGGCCAACTTTGGGACCTCTTCAAGCATATTATATAGTCATATACACATGACTCATCTATATAATATATTCTTTCTCTATTTACACGCCCATTTTTCCTTTCGTTCCTTGTCTGATTTTACATATATTCTTTCAAATATAGGAAGGAGCTTACAACAATGTTCTTTTTATTTTTGTCAACGCTTACAACAATGTTCACGTATTCGAAAATTCTATAATTACCTTTTCAGATTTTTTTTATAAGAAAATTCAATTTCAGATTTGACATTTTCGAAATTCACCTGTCTTAGGACCAATAGTATATATATAATCGCTTGAAATTGATCCTTTTCTAGAATTTTAATAAATATAAAACATTTGACTCGAGTCATCATCTACAAGTCTCTATCGATGAACATGTCGTCGGTAGTCCTTTTATTTCTGAGCTTTTTTCTAACATAGGGAACATATAATGTTGTTAAGGATTTTTAAAGTCTTTTACATTCTTACACAAATCCATATCATTGTCCTGAATAGCCCCAAAGTGTTCCACATAATTAAACGATGACGCATTAATTTGCACATGGATCCGGCAATTTATTTCATGTATCTCATTTACATACAAAAATATATATACAAATAGGGATGATATATATGTATATATATATTCCTGGCATAGGATGAAAGGAATATGATGATATACTGAGAGAATAGGCCATTTTGGATAAACCGATCGATTCCCCCAAAGATAAACATAGATCACACCACTTGTTACAATCTCATTACCGTTTTGCCGTCCCTAAAACCAAACTCGTTTTTTTCTGTCTGCCTTAAATCGTACCCATAACTCTCTTGGTATATAAAATACTTTTTTTATTTTATTTAGACCATGTTCTTTAACGAATCGTTGTGATAGCAATAGCAATGGGAAAAGTAACTACGAGGGAGAGCAAATAACCACAATGGAGACAAAAAAAAATAGTCACTGGAAACGATCGTTATAACATAATGAATCTATCGCGATTTTGTTCAGCAACAACATCTCTTTTTGTTTGGACGCTTGTGGTCAATCTTCCTACTATGCAAAATTACTTCGTAATTATTTTGGACGCCCACATCAATTTAAGTATTGTTTTAAGAATCCATTTAAATACTTGGAAAAAGTACATTTATAAGCTACATTTCTCATTAGAGATTAGTCTGAGCCTTTTCAAAAGCTTAAGATACCCCAAATTAATAATAAAAAAATAGCTCGATCTCCATTGTTTTACTCTATTATTCAATACAGCTTATCATTTTTGTATGTGGCTAAGACAAACAATAGATAAATGAATATGACCTTAATATCCATACCCAAAATAGTTTGGTTGGATACTATTGAAAAATAAAACTATCCAATTTACATATAAAAGATTCTACAAGTGGGATGTTGAAAAAGAAATTAGATAATAGTTATTGAAGAACATCTCCAAATTTTAATAGTATTTACTATTTACTACTCAAATTTCTTGTCTCCGTAATGTTAGAATTCTAATGTCCTTTAAGATTATAAACAATGTACTAGATTTTGACTCGGCTAAAAAAGCACGGATATTTTTTATTAAAAATAGTTTTGAATTTTTTATAATAAATTTGTTAATTATTTACTATTGACTTTTAATAACTGGATATTATGATGATTAGGTTATCAATCCATGAATACATTGAATAAAATTTTTGTTTTAAAATAGTTTTACAATATTTTATTTCTAATAAAATAGTCGGTATAAAAGTTAAGTCATATAAATATTTGGGTTGACTGCAAAATTACCCTGGAAATTGAAGTCAACCATGAAACTACCCTCGGCCTTCTCCTTCCTCTCATTCGCTAATATATCTGAAAGTGCAGGTGAGGCAGTATAAAAAAGCAGAAAGTAAGACACACAAAGTTTGTTAACGGGGTTCGGTTTTTCCTACTCCTCGGGACCTCGTCCAGACTTCGAATTCACTTGAATAGAAAGTAATCCCACCAATTACAGACGAATAGAACAAACTCTATTGATCTATCGCTCTACCCAATACAAGAATTATTCAGGATCAAACACCTGAGCTAAGCTACCCCTAGAACCTAGACTTTTCCTAAAGATACAAAAGCCCTCTTGAGTTTTTATTCTCTCAGCTTTTGCATCTTCATAAGGCCACACCTCTCCTCTTTATATAGGCTAAACTTGCTCCTCAAGTTTACCTAAATAAAGTTATAGCAAATATCATTTTTGTTTTGATATTTCCTATTCCACATTTTTGGAACTTTTCCTTTTTTTCTTGAAACTTATTCAAAGAATAAGTAAACAACTCCAAGCTGCAATCTTCACTCCAAGATCTTCATCCAGCTCAGCACACAACCAATAAACCGAATCACATCATAAAGATTCGTTCATATCTCAATAATCAAACATACTCACGTCATGAGTCACGTCTTGTACTACCACTTGTACTACGCCGTGGCTGACACATCAAATACCTCTTCAATCTCCCCCTTTTTGACTATGTATGTGATCTCAACAACCCTAGCATCAAAGGCTTCGTCACTAGCAACATTCAACATCATCTAAAACTAGCAACACCAATCTCCCCTTACTTGAGTCACATCATGGTCAAAAACTAACACATGAACCGTCCTCCTCCATATTGAGGATGAAATCCTACTGCACCATGTCCTTTACCTTCACAATGACAACATATAGGACCATGAAATCTCACTTCATAATCTTGCTCTATTCGTTTCTTCTCCTTCAATAACTTGAAGCATCTTGGCCTAATATGCCCAACAACTCCACAATGATGGCAAACAGGACGCCAAATTCGTTTAGGTGCACTCTTCACTTCTGGGATTTTCCTTGTTGCAGTCGCTGTAGCAGTTCTTGTACCAGCTCTCGTACCAATTGCCGTACCAATCGACGTACCAGTTGCAGACTTCATAATAGTGACAGTCTTTGTAGCAGCTGTTGATGCAACATCCATCTTTCCACCAGACACAAAAGCACTATCAGCTTTTGAAGATTCTCCATTGAATCCAAGACCACATCGATTACTTTTGCCAATAGTGAGAAGATGATCTAACTTCTTTGTGCCATTATTCATCATCCTCACACCTTTTTGAGTCTCTTCAAGTTGAGCTCTGGCTTGCTGTGCTTCTTCTTCTTTCTCTGTTGCATACTTTCGTACTTCAGCAACTTCAGCTTCTAGCTTAACTTTCTCCTTAGTCAATGATGCATTCTCCTCAACCATCTTACACCAATGCTCATACAAGGCTTTGTAATTCTCAGCAAAATCATCATCGTCACTTACAGGATCATCATCACTTTCATCCTTGTCACTTCCAACTGCACACCCTGTTGCAGACGCTGACGCAGGTTCCGACGCAGACGTTGATGCAGAGCCTGTTGCAGATTTCGTAGCATAACTAGACTCAAAGGTTGTGAATGCCACAAAGTTCTTTATTCCTTCACCATCATCTGAATCACTTCCAGAATCATCCTTGACGTTCTTCTTCTTCTTATTATGCTGTAAATTTGCACAATCACGGCTAAAGTGACCAAATCCATGACATTCATAGCATTGTGTCTTCGATGATGAGCTGTCCAACTTATCTCTTTTACTTTTCTTGTCTTCCTTCATCTTAAAATACTTAGAAAACTGTCTTGACAGCATCGCCATAGAATCTTCAGAAGATGAAACTTGTAGAGCAACTCCAACATCAACATCCTTCTTCTGAGCTTGTTCTTCATACGCTTTATTTAACTCAAAAGCTTGAAGTATCCCAACAAACTCATCAAACGCCATCTCATCCAGATTATGGGCTTCTTCAACAGCAGAGATCTTTGACTCAAACTTTGATGGAAGAGATCTCTTCAGCTTCTTCACAAGCTTCTTGTCCTTGTAAGTCTTTCCAAGAGCGAATGACTCATTAGATATGTCACATAACTTAGCACTAAATTGAGCCACGGTGTCTCCTTCATCCATCCTTAGATTCTCAAATTTAGATGCTAACATATCCAACTTAGTCCTCTTGACACTTGTGGTACCTTCAAACATGTTCTCCAATGTTTTTCATGCCTTTTGAGCTGACACACATTGAGAAATCAACTTGAAGTAACTTGCATCAATTGCATTATAAATTGCAGTCTTGGTTTTAGAATTGCAACTTGATGCCTTCTTCTCTTCAGCATTCCATTGATCTCTAGGCTTAAGAACTTCAACTCCTTTATCATTAACCATCATAGGGGGTTCCAACCATTCTCAATCGAATTCCAACAATCCTCATCAAGACCACTAATGAAAGCTTGCATACGAACCTTCCAATATCCATAATTTGAAGAATCAAGCCGTGGTGGTCTGGTCGTAGACGTTCCTTCTTTGTGAGACTCCAACGAACCGAACTCTGTGCTACTTCCTGAGCTACCTTCTGATCCTCACCTTAGATCTGCTCGAAACAAGACTGAATCTCTATCAAGCACCCGCTCTGATACCAATTGAAAGTGCAAGTGAGGCAGTATAAAAAAGCAGAAAGTAAGGCACACAAAGTTTGTTAACGGGGTTCGGTTTTTCCTACTCCCCGGGACCTCGTCCAGACTTCGAATTCACTTGAATAGAAAGTAATCCCACCAATTACAGACGAATAGAACAAACCCTATTGATCTATCGCTCTACCCAATACAAGAATTCTTCAGGATCAAACACCTGAGCTAAGCTCCCCCTAGAACCTAGACTTTTCCCAAAGATACAAAAGCCCTCTTGAGTTTTTATTCTCTCAGCTCTTGCATCTTCATAAGGCCACGCCTCTCCTCTTTATATAGGCTAAACTTGCTCCTCAAGTTTACCTAAATAAAGTTATAGCAAATATCCTTTTTGTTTTGATATTTCCTATTCCACATTTTTGGAACTTTTTCTTTTTTTCTTGAAACTTATTCAAAGAATAAGTAAACAACTCCAAGTTGCAATCTTCACTCCAAGATCTTCATCCAGCTCAGCACACAACCAATAAACCGAATCACATCATAAAGATTCGTTCATATCTCAATAATCAAACATACTCACGTCCTGAGTCACGTCTTGTACTACCACTTGTACTATGCCGTGACTGACACATCAAATACCTCTTCAATATCCTCCTACTAATCTGGGTATTCATGGTAATGCCATCGTCAGACTTCATATGAAGTCTGATACTTTTATCAAAAGACAAATGCCCCCAAAAATATTTTGGATATTCACGAAAATGCCATCGCCATGAATGCTCAACAACCACGACAACCACCATCGTTGACGAGTTAATGTGTAATCCAGCTCGTTTTTCCACCATTAAAGCTCAAGTCAAGCTCAAGAATAGAGCTTGGACGTTCTCCTCTCTGATTTCTCCCTTTTCCCCTTCGATTTTTCGATTCAAAAGTAGAGAAATCGTTTATTATCTTATAAAAACAGCAAAACACGGCTCTGATTTTGGGTTTTCGGTGATATTAGACGTTCTGGGCAATCGACGAGGCTAAAAACAAACTGAAAATGGACATTGGTAAGAATTTTTTCATATCGTCGATTTCCAGATCTGAATTGTAATCTCAGACTTCCGTTTAAGTCTAAATTTTTTCGTAAACTTCAATATGGTCAACGAGAGGGTAGTTTTGCAATTGACTTTCAAATGACAAACCTCCATAGAAGTCTGAGAAATTCCTTTGAAAAAAAAATATCAGACTTCACCAAGAAGTCTAAATAAGAAGAGGGTAGTTTTGCAGTTGATTCAAATTTGCTTCTTTAGTCAGATTTCTTATCGACGGAATCCGATGTCTGAAAATAAAAGGGGGTAGAAACTGCAATTGACCCAAATTTTCAGATGTTGACCAAAACAAGAGAAAAAACGTCAGACTTATAAATCTGTCTGAAATAAGTATCAGACAACACTAGACGTCTGAAATTCAAAACTTTTGCTAGACGGCTATAGACATCTGAAAAATCGAATTTTGGTCAACGCTGGATAAACACCGAAAATGCGAAGATTTTCATCAGACCTCCCTCGCTGTCTGAAAATCTTGTCAGACAGCAATAGAAGTATGTTACAAAAAAAGTCAATCCCAAATTTTTTTGGTCAATTGCAAAACTACCCCCTACTTTTTGTGAGACAGCATAAGAAGTCTGAAAGTTGCCAGACTTCTTGGAGAAGTCTGACAAAAAAAGTCAAATTTAAAAGTCTATTGCAAAACTACCACTTTTTGTTCTCAGACTTTGTAAGATGTTTGACAAAAATGTCAAAAAAAATTCAAAGCAGACTGCGTACGCTGTCTGATGGCTTTCAGACTGCATCCGTTGTCTGACACTTTGATTTCAATTGCAAAAAATACCCTTTTTCAGACTATCATAGAGGTCTGCTTTTACAACAACCAGACTTATATAGGCGTCTGAAATTTTAAAAACTTCAAAAATGCATTTTATTGTATAATTTTGATTAATTTCGTTGATTTTAATTTTTATAAATGTGTGTTGGTTTTATATGTTCCTCCTGCGTTAGTTTTACATTCTTATGTATGGTAATTATTTTTAAATCAATTTTTTAATAATATTGGCAATGTAGCTAATAGCATCAGACTTTGCAAAGAAGTCTGGCTTTTCCTAAAAGATCTCTAATGTGGTTTATACGTGTTTGTTTATACATATAATGGTTCAATTACCTGTTAATTTTGGTGAATCGGTTGTGAGAGACCAGATTTGGCATTTTGTGGTTGATAAGATCAAAGGAGGGCGGTTTATCACTTTGCGCGATGGTTCTACACATCAAGAACTTCTTGAGATGGTACAAGATGATTATATGCTGGACAAGAAAACTGAGTTGGTGGAGTTAACATATCCATTGCCGGAAGCACTCTTGAAACAAATGGATCCGTATAGCCCTCCGTTTTATGTCACAAATTATAGGCAAGTAAGGAGCATGGTCGAGTTAGCTAATACGCATTTAATCTGTCTTTGTGTCTCGAGCCGATCCGGTATGGAAGATGAAGATGCGGTGAATCATGCTGAAATATATGAAGCTGAAGATGTAGACGAAGATGACAAATAAGAAGGCTGGAATGAGGAAGATGTGGACTCAGTTTCGGATGATTATGTTTGTGGTGGTGGTGGTGATGATGGTGTTGGTAACTTGGATGTGCCTGAGAATGTTTTTAAGAAACACGCTGAGGCTTACCGTGACGATGTTGATTATACCCTATATGGGAAAGTGAAACATGAAGATGTAGATGTGGAAGAAGATGAAGATTATAAGAAATATGAGTTGGAGGGTACGACTAATCGGTGTGTTGGCAAAAGGGACTTGTCCGAGGGTATCTTTCTCAACAATTGTTTTGATAGCAAGAAAGACCTAATATCAGAGCTACGTTTGACGGCGATAATGAAGAATTTCGCTTACAGGATTGAGAAGTCTGACAAGACACGTTTTGTGGCTAAATGTCATGTGGAAGGATGCAAGTGGATGCTTCGAGCATTTGTGAAGAGCGAACCAAACAAGTATTGGGTGATGATCTATTCAAAAACCCTTACATGTTCGGTGGTGGACCGGATGTCTAAGCGTAAACGTTATACTCCAGTTTATATTGGTTGGTTGTTTACTGAATATTTGGTATAATTGAACAAATAACATCAAAGCATGTCAAAGTATCAATAGAGAAGCAGTTTGGGATTAGGATGAGCTACACAACCACATACAGAGCATTGTTACATGCTCAAAAGATTGTGAGAGGAACAACAGAAGATGGGTACGAGAGACTGCCTTCTTTTTGCATGGAATCAGGTAAACCAACCCGGGATCAGTAACTGCTCTTGAACTAGATGAGAAGAATAGATTTAAATATCTATTTATAGTATTTGGAGCTTCCATACATGGGTTTACGTTTCTTAGAAGAGTCATTGTGGTGGATGGTATTCATCTTAATGGAAAGTATGGCGGTGTTATGCTAGTGGTGGCCGCACAAGATGGAAATTTTCAAATATTTCATGTGGCTTTCGGAATTGTAGACTCTGAGAATGATGACTCGTGGGAGTGATTTTTCACCAAGCTGAAACAATGCATTTCAGACCAATATCCTTTGGTCATAGTCTAGGATAGATGCGTGTCGATCAAGAATGCGTGTGAAGCAGTTTTCCCTTGGGAACAACGAGGGATATGCTATTACCATCTACAAAATAACATAGTTACCAAGTTCGGGGGAAAACATCTTCTGTACTTGGTGAAAAACGCGGCTTACGCATATACGATTTACGATTTTGACCGAAACATGGCCTCCTTACGAGCGGTAAATCCTAAACTTGCTGATTACTTGGAGGAGGTGGATGTGAGTCTATGGTCACGCGTGCATTTTGGCGGAGACAGGTACTTGTGCGGTCTTACAATAAGTGCTAGACTTAAAATTTTCTAATCAGACTTCTAATGATGTCTGATATTATTGTCAGACTTCTTCTGTTGTCTCATTATTTATCAGACTGCATGAGAAGTCTGAACGCGTAAGTGTCATACTTAATATTTTCTACGCAAACTTCTAGTGATGTTTGATATTATAGTCAGACTTCTCCTGCTGTTTAATTATTTACCAGACTGCAGGAGAAGTCTGAAAGCGTAATGTTTTTCTTAATACTTTCTAGTTCTTACTTGTGTTAACCTCTTTCAAATTGTTGGAGACAGGTACAGCATAAAGACGAGCAACATTGTTGAATCTATAAACTCCGCAGTTAAGAAGGCAAAAGGATATCCCATATCTTTCCTTTTAGAGTTCATACAAGAGAAACTAGGGACATAGTTTTGTAAAAAGCGCCTAGATGCAATGAGTCTCACAACAACATTTATCTGAGGAGTTGAATATTTGCTGGCTATTCGTGAATATTATGCAAATATGATGACGTCAAAACGCGTAGATAATTATCAGTTCGTTGTTAAGGGAGGACATAGGGATTGTGTTGTCGATTTGGAACATCAGAAATGTGAATGTGGTGTTTGGGATTACGAAAAGATACCTTGCTCACATGACATTTGCGCTGCACCGGAACTTGAGCTACACATTTCTACTCTTGTGTGTCCATCTTACAGAACGGACTACTTGTACGTTGCATACTCGTGCAACGTCCTACCAAAGAATTTTACTGGCACAGCTATCATGACACTGTACGTGTCCTTCCGCCGGAAGAGAGGCGGAAGCCTGGAAGACAAAAGAAGTCTAGGTGGCAATCTATGCTAGCAATCGCCAAGAAGAAGGGCAGTAAACCGCGGAAACTACACAAGCAATATTGTTGTTCGAATTGCAAACAACCAGACCACAAACAACTTAATTTTCCACAACCTAAGGCTGATTAGAAATGGTTGAAGTCTGATGTGATTTAGAGTTTACTAAAGTCTGATATGTTTTAGTGTTCAGTGAAGTCTGATAAGTTTTAGGGTTTATTGAAGTCTGATATGTTTTAAATTAGAAATGGTTGAAGTCTGATGTGTTTTAGGGTTTACTGAAGTCTGACGTAGTAATGGATGTATTTCAGAAGTCTGATATTGAAACTTGTCTCAATTGTTTGAGTTATGTTTCATCAAGCGTAGTAGCACATAAACATAACTAAGAACAAGTCAAGAGTTTGTTACATAACTAAGAACAAGCGCAAAAGTAAGCCAAGAGATGGTGTGTTTTTCTTACACCTAAAAAGGATAAATATATGCAAGAAATCCATTGTTTAGGAATCCAAAAGATGTCGGGAAGTCTATTCCCACCGTAGGTATCTAGCAATTCATACTCGATACGTCTCTCTTCACCTGTTCGCCCGAGTTCAGTCAATATGTCAAAAGCCAGCATGTCCCTGATATGCTTGATGTTCTTATCACAAAGATACTTTGGAAACGCCATTCCAAGTGAATGGAACTCGATGAACTTCAAGCAGAACATTCCACAGTCACCAGTTTGGTTGTTTTGGGGAAGATCTTTGATCCTAACAATCGTGTAGGTGTAACGCTCCAAGGGATAAAGGCCACCCATCATCAGCTGGGGCCAAGACGTGTAGCACATAAGGAAACATCTCACAGATTGGAGCTAGTGCCGTTCCGACCAACTCATCAGTTCTCTCTCCAAGGATGCTGTCCCAGCATGTTATTTGACTATCCGGAATAGAAATCATAATTTCTACCCAATGACATCCGTCGATGTGCAGAGCAGTGTAGATATGATCAATTTCCAGCCCCCAAGGCTTCCCTGATTTGCAGAACATGGGTAGATCACCAGTATAGAAATCCCAAACACCAGGAGGCAGCCTTCTAGTTTTAGCTGAACTATTCTCTTCTGCACTGCTCTTTATAAAATCTGGATAGTGTTGACGCCACAATGCTTGAAGGAGTGTGTCAATGAAGCACAACCTCTCGCTCCTGAACCATTCCGGATGGTTGTGTTGGCGAAGCCTCAGCAGATCAATCCTGGCATCAATTTGCTGCATCAAGCCAAGAATGTGTTAATATAAAAAATGAAACACAACCAGACAGCTGAGGAAGTCTGAATATACAACCAGACTTCTTTGGAAGTCTGAATATACAATCAGACTTCTAGGAAAGTCTGAATATACATCTAGACTGGAATGGAAGTCTGAATTCACATTTATTGGAGTGATATTGACCGTGTCATGCAGCCATTCCTTTGGAGTGCAAAGATCATAATAACATTGGAGTGATGTGTTCACTGTCCTAGTCGGATAACCCCTACAAAGAACAATACGCTTGTTAGACATCGAGTTAAGAGATTAAGTATACAACTTACTCGTCTAGGTAGAGTGTTAAGACATATGGCTGTTTTTTGTTGTAATCATTAAGTGCCTTCACTTGTATCCTAGTGAGAGCAGCACAAGGGTCATATCCCGGTGCAACCTGTGTTTGGACAACAGGTTTAACTGGAGTCTTCACCTTCTCCTTCTGTTTAGCCTGTTTTGCCTTCGCTTGAATATACGCTTCAGCCGCTGCTTGCTTAGTGTCCTGTTTAAACATCCTGGTAGCATCGAAGTCTATGCCCGTAGCCGACTGTGCAACGATCAAGACACTTGGATCTATGCTCCCGAGATCACTCTGCAAATACAATTTGAAAACCCGTGTTAAACCTAAAGTTTGATCTAAAATTAAAACAAGAATCAGACTGCAATAGAAGTCTGATTACTAAAATAAATCACCATCAGACTTCCAAAGAAGTCTGATATAAGACTTCCACAGAAGTCTGAAATCAGGCATCTATAGAAGTCTGAGATGTTCTGAATTCTGATTAAAAATCACACCACACCAATGCAATATAAGTCTAATACCATGAATCCATGTTTAGAGCTAACACAAGGACGAGGGAAAAAAAGACAAATACGGGTATGTTCATGTTTTTACAATCAAGAATATTCATATTGCTAACAAGGCTACTTTCCATTAAGTGCTTTGTTCATAAGTCTGCTACTTCTCTTAGGCCCATCTTTCTTTTCCTTAATTACATTCAGAGTTTGAGAGATTTGGAGACTAACCCCCATCATCAGTTGTAGTCTGTTTGGTGGCCTTAGCCGGCATGTCAGGTTTGTCTGCAGCAACTGCTTTCTTTGCCTTCGCTTTCCCTGCAGGTGCAGGTTCGGTATCAGCAACAAGATTATTTACCTTCAGTACAAATTTCCTAGGGTTCCTTGGAGCCCTTTCCTTTTTCTTTCTTCCTCCCTCTTCATCAACCGCAGCAGTAGTTACTTCATCTTGATCCTGAAGATCTTCAGCTTGATCTTCTTCTTCCTCATCAACTCCGGCCTTCTCCAACTCACCAACCGCAACACTTGTATCTTTCTTCTTCTCACTTCCCTTCCCTCCAGTAACAACTTTCTTCTTCTCATTTCCCTTCTGTCCAGAAGAATCTGTCTTCTTCTCTTTTTCCTTATGTCCAACTCCAGCTCTTTCTTCCTTCAAATTCTTGACATCCTTGCGAAAATCATCCATTCTGATTCCCATCAGACGAAAACCTTCGTTGACAACATCTTCCAATATATTAATCTGAATTTCAAATGATTTTTTCAAACCCTCAATCATTTGAACAACCTCTCCATTTGCGGGATCAGCCCTCCCTTCTCTAGTTCTCTTATTAACTACCTCAATATCTTCTTCCTCATCCTCATCATCAGCCACAATCTATGCTAACTTCCTCTTGACTCCCAAACCCTTTTGGTTTTTTATGACCAACCTCACCCGCAACTTCCTCAGATTTAACCTCAAGCTTAGTAAGACCGCCATCTTTGATCCTGAACATACCTTTACTTTTCCAGTGCTTAGAACTCCGCTTCCAAGTTGCAGTCCCAAGTTGTCCATACATTTTTTTCACAATGTTTTCAACTTTGTCGTCCTCTTCATCATCATTGTCCCACTCGGGGAACATGTCATCATAATCCTTGAGTACGAGGTTGTTGACGTGGGACTGCAAATTACAAGTCACATAGTAAAATCAATATAAGCATTTATAATATCACAATGTCAGACATCATATTTAGTCTGGGAACATTATGGCAGACTTTAAATTCAGTCTTATATACATAACTTCAGACTTCACTGGAAGTCTGATATACACGAAATCAGACTTCATATTCAGTCTGGTTCACAATGACAAACTTCATATTAGGTCTGGCATACATTGCCAGACTTCAAATTCAGTATTGGAAAAATATTTCAGACTTCAAAACAGTCTAAGATACTTGTATGCGTAAGATTTCGCCGACTTTCTTTCGACTCCTTGATCTCTGGTACGCCAGCAGTGGTGTGGTTGGGGCATTCGGAAAGGGCTCTCCATATGTTGTCGCCATAGTGGGACATACCCAATATATCCAGATGTTCAGGACCTCAGCAAAACCTTCAATCTGATAATTTTTTCCCTCAACGAGTTTTTTGTTTCCCTCCTTCACAGATTCTATCAGAAGTTTGAAGGTGAATCTTCCCCAGGGATAGGATTTTAATGATCATGGAACCAGCAGAAGCTTAGTCATGTCAGCCCTTGTGGAAGTTGTCCAGTGTTGAGCCTCGATGAAGGATACATAGATGGCTATATAGCCCAGCCATATCCTTTGTTGTGGTTCCCAGCCAGCACATCTCTTACATGCTTCAAATAATTGCGAATAACTTGGCTTAACTCGAAGTCCACGCCAAGAAGCTCCCACATTGCTCTCATCTGGTCGGTATATTCAACTTCAGGGTACTCCAGATTCTCAACATAGTCGCAGTTGAGTCTTATTATGGCTTCAAACTCAATGAGGGAAAACCTAGTTGGCTGAACGCCGAGAATAGACTATATCTCATACTTCTTCTTGCAATCTAACTGCAAGCAGACCATGTAGTGCACCATCCTTGAACACCATTTGAAATGCAGGTCATGGAATCTCGAAAAAATCCTAAGTTCTGAATCGAGGAGATGTTGTCATTCTCCCGGTAACAACGATATTCTAACATCATTAATCAGATCTCTCCTACCACTAAAGTAGTGTATGCTTTTATCCGGAACTGGCTCATAAGCGGGTGTGAACATCCTTTGAGGGAATCAACGTCTGCCATAATGAAAACCTGAAACAACAAGGACCACTCATATCATTATCAGAGTTCATATACAGTCTCAATACTACTACTCAGACGCTATTTGCAGTCAGCCTTGTAGAATCAGACATCTTATTCCATCTGGCTACTAATATTTATATTAAGTATATAGACGATGAGAAGAGTCGGTGAATCTTACCGTCGTAGGATAACGGCAGAGGAGAGAGAAACCAGATCTGGATTTTAAAACAACGAAAGCTCAGGGCAAAAACGGTCCACAAAAATAAGAATCCATAACGAATATCCAGACACCATTATAAGTCTGAGTAATACAGTCAAACACCATATGCCGTCTGGCTACTAATAGCTATTTTAAGTATACTGACGAAAAGAGGAGTCGATAAATCTTACCGTCGAAGGAAAACGACGGAGGAGAAGAGAGAAACAAGATCGGGATTTGGAATTTAGAAAAAACAAAAGCTTAGCGCAAGTACGAGAAAAAAGTAAGACCATTTGCAGTCTGAGGATTGAAAGCCAGACTCCATTAGCGGTCTTAGGACTATAATCAGACACCATTAGCCGTCTGGCTACTAATAGTTATGTTAAGTTTATTGACGAAAGGAGGATTTGATGAATCTTACCGTCGAAGGTCAGCAGCGGAGTAGAGAGAAACCAGATCTGGAAACGATACCCAGAACAAGTTGAAGATGTCGGTTCAGTGGCTTCGAGAGAGAATAATTTTTTTTATCCTTCTTTGCAAACTGTAAAAAAAAGGATAAAAAATCTTATTTATATGTGGGCCATAAGGGGCAGTTAAAACGATACGGTTTTACCGCATGCGACGGTTTAACCACAGACGTAACTGCCGCGCATTTTTCGTCTCTCTTTTACATAACTGCCGCGCATTTTTCGCGTGATTTACAAAAAAAAAATTAACTCCCACGCATTTTAATATTGTCAGACATCATATGTAGTCTGACAATATAGTTTTAATTTAGACATCATATGCAGTTTGATAGTTTTAATATTTATTATTCAGACATCATCTGAAGTCTGAAAACATAGTATTTATTATTCAGACTTCGTATAAAGTCTGAAAACATAGTATTTATTATCCAGACTTCGTATGAATTCTGAACAATATAGTAAAACTTATCAGACTTCATAAGAAGTATGGCGACCGAGTATTTTAGTAGCTTCAAAAGAGGACAATTCGCATAATGAAATTAGATGATGACTGAAATTACAAAGAGGACGATTCGTCTTATATTACAAAAAATTGTAGTTGGATACATGGGACTAACATATTACAAGAAACCAAATGCCTTCAAGATGATCGGGACGATAATAATAGCACCAGTAAACATCAAATACTCATACTTGACGCCACGCTTTGTCTGGTTAAATGGCTTCTCAGTCAACAACTCCTTTAATTGAGCTATCTCTGCCTGCGCTATCTTGAGGTCATCGTGCAAGGTGGTAACACACTCGTTTTCAGCATAACAAAGGAAGATGTAATCAATTTGTTCACCATGTTGGTCCACTCTCAGTTTTAACTCGTGAAACTCCTTCATCATAGCCTCATTCCACAACTTCATTATACAGCCACATTTTAAATATACAATCATATTCGGATTCCAAATAATGGCTCGAATAAGTAAAAATAAAATAAAAACTAGCTACATAACAGAGAAAGGCAATTACATCACAGTTACGACATCTAAAGAATCTTCTTCCCGGATTATCGGCAGTAGTGGATGTTCGCATGACAGGGTCCAGACCGCAGAAACATTTCTTGGGGAATCCATTGCAAGATTCGGATCGTTGTCGACTGTGGAACTGATACTTGAGTATGAACTACTACTCGACGTTGGAAGTTGACTGAATCGCCCCATCCTCTGTACCATAAAACAATTGTAAACAGAGTCTAATTTCAGACTTCTAGTAGAGTCTAATTCAAAACAAATCAAATTTCAGACTTCTAATAGAGTCTACTTCAGAACAAGTAAATTTCAAACTTCTTATTGAGTGTATCGAAGACATTATTAGCATATAAGTCTCCAAACCGATGGGGAAATTTATCTAAAACGCGAAAAGACAAAAATAAATCCTTATGTTTGTTTAGATCTGAGAAAGAACATAAGAAAAAGGGGATTACTCGGACTCAAAACCGTTTGGATCCAAAACGAGAAATATATAAAACCTATGTTTTTGTTCAGATCTGAGAAAGAACATAAGAAAAAGGGGATGACTCGGACTCAAAACCGTATGGATCTAAAACGAGAAATATATAAAACCTATGTTTTTGTTCAGATCTAGACAAAAGTACATATGAAAAATGGGATGAATCAGACTCAAAACCGTATAGATCTAAAACGAGAAATATATAAAAACCTGTATTTTTGTTCAGATCTAAACAAAGTACATAGAAACAACGACTTATTTGTGTAGATGTAAAAAAAATTGCAGAAATAAGAGATTAGAAGATGACGACGGCGGTGTAGGGACTGACCAGGAGAGACGAAAAAGGAGAGATAATTACAAGAATGAAGAAGATTACGACGGCGGTGGCGGTAGCGGTGGCGGTAGCGGTAGCGACGAGGGTTTCCAGAGAGTTTTTAGAGAGTGTTTAGAGAGAGAGAGAGAGTTTCCATTTTAGAGAGAGAAATTTGATAATGACTTTTACAAAAGAATTTTGGTAACTTCCGGTTATATATGGGGGTAAATTCCCAAATAGGGTAACTTATTTAGTCAAGTTTAGTCATACTTCTCGGTAAGTCTGACAAATCATGTACGTGAATCAGATTAACATAGAAGTCTGAGATACCCTAAATCTACTAATTACTACTTAAATACCATCATATGGTGTAGAAAACTTATAAAAAACATCAAACTCGTTTGATATAGTCACAACCTAACCAGTGTATGCAAATGTAACAATATGGATGAAAATTCACAAACTCTCAGTCTAACCTTACAGATAAAAATATGATATCCAGCTACATATGTCAAACATAGATGAAGCTACATGGTGTTTTGAACCAAATATACCTTAAATGGTTAAAATTAAATTTAATCATTTAAGGTATATTTGGTTAGAATTATTTATTTTTTATTTAATTTCTCAAGTTAAATATTCTCAGACTTCTCTCGGAAGTCTCTGAAACCCCAAAATACAGACTTCTAGTTTAAGAAACCCTAAATCTAATATTTATCACTTAACAGTAAAAAAAAAATGTAAACAAAACACATAGGAAACATCAAATTCGTTAATATAAGCGCATTATAACATACATGTGCAAATATAATTTTTTCAAATGTGAATTTGCTAAACCATGAATCTAACCCTAAAGTTATATGTAAATGTTCCACCATGTTCCATTACAAAGCATGTTCTAAGGTTTAGAAACTACTTTACCATTTTATATATTTTTAATCTGATTCAAATTTACGAAATTTAATTTATATACTTCACAACCGTCTATATGTAATTTTGAATAGTTGTTTTTAACAAAATATTTTTTTTACTATTTTTAATTTAAATTTACTAAATTAATATACTTATTCTGGATGAAGACATACTTAACTAACATAGTTTAATTTGACTCAATTTTACCAAATTTTAATTTATATACTACTAAATTGTATATATTTAATTTATATATATATAATTTTTGACAAAATATTTTTATATAATTTAAAAACTTAAATTTACTAATTAATTCTGTATCAGACTTCTCCTAGAAGTCTGATAAAGTCATTTAAACTTCTATTAGAGTCTAACTTATCAGACCTCTATAGAAGTCTGACACAGGCGAATGTTATAATGGTAATTGCGTTTTCCATTTTTTTTAATTGGTCGTAAGGGCTTCACGGTAATTTCCATAGGCCGAAAGAGCAATTTTGCATTTGATTCAATTTTGAGGGTACACTTTTATTTAAAATTAATTTTGAGGGCATTTTTAGCAATTCCCCCTAAATTTAATATGTAATGTGTTGGAGGTAGGTTTTAGCACCCTTTTTAGCTCAGTCCAACAGCAGATCAGCCCATCGAAGATTAAACCCAATAAAAAAGATGACAGCCCAGCTCGGCGGAGCCCGGTGATATCCACGCCGACCTGTATTAGAAAAGAAAAAATATAGTTAATAAAAATTAACATATTTAAGAAAAAGAATAAGATAAAGACAAATCTCCAAAAAAAGATGGAAAATCCAAGAGTATATACATTTAACATTATCATATCAAAGAGAATCTAGAAAACAACCATAATTCTCCGGGTATAAATATACTTCTCATACGCAGGAAAAGATTCATTATGATTGATTGTACTAAAAACCCTAAATTCCAGAGGAGAAAATGACCATGATTTCAAACTATAAGATAAATAAAAGGACTACGTTTTCTAGTATTTTCTGTTTTTTTCTTTAAATCTTCAAGTCGAATTATCCAGGTCCCTTTATTTGATTAGATTATTGAATTAATCCCTGGGAAGCTCGACTTCAGTAATTGGCGCCATCTGTGGAGAGTTTGGTACATTCATATGACCAAAGAACATATCGGCAATGACGGAGAAACTACTTTTATCGCAAGAGACAGAGTAACCAGAAACGCCGGTAATAGCACTAACACCAGTAATATAGGAAATGAAGAAGAGCAGATCCAATCCAACTCGCCTCCACGAGGCGACAGAGCCCGGATGAGTTCAACAACCACATGATCAAAAGTCATAAAAGACCCGGCGCTGACAAGAGCACAAGCAGTGAACGGCGAGGTGGACAAACTACTAGGATCGGGTTCAATCATGGAAATAAATGCCCCGAATGGCTCACAAATCCGGTGGTGGTCAAAAAGAAGAACGGCAAATGGAGACTCTGCGTAGACTTCACCGACCCGAACAAGGTTTGCCTCAAAGACAGTTTCCCATTATCGCACATTGACCGCTAGTTGAGGCAACGAACTCTTATCCTTCATGGATGCCTTCTCCGGATATAAATAGATCCAGATGCACCCAAATGATAGGGAGAAGACTTCATTCATAACAGACAGAGGAACCTTCTGCTACAATGTCATGCCGTTTGGAATCAAGAACGCGGGAGCAACATACATTGCCTCGTCAACAAGATGTTCGCTAAACATCTTGGCCAAACTATGGAAGTTTACATTTATGACATGCTTGTAAAGTTGCTAGTCACCAAAGATCATATCAAGCAATTAAAACGTGTTTCGACATGCTAAAAACTACAGCATTAGTTAAATCCGGCAAAATGCACATTCTGTGTCATGTAAGGAGAATTCCTAGGATACATCGTAACGGAGCGAGGGATAGAAGCTAACCCAAAGCAGATCACCGTGATAATGAATTTGCCTTCTCCGACAACTCACGAAGTACAAAGAATAACCAAGAGGATTTCTGCATTCAACCGTTTTATCTCCATGTAGACTGATAAATGTCTCCCATTCTATCAGCTCTTAAGAGGAAATAAGAATTTTAAATGGGACGAAAAATGCGAGGAGGATTTTCAACAGTTAAAAGTATACCTCACAAACTCCGCTGACACTAGCTAAACCAGAAGAAGGAGAAATACTCTACCATACGAGATCGTCACTATTAACGGGAAGCAGTTCACCTCGATCTTATTAGGTCAGTTCTGTCAAAATGGAACATCAGATTGAGCATATCAACACCGTACTATTCACAAGAAAACGGTCAAGCCGAAGCTACTAACAAAATGATCATCGTCGGGCTTAAAAAGCGGCTCGATAAGCACAATTGAAAGTAGGTTGATGTGTTAGATGGAGTGTTGTGGTCACAACGAACCACCCCAAGCCGCCTTTCAAACCAGACCCCATTCTCCATATCTCATGGAGTTGAAGCAATGTCACCGGCCGAAGTCGGTCTACCACATGTCCGAAGATCTATACTTATCTAGAATCCTTAGCTCAATGAAAAGATGCTCTTGGATAGTCTTGATTCACTTGAAAAACAAAGGTACGAAGCTCTCCTACGAATCCAGAATTATCAGCATCTCGCAGCTCGATACTACAACAAAAATGCCAAAGGACGGCACCTAACAGAAGGATATCTCGTCCTACGCGAAATACACCAAGGCACGAAAGAAAAAGAACGCCAAAAAACTCAACATACATTGGGAAGGACCTTATCAGATCTCCAAGGTCGTCAAGCCCAGGGTCTACAAGCTCCCCGAGTTAGATGGAACACCCACTGAATTCTCTTGGAACTCGATTCACCTCAAACACTTCTACTACTAAAGAAAAAAGTACGCTCTTCAAGCTACCACTTATGTACTTCGAACTATGAATGGCTTGATCCTTGTTACATGGTATGTAGGCAATCCTCACCGATTCACACGTCGGCATCATGGCCAGATGATCGATCCAAATGCGCTCTTCGAGTGTAGTGGTGAAATAATCCACACCTTCATCGTGTATGCGAAAAGTGCCAACTCTAGCTACACAGTTGAAGGAGTAAGTCGGGACCGCCCCCGCTGGCTCAAGTCTAGTCGAGTTAAGTAAACCGACTTGCCTCGCATAACCGATCCCAGACTAGGAGATAACCGCGATACGAATTCGTAATTATTCCACTCGTATAACAAAAAGATCTGAGGCACACCTCGGAACCCCCTTTTAATCAAAAAAATTGTAACCTATTCAAAAAGCGTTGTCCGTCCTCTTGAAATAATGTCTAAACTATTTCACTGAGAATGTTGCCAACGAACAGTCCAGCAAAGACCTTAAGAAGCATCTTCAACGGAAGACGGATTGATCCAAGTAAAAAAAAAGAATGGTCTCAATATAAGTATGTCAGTGATAATAAAGCCAAGATACAACGCTCGAGAGACAAACACATTACAAAAAGAAAAAATCCTTCTTCACCGAAGAAACGAAGAAAACCATGTCACCCAAAGGAATTTTCGTTCATTACGCCGACAAGCTTTACGTAGGCATGAAAATTAAGATGCATAGACAATTTTACGTTAGCATGAAAATTAAGATATGTCGACAAGATAGTCACATCAGCATTGAACTTAAGAAATTCAAGATTACGTCGACAATAGATAAGTTGCATCGACAAGAAATTTTAAACTGCGTCGACAAGAGAAAATTTAGGTCGACAAGAAATTTGAATTACAAGTTACGTCGGCAATAAAGTTACACCAGCAAGGGAATCCCGATATGAAAAGGAACATTTCTTCGTTTTATTAATCTTCAAAATGATATTACAAGCCGAGCTACAACAAAAACAAAGAAGGCTAAACTAATTTGTTGAAAGCCGAATTCATCCGACTGAAGCTTAACCTGCAAGATTGGTTTCATTCTGCGAAGATCCGAGCTCCTTTCATGAAAGACGACTTCGTCGTCTGTTCCATGCACAACTATCTTGAAAGTCAGCAACACATATGGAAAATGTGATGAAATCAAGACCGGATGGAGAATCTTCTTGGGGCAAAAAGAACCCTAAATTCCAAAGCAGAGAAATCGACTCCGATTTCAGACTCTAAGATTAATAAAATCACTACGAGTTTCGGTCATTTCTGTTATTATCGTTAGATCCTCAAGTCGAATTATCCAAGTCTATTTATTTGATTAATTTATTGAATTAATCCTTTTGAAGTTCGACTTCAACATATTGTTTTGATTTAAAATATTTATTTTTATAAAACATCAGATGTTCATAAATAAAATTTATTTGTGTTTTTAGTATTTTAATAGTTAAATTAATAATTTTATATAAATATAATTACAGATTTATGAAACTCAAAATATAATAACCCGTTTATTAACATTTTTGTATTGGTTTAAGTTTATTTAATGTTTCTATAAGTACAGTTGGTTAATTCATTTTTTTAACTTATCATCCAATGAACAAAAATTTTTTAAAATTTTTTTATAATCGATGCAAATTAATATACTTTTTAACTCATCTTATAATAGTCTAAATATTTTAAAATTTTAATAAACAACTCATCAAAACTGTGATCGTAAAAACATCAACATTAATCTAACCCACTATATATTCAAATAATATAAATATTATATAATTATAATTTTTATCAAATTAAAAATATATTAATTGAAATCGGTTAATAAAAATTACATTTTTATGTATAAAATGTAACTAAAATTATTAATAATAAATGAATTTAATTATTATTTTTATTTAAAAATCAAAAAAATAAAACATTTTTGTAAGGTTTTATTATAATATAAAAACATATACTTATATCTAAACCAACGTATATATATTAAAATATATGTAGTGATAAAATCATAAATTATAGAATATTTAGCGTTGTTCATATATTAGTCTAAATTAATAAGACAAATATATTTTTAATAAATTATTAAAATATAATAAATACAGTGATATAAAATATAATATAACTCATAATTAAAAGTTAGTTTCAAATATAGTGTAATATAGATATAACTCCAAAATTTTATTGTGGAGGTTGCATGCCAAAATGCCTATTGGACTAACATAATTGATTATTCGTTACACATTTATTGGCCGGTAACTAGTTATAATTATTTTTGTTCTCGACTTTTTTTGTTTTTGAACAACCATTTTTGACTTCATATGGGTTCTTGACGTACCAGTCTACCATTCTCATGATCCTTGAGAAATAATTTTTTTTTTTTAAAGATGATCCTTGAGAAATAAATATTACCAAAAGAGAAGGATGAAACTTTAATTTAGCAGATGTTAAACTAGAAGTTGTCGCTGACGATTATCAGAAGCGTTTTTCTGAAGTGCAAAAAGAATAAACTATAAAGTTAAAATTCATCCAAATAGAGAAATGAATAATTTTGTATAGAAATTTATTCCATTTTTTATTATACAATTCCAGTTTTTTGGTATGGTCCAATATGCAATTAATTTATACTCATATAATCGACTAGATCATCACATTCTAGATTGTAGAGTAAAAATTAGTATTATAAAAAGTTGTCAAAACAAAATGAGGATATATATTTGGGTGACCGGGCAATTACTTGGTTTCTCGATAATCAGTCATCTTTTGGTCGTCGCAAGACTCGCCGCAGCGACACAAAATTATAGAGCAGAAAAAAAGTTTTAGTGACGTCGGCGGCAAAAACAGATTTTTTTTCTAAAAGTGACGTTGACGCTGGGTCAGTGACGTTGACGTTGGGTCAGTGACGTTGCTGACGTTTGACGCTGCGTCACCTGCTTCTTCATTTTTTTTGGTTTTGATGTAGCTGTGTTCTCCATGGTACGCTCCCATAGATGAAGATGAAAAATATAAAAGAAAAATAGAAATTTTTTTGACGCTACCTCTAGTCTCGGCGACAGCCAAAAGAACAGAGCTATCAAACACGTGGGAGAGGTATCAACAATTCCATATTCTTCCAATTCATGTTAGTCTTTTTATATATACACTAGCATAATTCATTCACGTTATAATTTTATATCTACATTTTCTAAAAATATATTTAAATTTTTTTATTTTAAATTTTTTAAAGAAAAATGTTAACATATAAATATCTTATGTTTTATATTATTATTTAAAAATATCCTAGCTAAACCGACATACTAAGTCGGCAATGTTGGCTATAAATAGCCTTCAACCCTTGTATCATAAGAGATACCAAGACAAGAAGTTAATAACACAACTTCAAACACTCTGAAGCACTCGTCTCTCTTTCCTTCTATATATACATACATATACACTTATATATATACAACACGTCCCTCTCTCTCAATATACAAAGACATCAAACATCCTCCTCTATCATATATTATATATAACAAACACTTACCTCACTTATATTTTACAACACGTTATCAGCACGACCGTCTCTCGATCCGGTCATATACCAAAAAGGTGAGGTTTAGTTATGACCAATTTATTTTATGAAAAAACTATATCTTTTGTATTACTGTTCATATATTATTTTCGGGAAGATAGGCATTGCCTTCCCCGAACCGATCGCTATGGTAGGCTATGCCTCCACAATCATGATCAATGGTAGACTATATCACCTCAGATCATATTTATGGAGTGGTAGGTTAAACCTCCTCCTTATTATTATGGTAGGCTATGCCTCCACAATCATGATCCATGGTAGACTATGTCACCTCAGATCATATTAATGGAGTGAGAAATTAAGCCTCCTCCTTGAATTTATGGCAGGCGCTGCCTCCTCAATTATTTTAATTTTTCCTTTTAATTATGCATTTAAATTCCGCATTTATATTTATGCTTTTAAATTCTGCATTTATATTTATGCCTTTAAATTCTGCATTTATATTTATGCCTTTAAATTCCGCATTTATATTTATGCCTTTAAATTCCGCATTTATATTTATGCCTTTAAATTCCGCATTTATATTTATGCCTTTAAATTATTGCATTTAAATTTACCTTATTTTCTTTAAAATAAGCTTAAATTTTAAATGTTTAAATCATATAGAGATAATGTCGAACTTGGCAAAGCTCGATATCATTGCCCTTGATGCTGCTGGAAAAAATTATATGACATGGGCATCAGATGCAAAATGGCGTCTGAAATCAAATGGTCTTCTGGAGACCATTGATCCGTCGAAAACGACGGCTGATGAGGCTAAGGCTAAGGCCATGGTGTTCTTACGCCATCATCTCCATGATAATCTGAAAAATGAATACATCACGAAGGAGGACCCATCGGATCTCTGGCAATCACTCAAGGAAAGGTTCGATCATCAAAAATATGTGATCTTACCAAAAGCCAGATACGATTGGTTGAACCTCCGATTCATGGATTACAAAAATGTTGAAGATTATAATTCCGCCTTGTTCGGAATTACGGCCAGGATGGCATTATGTGGTGTAAAGACGAGTGATTATGATATGATTGAGAAAACACTCACCACATTCCATTCTGGAAATGTAATCCTGCAACAACAGTATCGGGCAAAAGATTACACCCAGTACTCGGAGTTGATGCAAGTCCTCCTCGTAGCAAAACAAAATAATGAACTCGTGATGTTAAACCATCAGACTCGTCCAGCTGGATCAGCTCCATTCCCAGAAGCGAATGTCGTAGCTTCCAGAAATAATGATAACTCTCGCGGACGAAGATATGGACGTGGCAGAGGCCGCGGACGAGGTCGTGGACGATATCATGGACGTGGGCAAGGAAGAGGTTTCAACACTGGAAGAAATAATAATCTCCAGATAAATGAAGGTGGTCGTGCCATAAAAAAGCCGACCGATAATGCTTGTTACAGATGTGGCATGAAAGGGCATTGGGGACATATATGCCGCAGGCCAAAGCACTTTGTCGATCTGTATCAAGCATCACAAAAGGCAGCGGCTAATAATGTTGAAACCAACTTCATCGATGATGAGGCCGGCCCTTCCTCTAGCGGCATAAATGAGGATACTCATATGGATGTCGCAGATTTCCTCATCGATGAACCATAAATGAGTTGCCAAGGATACTATATATATAATAAATCTTAATGTTTTCATATTGTCTAATATGTTTTTGTAGCAAAACTTATTTGCAGTTTTAATAAGCTTGTGTAATATGCTTTTGTTATATTATAAAAGATATTTTAATATATCTTTGTTTTATGACACAGAAGATGTCGCATATTAAGAATCATGATGGAGATATATGTCTAGCAGACAGTGCTACGATACACACTATCCTTAAAGATAGACGATATTTCTCCTGTCTCAAAATCAAAGACTCCGCCGAAAGCGTGAGCACCATTTCTGGTAATGCAAAAATAATTATAGGCTCTGGAGAAGCCAGTTTTTCAGTGCCAATGGGAACTAAATTTGAGATAAATAATGCATTATATTCCCCTAAATCTCACAGAAACTTGATAAGTTTCCGAGATATCCGTAGAAATGGATATCACATAGAGACTATGGATAAAATGGCATTGAATATTTATGCATTACGTCTGAGACAAAATATGTATTGGAAGAGCTACCGATGTTAGCCTCCGGATTATATTGCACAAAGATAAACATTAATGAATCCTATGCTATAATAAATCAAGAGGTTTCCAATACCTTTCGAGTCTGGCATGAAAGGTTAGGACATCCAGGATCAGTAATGATGAGAAGAATTGTGCAAAATTCTAGTGGTCACCCATTGAAAAACGAAAAGATTTTTCAATCGGGAGAGTTTCCATGTAATGCTTGTTCTCAAGGGAAACTCATCACTCGGCCATCACCAGCCAAAGTTGGGAATGAATCTCCATTATTCTTAGAAAGAATACATGGAGATATATGTGGACCTATCCATCCACCATGCGGGCCGTTTCGATATTATATGATATTAGTTGACGCATCTAGTAGATGGTCACATGTGTGTCTGTTGACCACAAGGAATACGGCTTTCGCAAGATTCATTGCCCAAATAATCAGGTTGAGAGCACAGTTCCCTGATTATCCCATTAAGAAAATAAGGCTTGATAACGCTGGTGAATTCACTTCACAAGCCTTCGATAATTATTGTATGTCAATGGGAATCGATGTTGAGCATCCAGTACCCCATGTGCATACACAAAATGGCATGGCCGAAAGTTTAATAAAACGGTTGCAATGGATTGCAAGACCACTGATATTGAGAACAAAACTCCCAATTTCTGTATGGGGACATGCTATATTGCATGCGGCCGCACTGGTTAGGATAAGACCAAGTGCATATAATAAATATTCCCCATTACAATTGACATCTGGTCAAGAACCTAATATATCCCATCTCCGAGTTTTTGGGTGTGCAGTTTATGTTCCTATATCGCCACCACAAAGAACAAAAATGGGGCCGCAACGGAGATTGGGGATATATGTCGGGTATACATCACCAAGTATAATAAGGTATCTGGAACCACAAACCGGTGATATGTTTACAGCACGGTTTTCTGATTGCCATTTTCATGAAGATGAATTCCCCGCGTTAGGGGGAGGATTGAGAGAATCACCAAAAGATATCACATGGTGTACAAAATCTTTGGCTTATCTTGATCCCCCTACTAATCAACGCGAGTTGGAAGTTCAGAAAATTATACATTTACAAAATTTGGCAAATCAATTACCAGATGCGTTTACAGATACAAAGAAGGTGACAAAATCATATATACCCGCTGCAAATGCTCCATCTAGAATTGAAATTCCAAAAGAACGAGGTGATGGAAGCATTGCTAATGAACCCAAGGTTCAATTAAAAAGGGGGAGGCCATTGGGCTCTAAAGATAAAAATCCCCGTAAGAAAAAGGAGTTGGGAGAACAAAATGAAAAGGTTCAAGAGGAACCGAATGATGAAAAATGTCCAGAAGACATTTGTGAAAAGGTTCATGAAGAACCTGATGATGAGAAAAACCTCGAAGTCGAGAATGATGAAGAAAAGTGTGAGATTTCCATTAATTACGTCCATGACGGAAAAGTATGGACTAGATATGAAATTGATGATGTAGATGGAACATTCTCCTTTTCTATCTCCAAAGACATTGATAATGATAATGATGATCCGGATCCAAGATCCATATCGGAGTGCCAGAAAAGGCCCGATTGGGAGAAATGGCAAGAAGCCATGAGAAATGAATTACTCTCCCTTAATAAGCGAAATGTTTTCGGACCAGTTGGTATTACAGCTGCAGATGTAATACCAGTTGGGTGTAAATGGGTCTTTGTGAGAAAAAGAAATGAAAATAATGAAGTCACCAGATATAAAAGCTCGACTTGTGGCACAAGGGTTTTCTCAACGACCGGGAATTGATTATGATGAGACATATTCCCCGGTAATGGATGCAATCACATTCAGGTACTTAATGAGCCTAACGGCATCGAAAAATCTAGAAATGTACCTTATGGATGTTGTGACTGCATATCTATATGGATCACTAGATAGTGACATATATATGAAAATCCCAGACGGATTTAAGATCCCAGAAGGATCAAAGATTCTAAAAGAATCTGAGAAAATTTGTTCGGTCAAATTACAACGATCACTTTATGGATTAAAACAATCCGGACGCATGTGGTATAATCGCTTAAGCGAATTTTTGTTGAAGAAAGGATTTATCAACAATGCTATATGCCCTTGCGTATTTATAAGGAAATCCACATCTGGATTTGTGATCATTGCTGTTTATGTTGATGACCTGAACATCATTGGAACTCAAAAGGAAGTTGATGATGCAAGAACTCACATGAAAGGAGAGTTTGAGATGAAAGATCTTGGAAAGACAAAATTTTGTCTTGGGCTCCAAATAGAGCATTTCCAAGATGGTATATTTGTGCATCAATCAAATTACACCACAAGGGTGTTAAAACGTTTTAATATGGATAAAGCAAATCCTTTGAGTACTCCAATGGTCAATAGATCACTTAATGTTGACAAGGATCCATTCCGACCTTGTGAGGATAACGAGGAAATATTGGGTCCAGAAATACCTTATATGAGCGCTATAGGTGCACTCATGTATCTTGCAAATTGTACCAGACCAGATATAGCTTTTGCTACTAATCTGCTTGCAAGATACAGTTCATCTCCTACGCAGAGACATTAGACCGGAATAAAACATATCCTTCGATATCTCCGAGGTACGATTGACTTAGGGCTATATTATCCTCGAAATTCTGCGCTTGGTCTAGCTGGTTTTGCAGATGCAGGATATTTATCTGATCCGCATAAAGCTCGATCGCAAACCGGCTACGTTTTTACAATTGGAGGAACTGCGATCTCGTGGCGTTCTCAAAAGCAAACTCTAGTCGCCACTTCTTCAAATTATGCGGAGACAATTGCGCTTCATGAAGCATGTCGAGAATGTGTATGGTTGAGATCTATGACTCATCATATACAAGAAGCCAGCGGAATAGTCACGAACAAAGAACCAACGATAGTATTTGAAGACAATTCTGCTTGTGTTGCTCAACTCAAGGAAGGCTATATCAAGAGCGACAGAACAAAGCATATCCCCCCAAGATTTTTCTCCTACATTCAAGAACTCGAGAAAAATAAAGAAGTGGACATCCAGTATATCCGCTCAAACGACAATTCAGCAGATCTCTTCACGAAAGCGCTTCCCACTACAACATTCAAGAAACATATTCGAAGCATTGGAATGCGCCATTTGCGAGATTTATGAAGATCTATCTTTTCCAGGGGGAGTTACGTTACTGTACTCTTTTCTTTATCATGGTTTTTTTTATCCCATTGGGTTTTTCCATGATAAAGTTTTTAATGAGGCAGTACGTAATATAAAATATATATTTAAGGGGGAGTGTTAACATATAAATATCTTATGTTTTATATTATTATTTATAAATATCCTAGCTAAACCGACATACTAAGTCGGCAATGTTGGCTATAAATAGCCTTCAACCCTTGTATCATAAGAGATACCAAGACAAGAAGTTAATAACACAACTTCAAACACTCTGAAGCACTCGTCTCTCTTTCCTTCTATATATACATACATATACACTTATATATATACAACACGTCCCTCTCTCTCAATATACAAAGACATCAAACATCCTCCTCTATCATATATTATATATAACAAACACTTACCTCACTTATATTTTACAACAAAAAACAACTTATGGTATGTATTTTTCTAAAATTTAATATTGACGAAAATAATATAATCTAATTATATAATTGAGAAGTAAGAATGCATCAGATTCATTCTCACGAGCTTAATTACTAGCATACCCTTAATGAAATTTTAATGAAAAGTAAGTTCCACATCAGTAGTTGAAGAAATAATTAACTAATATATATAGGGTAAGAGCCAATCCACTCATTACCAATTGGTTTTAGGTTGGAAGCCCATACAACTTAATAGAGGTAGGAGAATGAGAAGAAGAAGGAATATTTCATAATGAAAATAACTTCCAATTTTTTTTAACTCTAACAAAATATCGCTATGTCCGCATAGGGTGCGGGCACCCCACCTAATTCTTTATATAAAATTATATTATTTATGCAAACATATCTATTAATGTTTAAAACTCAAATAGAAAATATATTATAATAAAAATTATGTATTTTTTAAAAAAAAATTATCACCGAAATTATTCATATCTTCAAGAGAAAGTAAAACAGTTGTTGGTACCAAAATCCACTCTTAGATTTGACCGATAAGACCCAAAGTCTTGTCACTAAACATATCAGAATTAAAGGTATCTTCTCCGGACCAGAAAGAAAGCTATCTAATCTCAGCCTCAAAGAAAAGAGAACGACTACGTTTTAGAGAGGACGCGTTTAACCTAAAGGTCAACCGACGAGCTGATTTAGTCAAAACAACTCAATCCGAGATCAGCTCAACTGTCCGAAGATCATAAAGGTCATTCCAACGAGTGCATCACGAGATATGCGGGATGAAGACCTCGACAACGAGGCTATAAAAGGAGTTCATGGGCTTTAATTCAAAGATCTTCTTTTACACATTTTTGTACGTGAAACAGCTCTACTGTTGGTACTGGATTTCCCTCTAGGAAATCCGGCCCATTAACAGACAAGACAAAGGCCCGTAATTACGAGCCCATTCCAGAATCAAAGATAGACGGGAGAGTCAACTCTCTTGTTGGGCCCAAGCGAAGCAAGCGCCTTGGAGAGGCCCAGACGACGCCGAAGCCGGAGACGATCGAGCTCGAGCTCGGCTGAGGATGACGTGGAGATAGAGCAACTCGGTCTTCGTCAGTTCAACTGATCCGCACGAATCTCGGAGATCGTTACAACGACGAGGCCGAAGTATCAGGACGAAGAGATGAGAGTGGAGACTATTTAAAGGAAGAAGTGGCGGCTCATCAAAAACAATTCCAACCTAGGCTAAGAACACTTCGACTAGATAGCTCGATTCCATACTTTGTACTCTCTTTTCGACTGTGTTTGTTCTATCTCGACGATCAATCTCAATAAAGTCTTTGATTCATAGGAAACTATACCATTTCTATATCCAAAAGTCCAAATCCACGAATACAAATTCTTAGAGTGAATCCCGGATCTCACATTTGGCGCCGACTGTGGGGACATTCTATAGCCTTTCCTATCTTAAGAATCAGATCCTAGATCCGATAGATCGAGATGAATCCCGACCAAACTGGCTCTCCCAGCGCCACACCACCGGTTGACCGCCCTCAAACGGTCGACAACGTTCCTCAGAACACTAGAGGTCGCAAACCGTTCCCTGGCAGCGCAGCTCGAAGAATAAGAGCGGCGCCTGAACGCCCGTCTTGAAGAGCTCGCCAGTCAGAGCCAAAGGGGCAGACAAACGCGAACTCCCATAAGTCCTCCACCGTGTACTCGCTTGGACTTCTCCCGAGTAGTAACTCCTCCGGGAACGTCGGGACATTTCGGTAATACGTCAAATAGCGGCTTCCGCCCTACAACGACCCCTATCGCGGTACCTGTTGGATTATATGTGTGTTCATGGTTCAATTAACAGATTGCAACCTAGCACATATAACTCAGATCTAGGTTCTTGCAGAACGAATCACAAAACCAAACCTGATCATTACCTTTCAGATTGCAGCGGATTGATGGATGGTAATGATGAGATCAGCTAGAACAGATCAGATGCCTGTTCCTCCTTCAGTATCCACACTCTTACAAGCCGGGATGGTTGCTAGACCAAAGCAATGGATTGATCAGAGAGATAAGAGAGACGGCTCACGTTTTAGGTCGCCGACTGTTAGAGTCGAAATTATAAGACAACTCATATAAATATCGACTCTATCATAAACCTAAACCGATGTCTCGGTTTCGCAACTGTGTCGACCGACACATACACTTGTGTAGATCGACACAAGTCATTTGTCTCGATATGGGCCCAAGTGATTAAACTAACGGCCCAACTCTCTGCACAAATACAGTAAATGCCTTGCATCTTACCGTATTCATTCCATGTTAACTTTCCTGTTAGCTATGGTGTGTGACCCTTTGGGATCATACAATACTGGTAATAAGTCCTAAACTTATAGATCAAGAGCGGACTCTAGCAAGTCATCATGATCACCCAGTATTTATGACTTATGTCTGATCTCGACATTTATCATACTTTCTAGAGATAGTACGGTAGATTTCAGGACATTCCCAACAATCTCCCACTTGTACTGGAATCCTACAAAGGACATTCCCAACAATCTTTCGATTGTACTGGAATCCTACATTCCCTAGTCCTTTTGTCTTAATATCTCGATCTGGCATAAGGCAAGATGCGTGTCATCCTTATATAGCCAGACCATGTTTATCGGACCAGATTTGATACTGACAATGCAAACGACTTGGGCAAGTCCGTTTGGGAATGGTCATTCTCTTACCAGCTATCAAATCTCCGATTGGCCTAGAGATATTACCTCCGTTAAACGGCAGGGACAAATCCCATCTTGTTCCATCACTATGAACTACATACTTCATAATACACCCAACCAAGGTCCTTATAGCTCCCAGTTACGAAACAGCGTTAGACAATGATCAAAGCGCATTACTCCATGTGCAGCCACATGCATGCGAACTCAGGTCTAAGGACTATACTCTATAGTCGTATATGAGAACCTCTCATGACACAGATATTAATATCTTGTAGAGTTCTCATCAGCGGGCCAAGTCCGGTCATATGCTCCCCTACATATACCTATGTGTCGACTTTGATGCCGCGCATCTATGACCCCTCGAAACTTGGTCATAAGTCTCAACACAATCTAGTCTCAAGTGGTTGTTGGTGTTCCAATTTCAACAACCTTCGACTATGGACACTATGATTTATGTCATTTCGTTAAATATGGGGTTTCAGGATCAAGTCTACTCATGTACTTCGATGGCCCATATATAATGACATGAATCATTTTGGAACGATTATTTATATCACAGTTAAAATAATCCAGAAATCATTAGATTTCATAAACATAAAATATTATGTTTACATGAACCTTTCAAAACAACTAAGTAAAGCCCTTTACAAACTCCCACTGAAATTAAGACTACATCTTAATTTCACTCATCCTACAGCTACAGTCCGCGACTCGTGCTTAGGCATAAGGAGTGGCTTCGTTAATAGATTAGCAACGTTCTCATTCGATGAAACTTGCTTATCTACTTAACACCTCTGTCATTTATCTCAAGGAATAGGTTATACCTATCCTCAAGGTGTTTGGACCTCTGATGTGCAGCTAGCCTCATCTATGCTGTGAATCACATCAAGTTCAGTGATGAACTCTTCTATCCAAACAACCTCTTTCGCCGCTTCTCAAGCTGCGAAATGTTTAGCTTAAGTCATGGAGTCAGCAACAGTGCCTTGCACCGCCAGTTAGACACAAGATATAGCCGGACTGTGACCAGGAATTATCTTTGTCTATTGGAAACTTGCCTTTCAGACTCTATCGACTTGTAGCACCTCACTTTCTCCGTAAATCAAGAACTTATCCTAAGTATTCCTCAAATACTTCAGAATATTCTTTACGGCAATCCAGTGATTCTTTGCTGGATTTGACTGGTCTTTACTTGTCTTGCTTAGCATTAAAGCAACATCAAAACAAGTATGTATCATGGCATACATGATAGATCCAATTGCCGTCGCATATGGAATCCTATCCATGCATTCAAGCTCAACAGATATCGCAGGACACTGTATCTTGCTTAATGAATTGCCATGTGACATTGGCATAAAACCCTTCTTGGATTGCTGATTACGTGTAGGACTTTGTCAATTTAAGAATCCTGACTTTGTCCTACCATAATCCAAAATCCAAGAACTACGTGGCTTTACCCATGTCATCCATAAAACCAACTCCCAAACCAGTCCTTTACCGACTGCAGCATTGGGACGTTATATTCGAGAATCAGTATGTCATCGACATACACTATGAGAAATGCAATATTGCTCCCACTTATCTTTTAGTGAACGCATAGTTCCACTTCGTTCCTGTTCAAGTCAAAACCTTGACTACTTTAACAGAACGAAGATTCCAACTCCGATATGTTTGCTTCCATCCATGAATGGATCGATGAAGCTAACTTACACACAGTGTAATTTTTCGGAGTCCGGGCTTACTTTCGCTTCTTTGAATTTCGCAGGTTTGTCGCTTTCAATGATCATCAGATCATGCGAACTTTCAATGATCATCAGGTTCAACTAATGACGAGAAATCACTCTCGGATTAGTGACTGATTCATTTTTATCTGCGAACTTCAGGCTCTACAGGTGTAGATTCTACAGAAATCTGTAAATCCATCCGTTGCTCTCCCTCAACAGGTTGAGCAGTCTCCTGTATTTCTCGAATTTCTTCGAGTTATACTTTTACTCCCACTGTTCTTCTTGGAAAGTAACTTCCCTTCTTAGAAAACAGAATGGACGTAAAAGTAACAAGCCTTGGTTTCCCTAGGACAACCAGCGAAGTAGCACAACTACAAATACTCAGTAAAGACGAATTTGGATCGATTCCAATCCACATTTACGTGGTGTCTTTCAACTGATATTGGTGGAACTATTTCAGCGTAAACTTAGATATTTCTTGAGCGCTATTTTAGAGAATATCATGGAAGATTCGTGTGACTCATCTTTAATCATTTCTTATAAGATCTGATTCATTCTCACAGAAACACCTCTAGGTTTTCAGGAGAAATGAGCTGTGAAACGACTTCACACTCATTCAGATGATCACACAATCAATGACTTAAGTATTCTCACTCGTGATCTAATCCAGAGTCTTAATACTTCTGTCATTCAGATTCTATACTTCATTCTGGAACTCTTTCGACCATGTCAAAGAATTCCGACTTGTGTCTCATCAAATGAACACAGTCACACTCACTGAAGTAATCAGTAGAGACAATGAAGTACAGGAAATTTTCTCTGGCATTACTGCTCATCGGACCACATACATGAGTATGTTCAATCTCCAATAAGCCTTTGGGCCTTTCTCTAGCTCGGCTAAGATGGGCCCTTTGTCTTTTGGTCTAGTAAGCAGAATTCAAGTCTCATAAGATATCCATTCAAATGAGCCCAAAAGTCCATAACTATGGGGTTTCTGAATCTGACTTACTCTATGTGACCAAAACATTTATGCCAAGAAAAATCAGGTTTAATTCATCAGATTTAAACCAATTGCGGTATTTATGTTACATTTTAGGCACTCTATGGTTTAAGATATAAAACCCATTCCTTGAATAGGGTGCTACAATTAATATTTCATTAAGATCAAAAGAACAAACTAGTCTTTTATCAAAATGAAAAACATTCAAATTCTTACAAGAAAGTGAAAGACAATTCTGCTTAAAGCAGGTACATTGTAGCAATTACTTAATAAAACCAAGCCTCAAAGGCATCTACAAGTGAAAACCCTACGGCTGAGGCAGCATCCCAAGCTCCTTCCAGACACGCAGTTCCACTTGCCCTTCCTTCAACGTTCTACTGTTGCTCAGGCTCTGCATATTATAACAAATATCAGTGCCACAACCAGTATCCAATACCTATGAGGTATAACTTGAAGAAATAACATGAATACCTGAGGAAGTAGTTTCATACATCAACTTCAACTCCTCATAATCTTCCATGAATTTAATGCAATCTCTCTTCCAATGCCCAGTCTCTTTACAGTAGCAGCACTTACCAACGTAAGAGGTATCTGACTCGGGCTCAGAAGACACACGCTTGCCATGATTCAAAATCTGGACAACTTTGTCTTCACCCTTGTCAGCTTTAGGTTTAGTAAACCTACCCTTCTCATTCATGAGATTGTACAGGGTACTCTTCACGTTTGGCTCAACTGTCTTGAGCATATCATGCAGTTCAGTCAATGTCTTTGTTAAGCCTTTCTTGATATAGTTCCTTACGAACTTATCATAGCTTGACGGCAGTGACTGCAGAATGATCTCAGTTGCCAATTCCTGGCTAACTGGATAATCCAGTTTCCTCAGGTTATCAACGTAACCCATCATTTTACTGACATGAGGACTTACTGGATGATCATTTGGTAGCTTGCAGCTAGTGAGAGATTTAACCAACTGGTATCTCTCCACTCTTACCTGCTCCTGAAATTTCAATTTCAGGCTGCTGATCATCTCTATTGGCGACTCCATGCTCTCATATTGCTTCCGCAAATCTGAGTCCATGGTAGCCAATATCAGACCACGCACATCTACCGCATCATTATAATGCTTATTCCAAGCATTATATACTGCATGAGAGGCATTGGACCCGATCCTCACGGGGAGAGCTTTCTCAAGGACATAGTCCTTTCTCTCATGCCTGAGGACTAGCCTCAGGTTCCGTGACCAAGTCAAGAAATTTGATCCGTTCAGTTTGTCCATCTCAAGGACAGAACGGATCGAGAAAGTGTTTTGATTGTTTGTGCTTGTCATAGCTGAAATTTAGAGATAAATAGAGTTTTAGTTATTAAGTTCATAAAAGAGTAATCTTAACAACTTATAAGAAAACTCGCATTGCATTCAAAATTTCTTTGTTTAACCTCATAAGAATGCAATGATTCCGAGACCCATGTTCAGCTAAATCCAAAGTGGGCCACTGGCCGTCACCCGGAATTAGCTTTACTTGGTAAGCATACACACAGCTAGTTATAACCAATAACTCTCGGTTGTGAATTGGACCCGAGGCCCAAATTCACCAGATGTCTCAAGGCTCGGGACTCCCGATGGCCCAGTCAAGGAAACCAATCTCTTACAGCCAAATAATCACTGAAATCTGGGACTCCCAATGAAATCAGTGACTATATACTACTTTACTTACGCGAAAACAGACACCTCACACTGTAAGCCATGTCTGTAATCAAATAAGCGGTAAGTAGCTGACAAGATTGGAAAGACATCCAAGCTTGATATTGTTTTTGAGGATTTTTAAGTTTTATTTCCAAAAATAGAAGATTACTATTTTGGGAAACTTTCTTATTTTAGAAACTTTCTAAATTTAGTAACTTACTAAAATTAGAAATTTCTAATTTAAATATTTCATTAAATATTTTGGGTTGGGTCACAAATTATAGGCCCAATTCTTGGCCTAAGACCATAGAATTCCAGCTGGCCAATAATTTGACATAACCGATCCGGTTTATTAATTCTGGTCCAAGACCAAATTAACTATCAAAACCATCGGTTATTTACTAAACCAGACCAGCTCTAAATTATTTGGTCCAACCAAATCAAACTTAGACCAGCCTTCGGTTTAGGTTAAAATTCAATTTTATGAATTTCAATCCGGTTTAACCAGAAATAAAATTATTTCCAGCAAACCGCGATTTGGGTTAACCGCTTGAACCACCAATTAAATTGGATCGGTTCAGTTAAGTCCAAAACCGGGAAGAAACACCTTGTGTTTTAGCCAATTTTGACCTAACTTGCGGTTCTGGCTAAAGTAGACAATGAACCACAATCGGATTGATCGGTTCATTGTCTCGGTTTAGGGAAAGATGAACCACGAAGCTCGGCTGAACCGATTGGCTACTCGCGGATCATCTGCATCGCCTTCGTATCGATCGATATGAGTCTTTCATGTCGATCGATACTAGCGAGTATCAGCTCGGGTCAATCGGGTCATCAGGACCGCGAGATGTCAATCGGATCGATCGATATCGACCGATACCTCGCTCCCTCGTCGATCGACACGGGCGACCAGATCGCACACCAATGGCTTTCAATCGGATTGATGCGATCTAATTCTTAGGTTTTCATGTTTTCTGATCAAATTTCTTAACCAAATTCGATTTTAAACAGTAAGAACAACCTAAATCAGATTCATAAAGCAAAAACCAATAACCTGGCTCTGATACCACTGTTGGATTATATGTGTGTTCATGGTTCAATTAACAGATTGCAACCTAGCACATATAACTCAGATCTAGGTTCTTGCAGAACGAATCACAAAACCAAACCTGATCATTACCTTTCAGATTGCAGCGGATTGATGGATGGTAATGATGAGATCAGCTAGAACAGATCAGATGCTTGTTCCTCCTTCAGTATCCACACTCTTACAAGCCGGGATGGTTGCTAGACCAAAGCAATGGATTGATCAGAGAGAGAAGAGAGACGGCTCACGTTTTAGGTCGATCAGAGAGAGAAGAGAGACGGCTCACGTTTTAGGTCGCCGACTGTTAGAGTCGAAATTATAAGACAACTCATATAAATATCGACTCTATCATAAACCTAAACCGATGTCTCGGTTTCGCAACTGTGTCGACCGACACATACACTTGTGTCGATCGACACAAGTCATTTGTCTCGATATGGGCCCAAGTGATTAAACTAACGGCCCAACTCTCTGCACAAATACAGTAAATGCCTTGCATCTTACCGTATTCATTCCATGTTAACTTTCCCGTTAGCTATGGTGTGTGACCCTTTGGGATCATACAATACTGGTAATAAGTCCTAAACTTATAGATCAAGAGCGGACTCTAGCAAGTCATCATGATCACCCAGTATTTATGACTTATGTCTGATCTCGACATTTATCATACTTTCTAGAGATAGTACGGTAGATTTCAGGATATTCCCAACAGTACCGACCCCATTTGGTTCGAGTTCAATGGTCACAGATCCAACCGGATCAAGAAACCGACCATTACCCGGGCCACCACCTTTCCCGAGTAACTCTAACCCCCGACCGAGGCAACTAGGAGGTTCTGCCTTCGCCTCGAGCTCGGGACTCCTTAATGGATCAAACTCAGTTCAGTTCCGAACGCCACAGGTCGATCAGACGAGGTCGATCCCAACGATCGATCTCCTCGACCCCATTTTTCCGGAACAAACGTCAGGACTCCTAGGCAAAACCATGGAGGTCTACATCGATGATATGCTGGTAAAATCTTCTAGGTACGAGGATCACATCCCCCAACTAAAAGAATGCTTTACCATTCTCAATAAGTACGGGATGAAACTCAACCCAACTAAATGTACCTTCGGGGTCCCTTCAGGAGAGTTCCTCGGTTACTTAGTAACCGAAAGGGGGATCGAAGCGAACCCCAAACAGATCGCAACGTTCATAGAGATGAATTCTCCCAGAAAAACGCGAGAAGTCCAGCGCCTAACCGGCAAAATAGCTGCTCTGAATCGCTTCATCTCGAGGTCGACTGATAAATGTCTACCCTTCTATCACTTGCTCAAAGCAAACAAAAAGTTCCTTTGGGACGAAAAGTGTGAAGAGGCATTCACTCAGCTCAAAACTTACTTAAGCGAACCACCCATACTGGCGAAACCAGTAGAAGGAGAACCCCTTTATCTCTACCTAGCTGTCTCGACGGCAGCAGTAAGTGGAGTCCTGGTTCGCGAAGAACAAAACGAACAACGGCCGGTGTATTACATCAGTAAGACCTTGATCGATGTTGAAACCAGATACCCCGCCATGGAAAAGCTCGCCTTGGCGCTAGTAACATCGGCTCGGAAACTCCGACCGTATTTTCAATCGCACTCGATAATAGTGATGACCTCTCAGCCACTGAGAACCATCCTTCACAGTCCAAGCCAATCAGGTCGATTGGTCAAATGGGCTATCGAACTCAGCGAGTACGACATCGAATATAAAGCTCGAACATGCCTAAAAGCACAAGTACTGGAAGATTTCATAATCGAGCTCCCTCCGACTATAGAACTCGACCCGACTTCGGCCCAAAGATGGAAACTCTACGTCGATGGAGCTTCCTCAAGACAAGGGTCCGGAGTCGGAGTGAAATTAGTCTCCCCAACGGGTGAAGTATTAGAACAATCGTTTAGATTGGGCTTCGCCGCATCTAATAACGAGGCAGAATATGAAGCGCTGATAGCCGAGCTTAGACTTGCGATAGCAATAGGAGCCCGAGAAGTAAATGCCTTCAGCGATTCCCAACTGGTCACAAGCCAATATCATGGCGACTACGAGGCCAAAGACGAACGAATGGAAGCATACCTACGGGTAGTCTATACATTGGCCGAACTGATCGAATTCTTCGATCTAACACGAATCCCACGAGGTGAAAACACTGCAGCCGATGCGCTAGCCGCATTAGCATCGACATCAGATCCTAACCTCAAAATAATCATACCAGTCGAAGGGATAGAAAAACCAAGCATCGACATAGCTCTCAAAGCTCTGTCCTTGAAAGAGGACGGGCCCGCTGTGGAAAACGATGTCAAACGCAAAGAATGTCCCGGAGACACTAATAGCGACATCATCGAGATTGATGATGATCTTGATCCTAGAAACACCATATACGTCGCGAACGTCCCCGACGGACCAATTCAAACCGCATCCACTAGTCAGGGACCTGAGCCTAACAATGACGAAGATTGGAGAACTCCGATCATTCGATACATCACAAACGGCGAAGTTCCCGATGGCAAATGGGAGGCGCAGAAACTTAAAATGCAAAGTGCGAGGTACTGTGTCACACAAGGAGAGCTCTTTAAAAGGAGCCTCTCCGGACCTTACCTTAAATGCCTTGACAAAAAGCAAGCCCTAGCCGTGATTACACAAACACATGACGGATCCTGCGGAAGCCATTCCGGAGGACGAGCATTGGCCGTGCGAATCAAAAGGCAAGGCTACTATTGGCCTACAATGGCCACCGAATGCGAATATTTCTCCAACAAGTGCGATAAATGCCAAAAGCATGCCCCAATTATCCACCAAGCGTCGGAGAAACTCTCCTCTATCTCATCACCGTACCCATTCATGCGGTGGGGAATGGACATCGTCGGACCGCTGGTCCCATCTGGCAAAAAGAAAGCCACACATCTATTGGTGATGACAGACTACTTCACCAAGTGGATTGAAGCAGAGTCATACCAGAAAATTAAGGACGTTCACGTCAAGGAGTTCGTCTGGCGAAACATCGTTTGCAGACATGGACTACCCCACGAGATCGTCACGGATAACGGATCTCAGTACATATCAAACACGTTCAAAGAGTTCTGCAGAACTTGGAACATAAAGCTGACTTACTCAACGTCACGCTACCCCCAAGGGAACGGGCTAGCAGAAGCAGCTAACAAAGCGATTATGAACGGCCTCAAGAAAAGGCTCAACGAGTGCAAAACAACCTGGAGTGACGAACTCCCAGCCGTACTCTGGGCCTACCGGACTACCCCCCGCAAATCCACTGGCGAGACTCCCTTCTCGCTAGCTTACGGAATCGAGGCGGTAGTACCAGCTGAAATTCTCGTGTCAAGCATTCGCAAAGAAGAATGCCCGCGACAAGAGGAACTTAACAACAAGATGATAACTGACGAGCTCGACCTCGCCGACGAAAGAAGGAACCTCGCATTAGCTCGACTTCAGAATTACCAACAAGCCGCGGCTCGCTACTATGATTCCCGAATCAAAACTCGGAGGTTTCAAGTAGGAGAGCTCGTCTTACGGAAAGTGTTCGACCATAAAAAGGAAGAACACGCTGGAAAATTAGGAGCGAAGTCGGAAGGTCCTTACCAGGTCACCGACATTGTAAAGGACGGGGTCTACCGACTCAAGTCGGTGGAAACCCAGAAGCCCGAACTATGACCTTGGAACATCATCAACCTCAAAAAGTATTTCCACTAGGAGTACATCAACATAATCGAACTACGAAATGGCTTGATCCCCTAAAAGGGTACGTAGGCAGCTCGACTTCGAGCGCAGCCACCCCCCAAACACAAAGCTCTCACTGAGCTCGACAACTTATGACGAAGTCATACTAGCTTATCTTTGTGAAATCAAAATAAGTCTTCTAATCAAACGTCTCTTCCTGTTAGAGCCATTACGTTGATATGAAATTATCTCTTCCAACGGACCAAAGTGATATGAAATTATCTCTTCTATAGCAAAGTGATATGAAATTATCCCTTTCCAAAACAAGTGATATGAAACTATCCCTTCCCGAAACGAAAGATATGAAATTATCTCTTCTAAGTCAAAGCGATATGAAATTATCCTTCCCAAGTGACCTGAAATGGCCTCTTCCAAAATATCAAAGCGATATGAAAATATCCCTTTCGAGCGACCTGAAACGGCCTCTCCTAAAGTCAATTCTCCCGACCTGATACAGCTCGAGAGAACTGGAGGGCCACCCTCTCCCGTTAAACGAAAACGTCGAAGTCAAAGCAACCGACCACGCGGAAAGACCTCCGCGCACAACGAGCCTTTGTAAGTTTACTTAATCATTAAACTCAAAGAGACCAGAACTATCGGAAAAAAAGAAATCAAACCGTGAAGGTACTAAAACAGTAAAGTCTATGCTGAGGCATGTAAGACTCCAAAAGAAATTCATTAAAAGAAGGACACAATGTCCTCGAACAAAGCCCGCTTGGGCGAATAAATGTTTTTCCATATAAAAAAAAAGAGCCCCTAGAGGCAACATCATTGTCGCGAGCGCGAAGAAGCCTCGTCTCCATCCTCCGCCTGATCACCGGTAGACGCAATCCCAGTCGGGAGGCTCGATCCATATTGATCAAAGCAGGGAACAACCGGTGGCGGAGCGTGCGCCAAAATGACCGACTCACTCGACACGGCCGGCAAGTTCAACTTGCCAACACTGAAGTCAGAAACCGCCGCGGCGGTCATCTCTTCCACTGCCGCCCTCTTCTGGTCGGCCAACCTCAGAACTTTCCGAGTCAAGTCAAGCTCGCCGGAAGCAAACTCCGCGATGAGTTCGATATTGGCTAGGGTTTCTTGGAGGTGAATCTCAGCGTTGGTCTCGAGCTTTCGCTTATCGCTCTTCTCCTTGATCCCTTTAAGGATCTCTAAATATTCCCCGCTCATCTTCTTCCTCGCCTCGTGGGACGCGACCTTTATGCCGAAGTCTCTCCCCGCAAGAACTCTCTCCAGGTCGATCCGATCTTGGGCAGCTTGCGCTGTGGCGACTTGACTCGTTTCTTCGGCAGCCAACGCCCGGCCTTCGGCCGCCCGAAGCCTCTGGGAAAGGTCCTCCTCGCGATTCTCGAGAACCAATAGCCGGGCTTCGATCCCCTCATACCGAGCCAGTTTCCTCTCGAGCTCCTCCTCCCGAGCAAAAGAATCATGCAGCTCTGCGGTCAAAATACGAGCCGACCTCTTAGCGGCCTCGAGCTCATCCTCCCGCGATTGCTCACGAAGCTCGCGTTCGGACTGGGCCACAAGTCCGCTCGTAGCCTCCAGAAACTACATAAAGACACAAATTTCAAATATCTTTCTTACCAAAGAAAGGCAAAAACAAGAACTATGGTTTATACCTTTCCAGTGGCTTCGGCCATCCTGGCATACAAATCGCCGAAGGCCGGGTCCCCAGTAACTGGAAGCGGAACCCCTGCAGGTCCGACGCGCCTCGACGAACGGGCCGCGCCCCGGGGCATCCCGACACTCTCGCTCGAACTACTCAAGCTCGTCTCCGTATCGATCCTTCGGCGCTTCGGTACGGGGGAAGGATCCCTGCCCACGTCCTGATCGTCGGGGTAAGGATCGCGCAAAGCCGGCTCCCTGGACGGAACCGAGTCCGCCCTCCGAATAACCGGAGGGGAGGAGACTGAAGGATCTTCGGAGTTAATCCTGATTCAATTCATCAGATTACTTGATCCTAAACATGCCAGATCTAGGTTCTCTTGAATAGAAACATAAGTAGATCTCACCTTTTACCTGTTTTGCAGCGGAAAGAGAGAACAAGTCAGAGATCAGAGAGCCACCGAGTGATAACTCCTCCAGAGGTTCACACACGCACACCAAGCAGGAAGAAAGCTGCTAGACCGAGCTGTGGGAGGTCGCAGGGAGAGAGAGAGTCGCGGCTAGGGCTTCTATTCGACCTGAACTCGTCTTAAGTTTATATAAAACTTGTTCAGTTCGTTTTGGGCCATTTGGCCCAAATGCCAATTAACTCCGAGGCGTTCACGCATTGCATCGATCGTTGCACCTTATGCATCGATCGATGCACAATGGCTAAACCCTCTTATTCTCTCTAAGTATAGTAAATGCCTAGCACTTTTACCATACTCCTGCTAAACCGTTCCTACACGATTTCCTGTTAGCTTAGGCGTGTGACCCATATGGGATCATATAATAAAGGCAATAAGTCCAAGACTTATAGATCATGAGCGGACTCTAGCAAGCCATCATGACCCCCAGTATTATATGACTTATGTCTGATCTTTGACATACTCTTACTTTCTAGAGACAGTATCGAGATTACTGGACACAATTCCAACAATCTCCCACTTGTACTGGAATCTCTGTATTCATATCCTTTTGTCTCAATATCTCGATTAGTCATAAGGCAAGATTAGTGTCATCCTTATAAAGCCTAATCTTGTTCATCGGACTCTGATTTGATACTGTCAATCCAAACGACTCGGGACAGTCCGTTTGAGCATGGCCATGCATTTTCCAGTATTCAAATCTCCGATTGGCCTAGAGATATTCACTCCATTTATATTGGAGGGACAAATCCCGTCTTGTTCCATCACTGTAAACTACTCATTTCATAATGTACCCAAACAAGGTCCTTATAACTATCGCAGAACGATAGCGTTAGACAATGATCAAAGTGCATCAGTCCATGTGCAGTCACATGCATGCGAACTCAGGTCTAAGGACTATACTCTATAGTCGTAGTAAGAATCTCTTATGACACAGATATAAATATCCTGAAGAGTTCTTATAAGCGGGTCTTGTCCGGTCGTATGTTCCCCAACATACACCTATGTACTGACTTTGATGCCGAGCATCTATGACATACTGAGACTTTGTCATAAGTCACGTACCAATCCAGTCTCACACGGTTGTTGGTGTTCCAATTTCAACAACCTTTGACTAGGGACAGGATGATATAAAACATCTATCAAATATAGGGTCTCATGATCAAGCTAAATGACTTCGATGACTCAAGATCAAGTCATTTACTTCGATGACCTATAAAATGGTTCATATCATTTTGGAACGATTATTTTATCACAGTTAAAATAATCTTGAAACAATAATTTCATTATCAAACATTTCAAATGTTTTACAAGAACATATCAATAACTAAATAAAGCCCTTTACTAACTCCCACTGAAATTAAGACTACATCTTAACTTCACTTATCCTACAGCTACAGTCCGTGACTCGTGCTTAGGGCTAAGGAGTGGCTTCGTTAATAGATTAGCAACGTTCTCATTTGTTGAAACTTGCTGATCTACTTAACATCTCTGTCATTTATCTTAAGGTGTTTGGACCTCTGATGTGCAGCTAGTCTCATCTATGCTGGGAATCACATCAAGTTCATTGACGAACTCTTCTTTCCAAACAACCTCTTTCGCCGCTTACCAAGCTGCGAAATGTTCAGTTTAAGTCATGGAGTCAGCAACAGTGCCTTGCACCGCCAGACAGACACAAGATATAACCGGACTGTGACCGGAAATCATCTTTGTCTGTTGGAAACTTGCCTTTCAGACTCTGCTGACTTGTAGCACATTACTTTCTCCGTAAATCAAGAACTTATCCTTAGTATTCCTCAAATACTTTAGGACATACTTTAGGAAACTTGATTCTTTGCTGGATTTGACTGGTCTTTGCTTGTCTTGCTTAACATTAAAGCAACATCAAACAAGTACGTTTCATGGCATACATGATAGATCCAATTACCGAAGCATATGGAATCCTATCCATGCATTTAAGCTCAGCAGTTATCGTAGGATACTGTATCTTGCTTAACGTAATGCCATGTGACATTGGCATAAAACCCTTCTTGGATTGCTGAAAAACGTGTAGGACTTTGTCAATTTAAGAATCCTGACATTGTCCTACCAGCTCTTTTGGATCTCTATCTTTAAATCCAAAATCCAAGACTTTCGTGGCTATACCCATGTCATTCACAAAACCAACTCCCAAGCCAGTCCTTTACCGACTGCAGCATTGGGACGTTATATCCGAGAATCAGTATGTCATCGACATACACTATGAGAAATGCAATATCGCTCCCACTTATCTATTAGTAAACACACAGTTCCGCTTCGTTCCTGTTCAAGTCAAAACCTTGACTACTTCAACAGAACGAAGATTCCAACTCCGATATGTTTGCTTCCATCCATGAATGGATCGATGAAGCTAACTTACATAAAATGTAATTTTTCGGAGTCCGGGCTCACTTTCGCTTCTTTGAATTTCGCAGATTCATCGCTTTCAATGATCATCAGATCATGCGAACTTTCAATGATTATCAGGTTCAACTAATGACGAGAAATCACTCTCGGATTAGTAACTGATTCATATCTGCGAACTTCAGGCTCCACAGGTGTAGATTCTACAGAAATCTGTAAATCCTTCCGCTGCTTTCCCTCAATAGGTTAAGCAGCCTCCTGTATTTCTCGAATTTCTTCGAGTTGTACTTTTACTCCCACTGTTCTTCTTTGGAAAGTAACTTCCCTTCTTAGAAAACAGAATGGTTGTAAAAATACTTTTTACTCCCACTGTTCTTCTTGGAAAGCAATTTCCTTCTTAGAAAACAGAATGGTCGTAAAAGTACCGAGCCTTGGTTTCCCTAAGAAAACTTCGAGTTATGCTTTTACTCCCACTGTTCTTCTTGGAAAATCACTTCCCTTCTTAGAAAACAGATTGGACGTAAAAGTAACAAGCCTTAGTTTCTCTAGGACAACCAGCGAAGTAGCACAAGTACAAATACTCAGTAAAGACAAATTTGGATCGATTCCAATCCACATTAACGTGGTGTCTTTCAACCGATATTTGTGGAACTATTTCAGCGTAAACTTAGATATTTTAGAGCGTTATTCTTAAATAATATCATGGAAGATTCGTGTGACTCATCTTTAATCATTTCTAATAAGATCTGATTCTTTCTCACAGAAACACCTTCAGGTTTTCAGGAGAAATGAGCTGTGAAACGATTTCACACTCATTAAGATGATCACACACAATCAATGACTTAAGTATTCTCACTCGTGATTTAATCCAGAGTCTTAATACTTTTGTCATTTAGATCCTATACTTCATTCTGGAACTCTTTTGACCATGTCGAAGAGTTCCGACTTGTGTCTCATCAAATGAACACAGTCACACTCACTGAAGCAATCAGTAGAGACATTGAAGTACAGGAGATTTTCTCTGGCATTACTGCTCATTGGGCCACATACATGAGTATGTTCCAGGTCCAATAAGCCTTTGGGCTTTTCTCTAGCTCGGCTAAGATAGGCCCTTTACCTTTTGATCTAGTAAACAGAATTCAAGTCTCATAAGATATTTTATCAAATGAGCCCAAACGTCCATGACTATGGGATTTCTGAATCCGACTTACTCTATGTGACCAAGACTTTATGCCAAGAAAAATCAGGTTTAATTCATCAGATTTAAACCAATTCGGTATTTATGTTACATTTAGGCACTCTTTGGTTTAAGATATAAAACCCATTCCATGAATAGGGTGCTACAATTAATATTTCATTAAGATCAAAAGAACAAAACTTGTCTTTTATCAAAATGAAAAACATTCAAATTCTTACAAGAAAATGAAAGACAACTCTGCTTAAAGCAGGTACATTGTAGCAATTACTTAATACAAAACCAAGCCTCAAAGGGATCTATAAGTGAAAAACCCTACGACTGAGGCAGCATCCCAAGCTCCTTCCAGACATGTAGTTTCACTTGCCCTTCCTTCAACGTTCTACTGTTGCTTAAGCTCTGCATATTATCACAAATATCAGTGCCACAACCAGTATCCAATACCTTTAAGGTAGAACTTGAAGTAATAACATGAATACCTGAGGAAGTAGTCGCATACATCGACTTTAACTCCTCATCATCTTCCATGAATTTAATGCAATCTCTCTTCCAATGCCCTGTCTCCTTACAGTAGCAGCACTTACCAACGTAAGAGGTATCTGACTCGGGCTCAGAAGACACACGCTTGCCATGATTCAAAATCTGGACAACTTTGTCTTCACCCTTGTCAGCATTAGGTTTAGTAAACCTACCCTTCTCATTCATGAGATTGTACAGGGTACTCTTCACGTTTGGCTCAACTGTCTTGAGCATATCATGCAGTTCAGTCAGCGTCTTCGTTAAGCCTTTCTTGATATAGTTCTTTCTGAACTTATTATAGCTTGACGGCAGTGACTGCAGAATGATTTCAGTTGCCATCTCTTGGCTAACTGGATAATCCAGTTTCCTCAGGTTATCAATGTAACCCATCATTTCACTGACATGAGGACTTACTGGATGATCATTTGGTAGCTTGCAGCTAGTGAGAGATTTAACCAACTGGTATCTCTCCACCCTTATCTGCTCCTGAAATTTCAATTTCAGGCTGCTGATCATCTCTATTGGCGACTCCATGTTCTCATATTGCTTCCGCAAGTCTGAGTCCATGGTAGCCAATATCAGATCACGCACATCTACCGCATCATTATAATGCTTATTCCAAGCATCATAAACTGCATGAGAAGCATTGGACCCGATCCTCACGGGGAGAGCTCTCTCAAGGACATAGTCCTTTCTCTCCTGTCTGAGGACTAACCTCAAGTTCCGCGACCAAGTCAAGAAATTTGATCCGTTCAGCTTGTCCATCCCAAGGATAGACCGGATCGAGAAAGTGTTTTGATTGTTTGTGCTAGTCATGACTGAAATTTAAGATAAAAGGATTTTAGTTAATATGTTCAATATGATTAATCTCGTATTAAAATTAATATGATTAATCACGCATTATATTCAATAACATAAGTTACCCTCAATAGAATATAATGATTCCAAGATCCACATATAACTAAGATTAAAGTGGGCCACTGGCCGTCACCCAACCTTAGCTTATATCGGTAAGCCCTGTATCGGCTAATTATATCCGTGATATAACTCTTGGTTGTGAATCTGGGCCCGAGGCCCAATCCACTCTGATGTCTCAAGGCCCGGGACTCCCGATGGCCTAGTCAAGAAAACCAGACTATACAGTCATGTAATCATTAATGTCTGGGACTCCCAATGACATTTATGAATCACAAACCGTCTTACCCACGCAAAAGCAGACATCCTCACACTGTAAGGCCATGAATACAATTGAATGGGCTTTGACAGCTGACATAGAATGGACAAGACATCCAACGCTTGATATTATATGAGGTTCGTAGGTTTATTAAAATTTCATTCCCAAAATAGAAGATTACTATTTCGGGAAACTTTCTATTTTGAAACCTACTATTTTCGGAAACTTTCTAAAATTGGAAACTTTCTAAAAACGGAAACTTTCTAACTTTAGAAATTTCTTAAAATCCAAAACATGCAAATCCAGAAACTTCTATTTTAAGAAACTTTCTAATTTCAAAATTTCGGAAACTTTAATTTAAAATCGACTTTATATTTTATAAAATAAATTTTAAATTTATCTGAAGAAAGACTCAAATAATTGGCCCAATTGTTTTAACTTCTTGGCCCGAGGCCCAAGAATTGGTCCATGTCCAAGACATGACCCAATTGTCCAATTAATTGACATAACCGGTCTGGTTCATTAAAACTGGTCTAACCAAGTTTTAATTACTACGATGACCACAATTGTCAACCGGTTATTTACTAAACCGGAATTTCTCAATTTATTTGGTCCAACCAAATCAAATTAGAAATTCCTGGTTTAGGCACTAAATCCAATATTTCTTTCGACATTGGATTTCTTATCCCGGTTTAACCAGACTTAATAAAATTATCAAATCTGTTTATTAAACCGAGACGTTTAATTTTAATTAAATTAAACCGAGTCTAAACCCTAACCGCATCGATCGACGCTCTCAGCATCGATCCTGCAACGATCGTTCATCGATCCTGCATCGATCGATGCTCTCACGCGTGCACGAACGGTTATCAGGTTTGGCCGAGAGATTCTCGCGAGATCCATGCGATCGTTTGAACGATCCATGCGATCGCGGTCAATCTCTCGCGACTGCAACGATCGATCCTTGCATTGCATCGATCGATGCAATGCGATCTCTCGTGGTTGCATCGACCGATCATGCGATCGCATCGATCGATGCATCGCGATCACAGCCGATTCTCACTTTCGATAAATCGCATTCCCCAAATCAATATAGTTTGGTTTTTGCGATTTCAAGTGTGTTTAGGTTTCAATTCCTTGTTGCTTAAGTGATTTCTCTTATCAGTAATTGATTCAAAACACTTCTAAAACAAGAAAACAATCCAAAACATGAATCTAAACAAGAAAAACCAGAACCAATGGCTCTGATACCACTGAAGGATCTTCGGAGTTAATCCTGATTCAATTCATCAGATTACTTGATCCTAAACATGCCAGATCTAGGTTCTCTTGAATAGAAACATAAGTAGATCTCACCTTTTACCTGTTTTGCAGCGGAAAGAGAGAACAAGTCAGAGATCAGAGAGCCACCGAGTGATAACTCCTCCAGAGGTTCACACACGCACACCAAGCAGGAAGAAAGCTGCTAGACCGAGCTGTGGGAGGTCGCAGGGAGAGAGAGAGTCGCGGCTAGGGCTTCTATTCGACCTGAACTCGTCTTAAGTTTATATAAAACTTGTTCAGTTCGTTTTGGGCCATTTGGCCCAAATGCCAATTAACTCCGAGGCGTTCACGCATTGCATCGATCGTTGCACCTTATGCATCGATCGATGCACAATGGCTAAACCCTCTTATTCTCTCTAAGTATAGTAAATGCCTAGCACTTTTACCATACTCCTGCTAAACCGTTCCTACACGATTTCCTGTTAGCTTAGGCGTGTGACCCATATGGGATCATATAATAAAGGCAATAAGTCCAAGACTTATAGATCATGAGCGGACTCTAGCAAGCCATCATGACCCCCAGTATTATATGACTTATGTCTGATCTTTGACATACTCTTACTTTCTAGAGACAGTATCGAGATTACTGGACACAATTCCAACAGAGACCCCCCTGCCTCCGCGGACGCGTCACGGGCCCCGGAGCTCAGGGGGACAACCGTGAAAGGGAGAGGAGAATCACACATGGCAAAAAAGAGCGCATTGCTCAGACTCCCATCCTCCACCCTTTTTGCCAGATCTATGGGGTCTTTTCCGTTTCGGCGACTCCTCGACCTACGAGATAGTTTCTCGTGAGATGGGGTACTGGCATCCGAACCCACGCCCGAGGAAGGACGACCTGTAGAATAAAAAGGGGAGAAGTCTTTAGACTCTTTCCAAATAATGACGAGCCGAATATCAAGGACAGAAACTCACCTTCTCTTGCCCGCTCAAATATACGAAGCGGAGGTTGCACGGTTCGACCCAGAGAAGTCCCGCGAGGTACAGGAGGAAAGGCTTGCTCCCGAAAGGCCCGGGACCGACCCTGTGGGACCCCTCTTGGATTGACCCTCAAGGCAGCCTGTACACGCTCGGTCGTGAAACTGTCCCAGTTGACGGAACCTCTCCTCAAACGGGCTATTAAGGCCTCCGTGACAGGATTAAGGTCAAGCGATTCAGGGAACTCTGCGATATAGAACGAAGCAGGTCAGAGATCAAACTGACACAAGAAATAATAACCAAAATAGCAGTAAGAAAGCCTCACCAACGTCGGAAGCCCACCGCGAGGGAACGACCGAGCAATCAAACTCTCCGACCGAGTGATGAGTCGTCCTAAAGAAAAAATATTGGTCCCTCCACTCTTCCCTCGGCGGGAGACCGTCCAGGATCCTCCAAACCGGGGAGAAAGACGGTACGACCCCGGAAAGCGGGAATCTTGCTTCACCGAGCAAACCCGCATTAACTCCTCAGGACCGAATTCAACCCCTTCCTCCGCAGCCCTAACTCCGAGTCCGATAACGTACCGAACGAAATTCGGCGTCATCTGGTAGAAAGCCATCCGGAGTTGGGCCAGCACCAAGAAGACGAGGCGAGGAATGGGAAAGAAAAGCCCACATTTTTCGAAATACGTATAGGAGACACATCAGTAGCCTTCTATGACCGTTTCGGGGGATACCGCTGAAGAAGGGATGACGATTTCGACCTCCGCCGGAATCCGGCAGAGCACCCTCAATTGCTGGATACGGTCCACGGTTAACGAAGACGGCGGGTGCGGTCCAAACGACCCCGCCGCCGCACTCGTACTCGCTCCCGCAGGATCCCTAAAAGCCATGAGAAAAAAAAAAAAAAAAGGTTTCTGAAAGAAAAACTTTTTCTCTAACGACAAAGGAAGTAGGGAGAAAAAGTTCGAACAAGTTAAGAGTAGGAAAGCAAAGGACTTCCTTCAAACAACGCGAATGATTATTTATATCAAAGATTGAGCGCAGTATCGCCCGTACGACTCCTTACTCGCATTAATTGCTGATAGGATCGAGATGACTCGGACCCCTCGCTTCCCTCTCGCCAAGCCGTTGATCTGAGATTAACGGCTACAAAGCATGCAGTAATTAGGTCATATCATCAAAAGAGGAAGCCCGAAAAGACTCTTCGCGATCTTCGAGCCTGAGCCGTCAATTACCAACCGAATTTACGGTGGGAGATGAAATTCTCAAACGAATACACGCAACGACTGCAGACGCGCTGAAAAGCAGTTCAGTCCGTTCCACGCGCTCATTCCTAACCATCGGATTAAAATAAGATCCACGGATGGGGTGAAAATAATCATTAAGATTTGTCACATCCGAGGCACGCGCCTCTTCCCAAGAGCGTCCACCGCCCATTAATCTCGACTTCTCGAATTCAATGGGCAGGGGGGCTATTGTTGGTACTGGATTTCTCTCTAGGAAATCCGGCCCATTAACAGACAAGACAAAGGCCCGTAATTACGAGCCCATTCCAGAATCAAAGATAGACGGGAGAGTCAACTCTCTTGTTGGGCCCAAGCGAAGCAAGCGCCTTGGAGAGGCCCAGACGACGCCGAAGCCGGAGACGATCGAGCTCGAGCTCGGCTGAGGATGACGTGGAGATAGAGCAACTCGGTCTTCGTCAGTTCAACTGATCCGCACGAATCTCGGAGATCGTTACAACGACGAGGCCGAAGTATTAGGACGAAGAGATGAGAGTGGAGACTATTTAAAGGAAGAAGTGGCGGCTCATCAAAAACAATTCCAACCTAGGCTAAGAACACTTCGACTAGATAGCTCGATTCCATACTTTGTACTCTCTTTTCGACTGTGTTTGTTCTATCTCGACGATCAATCTCAATAAAGTCTTTGATTCATAGGAAACTATACCATTTCTATATCCAAAAGTCCAAATCCACGAATACAAATTCTTAGAGTGAATCCACGAACTGGAGGGTATCCGTTGTTCCCTACCTTTGTGATCTCACCTATGCTAACAAACAACCTCCCAAGCTATAATATCACAATAACAGATCATCCAACCACACGATACGTTCTCCACCTCTGATTCCGCCAGGATGTGAACCATCTAGATCCCAATGGCCTAGGTTGTGTGACGTTTCTTCAACATTGAGGCAACCTCTCAAGCTCTTCGCTAGGACTAGCTCTGTAGCCTAGTTTGATTTCAGACCTCCTCAGTCGGGAAACAATCAGATAAACAACCAGATCAATCACCCCATCAACATACAAGGTACAATCAACCACAAATCTTTTCAAATGTACGTCGATCACACCAACACTAAACTCCAGCATATGAACACTCGAGTCCACATGTGAGTTCAGCTCTTGATATCAACAGGGTAATTGAGGAAACTCGATAAACTCCCTTCACCAACAAGATCACTAACGCCCACATCCCAGATGATTTCAAGATAAAATTCCAGAATACACAAAGCAATCCCCGAGATTATATCATATCTTTTAGGCTGGCAATAGTCTGTGTACACTTAAAAAATTACTATAAAGAAACAGGATACTACCATTTCTTTGCTGAAAATCTCGTCAGACCAGCCCTAGAAAGGTTTGCAGCCTTGGAAAGAAATTCCATTAACACTTTTAATCAGCTCGCTTCAGCCTTCCTGAAGCACTACTCCGTTTACATACATGAATAAGCTTCAAAGGCTGACATGTGGGCGATTTTGAAAGGACCTAATCTATATCGATAGGTTCAAAGACATCAAGTCCAAAATAGTGAATCCAAACAAGGTCATGTATAACATTCAAAACATTCAAAAATGGACTATGGTTCACTGCTAGATTCTGTGATGAGCTCGTAGTCATATCCATTGTTTCTCTTGATGTCGCACTCTATCGAGCTTCGGCTTCTGCGCTTCATGAGGAAGAAACAAAATCCCTTGCAGAACAATACAGAAAATCTAGAGCACATGTGAACGACTCGAACAAAACTTCGAAAAAATGATTCCAAAGATAAAAGTTAAGGCTAATACAGTTACGATAAAGGTAGAAGGCTCTCCCGACTCCAAGAACAAATCTTATGATGAAAACAAATTCTGCAAACATCATAAGAAAAGAGGGCATTCCATTAAGAAATGTCACAGTCACACTCTTAAAGCTGAAAAGGCTAAAACCTAAAACTTCAGAAGAAACAACTCCAGAAAAAAAAAGCGAGCTCCCACCTAGCATTGAACTTTGAGTGGTTTTTTAAGATTCATATTTGAATAACATGAGATTTGTTAAATTCTTCTAAATGGTTATATCAGAAAATATGAGGGTCATTTGTCGAAATGACCAATACGTATGGGGTGTTTTATGCCAATACTAATTTAGTGGGTAAAAAACATAAACCCTAAATCTTGCGTCACTGTTGTTCTTCCACACTGAAGTTGATTCAATTCGATAACCCGGCTTGACTCAGAGGCTACGGATCCCGAGTCATGCAGTATCTATCGAACTCTCGTAGAATCGCTCAGGCTCTGAAACCACTTGCTCTCTTCCAGGCTGATGTGAGATTTGTTTCCCATGCTTCTCATGTTGTCGACTCTATCCAATGGCCGAACCATCGATCTCCTTCCGTTTCTGCATCTCCAGGTACAATCTCTTCATTTCACGCATTTTTATTTGATGATTTTAGAAATAACTATCGCTAGTTTGTATGTCTAGTTGTTGAAGCTTTGAAAAATGGGACCTTTCGTAAAATTTTGCCTAAATGTTGAGGCTTTATTCGAATTTTCCTGGGATTTAGATTTTGTATCGATTTAGGTATCACAACGGATTCTAAAGACTTGACCTTTGCAATTTGGTGAGTTATTGAGATGACAATGTTTTGTAGGGACGGACATTTGCAGTCAGTTCCGCACTCAATCACACATGACGGGGTTGAAATCATTTTCCTCTGAAGCAAAACATGTCGAAGATCCTACAGGTTTGCTAATTTTGAAGCTTTTTATTTTTGTAATGGCTCTTGAGCTCACCAGAGTGTTTCCTGATCAAATTTTATCTGTATGCAGAAGCTGTCAAGGAACTACATGGTAAAATACTTGATTCTGTAAACGTCAAGAGATCGATGCCTCCAAATGCTTGGTTGTGGTCACTGATTGAGAATTGTCGGAAGGAGGATGACATTAGTTTTCTCTTTGACGCTCTCCAGAATCTCCGGAGATTTGTGAGTAGTTTACTTCTCCCTTCTGTGTTCCTTGTTGTTTTTAAGAAAATTTCTCAATATCGAGTTTGAGATTATGTTTGTTTCTGGATTATAGAGATTGTCTAATCTCCGTATACATGACAATTTTAATTGCAATCTATGCCGGCAAGTTGCTAAGACTTGTGTACGTGTGGGGGCAATTAACCATGGTAATCCCAAAACGTTTTGCTTTTATTATGATTTTCATTCCAGAACTGGCTGATCAGTTTTCTTTTTCTAGCTGGTCTGAGAATTTGTAGCTCTTATTAATTTAATCCCCAGGTAAACGGGCTCTTTGGAAACATAATGTTCACGGTTTGACTCCTAGCGTTGCATCTGCACACCATTTACTGGTATTGCAAGTCTCTAAGTTTGTTGGTTATTTCTTTGCCGCCTCAGATTTTAAGGATGTTTTCTGGGTTATGTAGTCATATGCGTTAGAGCACAAGAACGCCAACCTCGTGGACGAAGTAATGAAACTCCTGAAGGCGAATAACCTGCCTCTACAACCCGGTACAGCCGATTTAGTTTTCAGGTGTGTAAACTACTTTGTTACTTTCTTTTTTTACGGTTTTCTTTGAAAGTAGGTAACATATACGTCTCTGTCGGTAATTCCATGAGCTTCAGACTTCAGTATCATGAATTGAACTTCCACTGAATGTTTGCAGGATCTGTCATGATACAGATAGCTGGGATCTATTAGTTAAGTACTCGAAGAAATTCTTAAAAGCTGGAGTTAAGCTAAGGAAGACCACATTTGATACATGGATGGAATTTGCTGCCAAAAGAGGTAGGTTGGGTGTAGTTGGTTTCCTATGCTGTACTTCCGTTGATTTCTTGTTCCATACCATTGCATAATTTGAACTTGAAGTGGGTTTGAGACATGTTTATCATATGATGGTAAACATTAGATTATATCTCAATTTCAATTTATCATGTGCCTTACTTTGGTGTCTTGTTATATGCCAACTTTCACTGCTGCAATCTATAGGTATTGAAAAAAGGATAGAAATCGGTAGCTAATTTGGTAAAACGGACTCAGGAGTGCGGTTTCTTTTGTTTTTTCCTAATCTCATATATGACTAGACTCAAGTGGGATTCATGTTTCATTACATTAAATAATGCAAGAAGCAGAATAACATGAAAAATTTGGGATGTAGGGGATATAATTAAATCATCGCATAACACAATTCTGCTTGTTAATGATTTTCCTATGTTATCGTTTATCAGGAGACACAAAGTTGTTATGGAATGCTGATAAGCTGAGATCTGAGACTTGCACCCAACACACTCTTTCCGCAGCTTTTTCATGTGCAAAGGTAAAACATTTCTTTCTAGCTTCCTCATGTTCTGGGCACTACCAAACCTATTCATGTTTTCTAGAATCAAAAGTGGGATTGTTCGTTGAAACGTTGCTCTGTCCCAGGGTTTTCTGCTAGAACATAAACCTGAAGAAGCTGCTGCTGTCATCCAAATTATCTGTCAGGTGCGAGTCAGAATCTGGTTAATAATATTCTTTTGCATCGTCCTGGTTCCAGAATCATGACATTTTCTAAAACATGTTGTGTATATTCTTCACAGGCATGTCCTGATGAGAAGAAGTCAGCACTCGAGGCTGAATTCAAGAAGCTGGTAAACGAGTGGCCTGTGGACGTTATCAAGCATCAAAATGAAGAAGATAAGAAGGTAAGATTCTCTCTGAATCAATTCACTTTATCTATACTGGAAACAAAAAGCTTGTAACGAAATCAATTTTTAAAAAAAAACAGGCTGTAGCAGCTTCACTTAAATCCGACATCCCTGCAATGGTCAATGCTTTGGTAAACTCGGGTTTAAGAGTGAGTGTGGATTTGGATGAGTTAAACAAGAATGAAGCTCTTCTCAGCTGATGATTTGGGACTAATCGTGCTTTCTACGGCAACTCTTTCTCGTTCGTTAGGGTTGGTCTTTAGGGACACTGACGCAAACTGACAAGAGTTGCCCTTTTGTAGCCTCGTTCAAATAACGAAACTTGAAAACAGGAATTTTGAGTCTCGAGAGAAGCCTTTGTAATTTGATCAACGTAGCTATCATTCTGATGGAAATTGTTCTTTTTGGAAAGAAAAAGTCAACTTTAAGATACCTATGAAATAAAATCAGATATCTTGTTAGCCGTAACAGTTTTGTCTATAGCCAAAATATTACAAGACTCGCAAAGAGTTTTTGGTCATGAGTTTAGAGTACCCCTTGTCGTTAGGTGAGTTTCATGTGTCGAATCTTATAAGGAATCATATTTCTAAAGGAACACCAAGACAAGCTCTGCATTTGTACGAAGGAATCCGTCGCAAAGGAGTGTTTTTCCCCGGATGGATACCTTTGCTTTTGAAGGCGTGTGCTTGCGTTCCAAGTGTTGTTCTTGGGAAGCTGTTACATTCTGAATCGATCAAGTTTGGTATCTGCTCTGATGTTATGGTGGGAAGCTCTCTGATCAATATGTATGGCAAATGGGGATGTATAGTTTCTGCTCGTAAGGTGTTTGAAGAAATGCCTGAGAGAAACGTGGCTACTTGGAACGCTATGATCGGTAGGTATATGGGCACTGGTGACGCAGTGTCCGCTACTAGATTGTTCGAAGAGATTACGTGTAGTAGAAATACAGTGACTTGGATCGAGATGATGAAAGGGTACGGGAAGAGAAACGAGACTGAGAAGGCAAGAGAATTGTTTGAGAGAATGCCTCTCGAGCTGAAGAATGTGAAGGCTTGGTCGGTGATGCTTGGAGCGTACGTCAGTAATCGAGAAATGGAGGCTGCTAGGAATGTTTTTGAGGACATACGGGAGAAGAACTCATTTGTATGGTCATTGATGATCTCTGGGTATTTTAGGATAGGTGATGTGCATGAGGCAACAGCTATTTTTTATCGTGTAAATGTTCGTGATTTGGTGATTTGGAACACTTTGATTGCTGGTTATGCGCAGAATGGGTTCTCTGATGGTGCTATTGATGCTTTCCATAAGATGCAAGGAGAAGGGTTCGAACCGGATGCAGTAACAGTTTCAAGTGTTTTGTCTGCTTGTGCTCAATCAGGTCGTCTTGATGTTGGCAGAGAAGTTCACTCTCTGATTAACCGTTATGGAATTGAGCGTAATCAGTTTGTTTCAAATGCATTGATCGATATGTATGCTAAATGTGGGGACCTAGAGAATGCGACATCCGTGTTTGAGTCGTTAAGTCTGAGAAGTGTAGCTTGTTGGAACTCTATGATCTCATGTCTTGCCATTCATGGGAAAGGTAGAGAAGCTTTAGAGATGTTCAGAACGATGGAGAGCTTAGATACAAAGCCTGACGAGATCACTTTTCTGGCGGTTCTCACTGCTTGTGTTCATGGAGGGTTTCTAGTGGAAGGTCTAAAGATATTCTTGGAGATGAAGACCAAAGATGTGAAACCAAATGTGAAGCATTTTGGATGTTTGATTCATCTCTTGGGACGCTCAGGTAAACTGAAAGAGGCTTACGGATTAGTAAGAGAAATGCCTGTGAAACCAAACGATACAGTTTTGGGAGCTTTACTTGGCGCCTGCAAGGTTCATATGGATACAGAAATGGCTGAACATGTGATGAAGATAATAGAGACTGCAGGAAGCATCACAAACGGTGACATTGAAAATCATCTTGTGTTGATATCGAACTTGTATGCACAAGCCGAGAGATGGCAATCAGCTGAAACGTTCAGAGTGGAAATGGAGAAAAGTGGACTTCAGAAATGCACAGGATTAAGCTCACTAGTTTTGACATGAGTCTACACGACGTAGCTGTTTCATCATCAAAGAACTAAAGACTTCTGATGATTAGGAAACAAGAACATTATCCTCGTCACTTGTACAAAGGCTGCAAGTAAGAAGTAATCATCAAAGGATGCAAAAGCTTTGTTCCGTTCATTTCCATATCAACTACTAAACAATTGGAAGGCAAATAGAAAGGGAACCTGGTTACCAGTGCAGCAGAAGTGGTTTATAGTTCTTCCAATAGTTTTATCGTATCGTTGGCAGTCTTTGACCATCTGAGTTCTTGCCTTTGATGAGATCTGTGCGGTTGATGACATTATTACTGATATTTAGGCGTGCGTACAGTCTTCTGCAAATCAAGCTGATAAGTTCCAGAAAGATGGTTTCAGTCAAGTGAGAGAAACAAATGACAGTCTCATACTACCGTGAGAATACAACTCCACTAGCTTGCCATCAGTTTTTTATTGGATAAGCCGTTGAACATAATTTTCAACAGCATAATCCCAAACACACTGTTTCAGTCGGGTCTTTGGCACTTCCATTTGTTGACCACCTTGTCTCTTCCATCTTCAACATACTGATTCTGTTGCATTAGTCCACGCCTTCTGCAGCAATAGCCATTTTAGAAAAGCTAAAGAAGTTAACGAAAGACCAAAATATCATAAGGAAGCCAGATCAAGTAAGGATTTCGCATATCTCAGAGGAGGTACTTGTCTAAGTTCCCATAAAAAAAGAGTTCGTTAATGTTTGGATAGAGAGACAAGTATCAAAAGGAGTAACTTAATATTAAAATAGGAACCTCAAAGTAAGAATAAGATGAAACACGCGACCGTGGCATATAAGTAGGAGAAGAGGAAAAAATGACTCACCATGTTGTCATTGAAACTCAAAATAGAAGCCACATTCCCACAGCGGTAGCGGTAACTAGGTGCACACCACACCTTTACACAAAACAAAATAAAGAGAAGAAACATCATCAAACAGATTTTTATACTTCAAAATAACTGGAATGAATCATAAGAAGCAACATACTTGCAGTTACAAGTCTTTATCTTGGAACATGTACTTGAGACCTTCTTGTACAAGCTGATGGGCAGGACATACTAGATCAAACTTGTTTATATAGTTAAACTGCACAAGAAGTAAAACCAAAGGTAAAAAAGTAAGATACATTTATTTCTTATACAGATTATTCCAATTTCAACAAACAACAAAATAACCATTCCTCAGTGGTAACCCTGGACCCGGAACGCCAACTAGCTCCACGTGGACTGACAGCCCATGTTTCAATATCTTCAGGATAGCTCCACATAAGATCACAGAATGGTCCTTTATGCGGGATTTCACAATTCCGCTCAATCGATCTTATCTAGAGGACAAAATACGATCTGAAGTGAGTGAACAAGATTTATTCAATCATGAATAAAGATTTCAGAGAGAAAACGAGAATACGATTAAAAAATAAGAAGAAGAATCATTTTTTAACCTGGTCAATTGTCCGTACATCAGGTGAAAGGCCACCATGAACACATAGAACCTATATCCACGAAGCAATACTTTTTTATATAGTATACAGCTTATACATTCATATAATCCTACGAGAAAATACATCACAATACAATTTCCAAAGATACTGAGGAAAAGACTTACAGTGCCATCTATAATAGCTGAAAATGTGAGATCAATTTCATAGTGCAGAACTTAAAGACATTCCCCATGCTTTGCATATTGTAGGCATCAAAAGAAGCAGTGAGGCTGATATCGATGATATTTTCCAAAAAGAGCAGGAATGTAGGGAGAAATGGGATTAAGGAAAATGTCAAATAAGTGTGTCAACCACCTACCAACTGGTATGAATGTAAAATATGATATCCTTTTCTCGATTTCACGGATGGTTTTGTCACGTCCTCTTGCAACAAATGTCCCTGACCTTGTTCGCACCCTATTGAGGAGAAGGATGGGGTTGGTCAGTAAAAAAAAAATAATAAGAAGAAGAAATTCTATTCCGTGGATAACTATAGGTGCACTCATAAATTGGAAGATGAATATCGGAGATATAACTACCTAGAACAGATTTACAAATCTTAAATCAGATCCTTCTGTATCATCATCGATACTAGACTCACCAAAAAATCGTGGTAAATAGAAGGTCTTGGTTCCAAAGAGATAATTTCAACTCAACGTTCCTTCTCTAACACCCACTTCTGCGGAAACAAAAAAGCCAACTTCGATTAAGCCTCCCAACACTATTGAATCGGGATCGTTTTGTACCTCTGAACAGACTCTTGAACAGTATTAGAAGAGGTGGCTTCAATTGAACAGACTCGTGAACAGATCGAGAAGGCACATAAGCGGTGGGATCACAATCCTACGCTTCAACGAATCTAGAATCGGGCCACCGTCTCTATTGCTGGAGACAACCGACGGCGACAAGTAGACAACGCCATCGGATGCAGCAACTATGGCGGCTATGACGGCTAATGACCTGCATACAAGAAGATGAACAATCTAGATCGAATCTAATACCTCTTCGTAAGTAGGGTGAGTAGAAGTGGATTTCTTTGTTTCAAAAAAAAAAGAAGTGGATTTCTTATTCAAAACACCAGAGGTTGAAACTTTTGATGGGTAAGAAGTCTGTCCAATTTGCTGCAGAGGTTGAAACTTTTAAAGAAGATGTGTACTGCATCAACAAAGCTGATTACAAAGGGAAGAGATATCCTTATCAGCAGAACAAATGAGGTACTTTCAACGACTTTGCTATGGCCAGAAATGATCAACAAGATCTTTCTAGTGGTAATTTTTTATGTTAATTATAACATTTGTTATTAATTTTAGATTATTTGATTTATCATTGGTATTTTCAAATATTTCTGCAGAAAACTCCGAGGAGTAAGGGCCGCTTATATGGCTTAGGAAACATGGTAGAGAGGGTCTTGTCACCACTTCCCGCTTCCATCACGACATTGAATCTTTCGCCGATGTCTTGAGGGAGAAAAACGAAGAAATCGCAGCGTTGAAGGCGAATCAGGCGCGAATGAAAGCTCAGATGCTAGTGGAACACCAAGAAATCAACTAGAAGATGCAGGAGATGCAAGCTCAAATGATGCACTTCATGACGTTTGGTACTCTTCTGCCAGGAGTAAGACCGGTAGCTCCGGAACAGGACATGGAGAGGGGGAATCGGGATCCACACCGACAGATCCCAATTTTATGTAATTTTAATACTTTTATTGTTTTTGAATACTTTTATAATTTTAAAATATATTTTCGATTTTATTAAGTTTTTATTTTAAATATTAATAAATTATATAATTTACAAAAATATTTATTATAAATTAAGAACCGTCGATAACCTGTCGATTTATTCCAGTCGGAAATCCGTCGGAAAACTCTGTCGATAATCCATCGATGATAATCCATCTGCAAACCGTTGGTAAACCGTCAGTAAACCGTCGGTATGGAGTCATAGGTACACCGTTGGTAACTATCTGTCGGTTATTTGTCGATATACTGACGGTTTCTGTCCGACAGATTACCGACGTTTACCGACAAAACGAATGTTGGTTATCGTCGTCGGTACTCCGTCGGTTTATACTCCTCGGTAAACCGTCGTATATCCGTCGTTTTTCCTCTCGTCGTTAACCTGTCGGTTTGTCATCGGTTTTCCTCCATCGATAATATGTCGGTGATTACCGACGGAAAACCAAAGAATTTCGATTTTCGACGAAATAGAACCGATGGATTCATTCGGTTGGGAATTCGTCGGGTAATGGCCATTACCGATGGATATCAGACGGCTTCTTTTGTCGCTTATGGCGTGTTTTATTGTAGTGTCTTGATGACCATTGGTGTTGATCGACACCAATTTCGGTGTCGGTGACACCGTCCCTTCCTTCACATTTCCATCAAAGATTTAAAGACTTTTGAGGAATTGCAGTTTGGCCCAAATTTTTTACTATTTACAAAAATTAACCAAATCATGTTTTAGACTTTATTAGGTTTTATTAGCCATTGTTTTGACATATCTTTATCATAATTTTGGTTTTTAGAGTTTTAGAGCTTTTTGGGGCTGAACTTGTACCTTAACACAGAGATTTTGAACCCCGGTTTTTTATTCTTTTATTTTATTCAGTTTTCTATTCATCATGTCTATTGATTCAAGTGCCATGTCTGAGTAGTTCTCTTGTTAGGTTTAGGGATTCTGGTTAGGGATTTAATGGAATTTTAGGTTAATCATATAGTTAGGATTCATTACTTCTAATTTTTTTCTAGGTTGTTGTTAACGCTTAATTTGAACTGGCATTTAGATTATTGATATTAGGTTGATTAGCTTAACAAAAGGTGGTTAATTAGCTAGAAAAGAGCCAAGGTAAGAAAATTATATACTCGCAAAGATATTTGGTTTAGAGAAATTGTGAACGAACAAACTTGGAATTAAAGGATGTTTTGTCTTTAAGATCTTCAAATATATATGAGATTCTAAAATTTAGACATAGATAATTATCTCAATAGGAGTTGGTTAGTTATAATTTAATGATTTAAGTTCAAGAGCATTGCAAAATTGGATCATGATTGATTGATTTGTTTATATTCCTGATTTCTTCGGAAATTCCTTGGACATGACGCTTTCTCTTTTTGATTTACAACTCGTTATTGAATCATTAATAAATTCAATGATTGATTGCATTGCTTTTACATCTAGAGTCTCTGAGGATTCGACCCTTATTATACTATTGCATTATGTGCACTTGCAGTGTAGCTCTAGTGAAGTAAACTTTGAGCATTTCATTCATCCGAGAGACTACAAATTTAAAAGATTCAAGATATATAAGCGTTGAAGAAATGGTTTGAACTTTCCTTCTAGTAGTTGGTAAAAATTCAAGGTATTGTTATACACAAGACACTTTTAAGAGATAAATTTTCGCAATAAGCACAAATTTTCATAAAGTGTTGCAGAGTTTAAACCAAATGGCGCCAAGTTTCATGGCTAAACCCGAGATCGTAGTGCCTACCAAAATAAAAGAAAGCACCAAATTTTATGCATATTTTAAGGTATGGTTTTTATTCTGTCTTCATTATTATATAATCGTTCATTTGAATTAAATATTATCGTTTATGAATAATTGTGTTCGGGCTATTGATGGTACACATATCCTTGCAATGGTGTCAAGAAAAGAAGTGCCCCCTTTTCACAATAGAAGAGGTGATATATCGCAAAATATGTTAGCTACTTACAATTTTGATCTTGAGTTCATGTATGTGATTAGTGGATGGAAAGGTTCAGCTCATGACTCAAAAGTATTAAATGATACTTTAACAAGAAACACTAATAGATTACTAGCTCCAGAAGGTACATGTCTTTTATTTGTAAATATAGTTTTTTAACACGATAATTAGCTATATTATTATTATTACTACTGAATTTCAGGTAAATTTTATCTAGTAGATTGTGGATTTGCAAACCGTCGAAACTTTTTAGCTCTTTATTTGGTGTCCATATCATTTACAAGAGTTCTCGGGTCAAAAATCTGAACCAAGGAATGAATAAGAAATACTCAACCATCGTCATGCATCTTTGAGAAATGTATTTGAGAGAATCTTTGGTATTTTCAAATCTCGATTTTTAATTCTGATATCATTTACAAGAGTTATCTGGTCAAAATTCAGAACCAGGGAATGAAAAGGAATTATTCAAACATCGTCATGCATGTTTGAGAAACGTAGTTGAGAGAATCTTAGATATTTTCAAATCTCAACTTTTAAGTTTTCGCCCCCTTTTCCTTTATAAGACACAAGTAGAAATTGTATTTGCTTATGTTGGTTTACACAATTTTCTTCGAAAGTTCTGTCGCACAGATAATTTCCCCAAAATACCAAAAAGGCAAAAAAAAGGTTTAGAATAAATAGAAGAAATTAATAACAATAACAATGAAGTTCATGCAAGCCAAAAACAACAATTTATATTATTTTATACTACAAACGAATTTTGGTTGATTTCAAATTTTACTTACTTGATTTTAAAATCAATTTTTTTTTCTTCAAATCCACTTATTTGTTTTTTCAATCCATTTTATTAGATTTAAAATCAATGAATTCTAAATGGATTTTCAAATTCAAAAAAATCATGACGAATTCTTTTATATCATATACGGCTTATCATAACAAGTCTTATGCCAGATTCAGGATGCCATCAACTAAAATATACAAGTTACAACTTCAAGACAAGCATAAGTCGGTTTTAAAGTTTTTATTTTTAGGATATCATACAAGATAGATGGACAAGACACAAAGTCAAACTTTAACCTGCAGGATTATTTAGAAGTACACAAATCATATGAAGGACGATGAAGATTAAAATAGGAAACGAACGGGAAAGAAATAAAACATCGTGCCTATGATGCTTTCTTCTGCGTAAGTTCAATGATTGAAGCCACCGCTTGGATGAGGGTGAAAAGCAAGAGAAGCATGGCAGCGACAGTGGCCATCCCTATCCACAGGTTACCAAAATAAACGCGTTCCAGGATGGTGCGTGTGCTATTGTATGGGTTTGAATAGTGAGCGTTGACTTTAACCGCTATATTAGAATAGTAAGAACCAAAATAGGAGATGCCCAAACTAAGCTTGTTCACCATCTCCGCCACCGAACTGTTTTTCCCAATGCAATTTGTTATTATCCCTTCAAAACGAACCAAAACAACCACGTATCAATACATACATATATATATATATATGGATATATATGATAAAAGGGTTACCTTTCTCGACAAGCAAGTCCACATCTTTCTCGGTGTCGATGAGGTAATCCAAGAAGACGATGTAGTTACAGACATGTGCGTGGAAAGGGAAATGGCATTGTTCATACGCCATTATGTTTCTCAATCTCATCTCTTCTCCATCATCAACCAAGAGATGAGGCATCTTTAAACAACCATACTCGAATTTCGCATACAAAGGGAACTTATTTTCCAAGGCTTCAAATTTCACTCCTCCGCTGTGTAGCTTATCCGCGTTATACATACCTTTCATCTCATTGAAATCACTCGGATCATGCTCTTCAAGTGTTTCCACACGGACACGCCTGAACAGATCAGTGAAATGATGAAATTCGTAGACGTTTAGGATTGTACCGTCGCATCCGAAAGCCATCATGATTAGTTCCCGAAATGTTCCGTTTGGTGTGACAGAGACAATATGGGCGGAGCTATGTGCGTAGAGTTTCTTGAGGATGAAGTAAGGAAGCTGGTTCTCGAGCAAGATGAGATCCTTTTTTACTTCAGTTTCAAGACAAAGCTCGTCTATGAGAGGGTCCCCCGTTTTGTCTAGTCCTTGGCGGAAAGTCCTCAAAAGGAACTCTATTATAAAAATTGAGTCATGCAAGACCATATTCACGAACTCTGGAGACGGAATCCATGCAGTTGATTCCGAATAGCTGTCCCTGATCTTCATTTCATCATCTTCGATCATGCTTTTTAATTCAGAAATGGTGTTCGCCCCTACCCTTCTTGTGAATTCATATAGGTAAATCTTCTTATGCGCCTCCATGTTTAGGACTTTGTGTTTGTGATATCTCCACGAGAATTGAGAGCTTGAGATTTTAAAGAATGATGAAGAGGTCCAATGAGGACTAACTGAGGTGTATAAGCTTCGGGGTTTACCCTTCGTATACTGTTTGGGACTCGGTAAATGCAACAAATATTGGGTTTTGTAGGAAATTGCCACATTCCAGGATAGTCCGTTGGGTTTGTGCTTGAGCCGGATCCATTCAACTCCATAATCCAGCACCTGGGCGTTTACAAAAGATTCACTAAAAGAACTGAGAACTCAATGGGTTTAAAATGCAGAGTTCGGAAGAAGAGAGATAAACGATAAACTTACGATCGAAATTCACTCGACGGAGAAGAAGAAAAAAATGTATGGCCGAGTAAAGCTGAAACCACGAGCTTCTTCAAATGTTTACTCTCTTTTCGATTTATTTAGGGTCTCATCGACAATTTATTATAAATAGAATGGTTGGATCGAATAAGTGAGCAACAAATTATTTAAAAGATATGGTAATCATTGACTTTACATACTACCGAGTATTTTACTCACTGGTTAGATGACCACTGGGTTTTAGAGATCGTTAGTTACTTAGTTAGCACGTTAATTACTAGCTTCGTATTTTAAAAGGGATTGATACAACACAAGCTAGGAGAGGTATTTAGTAGTTTAATACCTAAGTGGCATCATACTTTGGAACAAACAAATTTTAAAGTTTAAACTTTAAACTATACAACAATTTGTACCGAAATATCTATTAATATTTGTGTAGTGGTTTTTGAAAGTTTCCATCTTTCGTATTTCCTATTACAAATTGTGTCTTTTCTTGTAAATAATTTTATCGTACAACTAAATAATTGTAGTTACTAGGAAATTATTGAACATATATGGATTGGGTTTATTTTCCGCTACCAACCTTGCAGAGACAAATGGACAAGCAACGTTGTGATGGAAACCTGTAGGAACAAAAAAAAAACACAATTCTTCGTCATCCCAGTGATTGGACCCTCTGAATAATAGCACCACGGCGAATCTTTAAAAGTCGTCATCGTGCATTGGTTTTTTGATTGATCTTCTCTCTCCACTTGTTCTTTTCTTTTCTTTTTTGTTGAAATATTAAATTTATTTATTCATAAAAAATGACGTTTACAGGGTACATCTTTTATTTATCAAATACATAAATTAGTAAAATTAAAAGAAAATTGGAAAGGTAGCTTTCTCTTTCAAGCCAATATTGCATCATTTTGCTAATCATTTGAGCTAATTCGGTTGTGTATCGTCTTGTCAATGAAAATCACAAACTGTGAGATGGTTTGGCTTGCACGTGCATGTCATTTTCCATTCCGTTCACGCCATAAACTATGAATGGTTGTTTTAAACTTGTAATTTTCATTAAAATTTAATAAACATAGAAATAAATAAAATAATTAAGAATTGTTTATAGACGAAATGAAAGAAAAAAACAAAAAAAAATTATAAAACTAAAGAAAATATATAGAGAATATAAAATAAAGAATATAACAATACAAAAACAAAATTTACAATTTATAAATATAAAATAAACCATGTGCTTACATAGGGTAGTGGATCACTAGTTATTATAAATAAAATGGTTGGATCGAATAAGTAACCAACAAATTATTTAAAAGATATGCTAACACTACAAGAAAATCTGTATTTAGCCGCGAACGAGCCACGAACTGTTCGTGGCTAAGAAAAATCAAGCCACGACGAGCTACGAACTAGCCACGACAGAAAAAAAAACATGGTTCGTGGCAAATTCGTAGATATTCGTGGCTATATAGCCACGAAAAGGGATCTGTAGCTATTCGTGAAAATTTAACCACGAGTAGCTACGAATACAGTCGTGGAAAACCTAAGCCACGAATAGCCTCGAAATATTTCGTGGCACGTTTGCCACGAATACCGTCGTGGCTATTCGAAGATATATAGCCACGACTTTCTTCGAAATCGTTCGTGGCAATATCTTTCCACGAATATCCACAAACATCTTTGTGGCAGTGTATAGCCACGACCCCTTTCGTGGCTAGTCGTGGCTGAGAAGATATTATCATCTCGAAAACTCACGGGTGTAATAAGTCAAATATATCATTTCAATCACAATTCATATCACACAGGCTTTATGTCACATTATGTCAGCGTAGCCACGAATAGCTACGAATGTATATGTGGCTATGCGTATAGCAACGGATATATTCGTAGCTATTCGTGGATTTATAGTTAGCCACAGATAGAATCGTGGCTAACTGTGGGTATCCGTGGCTTTGTGTTATAAAACACACGTTTTCAAACTACCCACCGATTTCAATCGCATCATATAATGAGTTGTTGTGGCAGAGAATATATTTTCTATAGCCACGACCAAGTTCGTGGCTATCCGTGGATGAGTCTACATTATAAATAACCAACGTATGAAAGTCATGAAAGTATCAAAGGAAAACATAAAACTAAAATCTAGAGAGAAAAAAACGAAATAATACAAAATGTCCGAATTTTTCGAATCGAGAGATTGGATGTATAAACGTCGAAAACGTGTTGATAATAGTGTGTCTAAAATATTTAGCGAGGGTTTAAACACTTTTATTTCTTTTGCTTGTTGTCAGGCTTCTTATCTTGAGAGTGGAGAATTATTCTGTCCATGCAAAAGGTGCAAGAATCAAAAGCCCCAGGATGTTAATACCGTGACGACTCACCTTATGATGAAAGGTTTTATGGAAAATTATTATGTCTGGACGCAACACGGAGAAAATTGTTATTACGCTGGTGAAGCTTCAACAAGTCATCCTGTCACGGAGCAAGAGCAAGAAGCGTGGTCTGGTTTTCCTGATACTGAAGCTCCAATCGATCAACTCCATGGCGAAGGTGGGTGAAGCTTTCCAAGAACCAATCTACGAGGAATATCAGGATCCCGTTCAGCAGGCGTTGGAAGCTGCCAACCAACCTTTATATGACGGATGTGCCGATGGAATTTCGCAATTGTATCTGACGTCGAAGCAAATGACTTGGAAATACAATATCCCAGAGGAATGCTTGGATTATATCGCACAAACATTTAATTATGTCTTTCCATCGCCTAATACTGCTCCAAAGTCGTACTACGAGACAAAGAAGCTGACAAAATCTCTTGGGTTGCCGTGTCACAAGATTGATGTATGCGAAGAGAATTGTATTCTATTTTGGAAAGGAGAAGATAAGGAGTTGTCACATTGTCGGTTTTGTGGAAAATATCGTTATGAGGCTATAGTGGGTCGGTCGGGGAAAAAGATACCAAAGCAACGGATGTTTTATCTGCCACTTGGTGATCGGCTGAAGCGGTTGTATCAATCAAAGACGACAGCTTCACAAATGAGATGGCATGTTGAATATGTGTCTCCCGAAGGAGAAATGCATCATCCGTCAGATGGAAAGGCATGGAAGCATTTTCAAGAGGTATATCCTTCATTTGCTTCTGAGAGTCGAAATGTCTATCTAGGTTTATCAACTGATGGATTTAATCCAATTGGTATGAACGGACAATCATATTCTGTTTGGCCCGTCATAGTAACACCATACAATTTACCCCCCCCCCCCGGGATGTGCACTAAAAGGGAATATTTTTTACTTTCCATATTAGTCCCCGGTCCAAAGCATCCCAAAAAAGTTTGGATATCTATCTACAACCGCTGATTGAAGAATTAAAAGATCTTTGGAGTGAAGGCGTGCAGGCTTACGATGTCTCACGAAAGGAAACATTCACCATGCGAGCAGCCTTGATGTCTTGATGTGGACAATTATCGACTTTCCAGCATACGGTATGCTATCTGGATGGATGACACATGGGAGGTTGGCGTGTCCGTATTGTATGAATGAGACAAAATCGTTTTGGTTGCCAAACGGGAGGAAACATAGCTGGTTTGATTGTCACAGAAGGTTTTTGCCCCTTGAGCATCCTTATAGACGGAATGTAAGAGCTTTCCTAAAAGGCAAGACAGTCCGTGATGATCCTCCGCCATGGTTAAACGGAGAAGAAATCTTGCATGAAAGGATAGACAACATCACTGGACTGCATAAGACAGTGATTTGCGAAGGCAACAGACATAACAACCCTTCACGAACAATCGAATCGTATGGTGTGCACCACAATTGGGTGAAGAAAAGTATCTTCTGGGAGTTACCGTATTGGGAACAACTTCTTCTTCGGCACAACCTTGACTTTATGCACATTGAGAAGAATTTCTTCGACAATCTCATCAACACAATCTTAAATGTTCCTGGCAAGATGAAGGATAGCGTAAAATCAAGGTTGGATCTTCCTTCGTTCTATAGACCTGACTTAGAAGTTACTCAAGATGGAAATGTGCCTATTCCTATCTTTAGATTGTCGAAAGAAGGCAAAGGAAAATTCCTAAGATGGTTGAAGGATGACATCAAATTTCCAGACGGGTATGTATCGAAATTTTCACATTGTGTTAACATCGAAAGTGGAAAGATTCCAGGTCTAAAAAGTCATGACTACCATGTCATCATGCAACGACTTCTCCCATTTGCATTCTCAGAACTACTCCCGACCGCCGTTCATACGGCTATTTCAGGTAAAATAGCTGATATAAAATTTATATAATTTAAAACATATTTACATGTCTATAAGTCCTTGATGTTTTATGTAGATATAGTACTTTTCCGAGATATATCAACCAAAGTCCTACGGACCGAAGATGTTGCAATTTTGAAAGAAAATATTGATGTGAGGTTGTGCAATCTGGAAAGAATCTTCCCACCAGCATTCTTCGATGTGATGGAATATTTACCGGTGCATCTTCCAGATGAAGCTGATTTAGGAGGTCCGGTCCAATACAGGTGGATGTATCCTTTTGAACGATACATGTATCACTTGAAGAAAAAGGTTAAGAACAAAGCACGAATTGGAGGACCGATAGTAGCTCAGTGTGTCATTGAAGAAATTTCCCACGTGGCATCTAATTATATTACTCCTCCAGAAGATTTAGATTCCACAGAAGATGTCCATGAAATTCGATTCATCTACAAATATCCAGATGTTCCTATCATGTTTCAACAAGTGGGACGAATCAGCGGAAGATCAACAACAACATGGCTAGATGATGAAGATCACAAAGTGCTACAGACTTTTTTACTCCTGAACTGTCAAGCGTTTGAACCATACGAAAGGTTTGTTTTTTATTTATAACTTTAAAATTAAACATTTAATTAAATGTATTTAATCTATTTACTAATCTATATGCAAGATGTATGAAGAAGAGACGAGGAATGATACGCCAAACATTACTCCAGACGCATTAACGCGACTTAAAGATGCCAATTTTGCAACTTGGAGCAAAAACTACGTAAGAATTAAAACATTTAAGATCATAAAGTATAAACTTGTGTTATATATATATATCTTTGTCATTGACTAAATTTGAAATATGTGCACGTTAATGATGCAAGCAAATTCTATGAATTCCCATTGTGGTTTCTAGAATTTGTGCAAGGGCCAACGCATAAAATCACTTCATGGCCCATGCATTTCTCAAGGGGATATCATTACCAAACGCAGAACCATGGGCAAAATAGGAAGACTATGAATTATGGTGTTGCCGTTCATGGAACTATTGAATTAGAGTATTTTGGGTTGATTGATGATATATTCATGATTGAGTATAGTGGTGTTGTAGGGTTAAAGGCCATGATTTTCAAATGTCAATGGTTCAACACCACTCGAGGAATACGAAAACAACCTTCTGGTATTGTCGACGTTTGCCCCCAATTGCATTACGAGAAGTACAATCCTTTCATATTACCGGAGCAATGCGATCAAGTTTGTTATATCCCTTATTCACGAATAAGGCCAACCAGAGAGGAATGGTGGGCAACATCGAGGTTAATGCCGAGAGGATATACTCAAACTCAGGAAGTGGCCCAAATTGCAGTACAAAATGATTACGTTGATCACGAGATACAAGATACTGCTATACTACGAGTAGAAGCTCATGCGGTTCAAGATGCTTTTGATTACGATCCTACACCGACCACAAATCCCAATGACGAGTATGATTCCGAAAATGATGTGGACGATCAATATAGTGAATATTCTGATTCGGATTCATGTTCAGACGAATAATTGTATTTGTGTACTTTTTATTATCTTAATAAAATTTATATGTGTTGATTTTACAAGAGTTTGAATTTTTTTCTCTGTCAAAATATAAATTCATAAAATATAATTTGTAATCAATAACAAATTAGAATCATAAATTTAAATTGTTATCAAGATGAAAAATTAAAAAATATATTTGTGAGTTTTAAAATCAAATTTTATAAAAATAGTAACAATATTCATAAATTTTTTTTTTTAAATGCATAATTCATAAATGTTTATTTTCTTATCATAAATCATTTTAATGTTAAAACAACATTTAGCTTAGAAGAAATTCTAAATTCTAAATATCAAACAAAACCCAAATATTCATTTAGCCACGAACATGGTCGTGGCTATTCGTGGTTACATTTTAATTACCCATGGATAGCCACAATCATGTTTGTGGCTATATAAATATTTGGTTTCGCGGTTTAATTAATATGATTTCGCGGTTTAATTTTAATTACGCGGTATAATAAAGATGATTTCGCGGTTAAATAATTATACTTAGCCACGAATGGCCTTGGCTTTGTCATGGCTAAGGTATTTTGGGTTTCGCGGCCAAATTCTGGCCCAGAAAGTAGATTCCCGCTTTAATGTTCTCGGCCCAAATAAGGCTTGGGTATATATTCCTAAACCTAATCGGGAAACCCTAATTCTTATTCTCACCGCCTCTCTCTCGATCCCTCTCCTCTCTCTCCGACTCTTTCTCTCTCGATGTCTCTTTCTGTTTTGATCTCCGACTCGATCTCTCTTTCTCGATCCATCTATGTCTCTTTCGATCCTCTGAATCTCTGTTTTGATCACTGCCACTCTCTCTTTCTCTCTCGATCTTTATCACCGCGTCTCAATCAATCTCTGTCGACCGTCTCGATCCTCATCACCGCCTCGATCTCTTACTTATTTTGATTGCATGCATCCTCGGATGAAGATTTAGGGATTTTTCTTCACGTTTTTGCTAATTAAGATTTAGGGATTTTTCTTCTCATTCTCTGTCAGTCATCAATGAACAAGATCAAAATTAAGTTTTGTTTTGTTTTAAGTGTTTGTAGTATAGTATTACAATCTGAACCTCCTCTGTAAACATAAAACATCATTAGATGTTTTTTAGTTATGTATATACAGGATTTTTGAATGCAATGAAATCAGTGTTAGTAACTTTTTTTTGTTAACATTAATTAGTATAGTTTTGATTAATTAAAAACTATATAATGTTAATATTATTTCGTGGCTTTTGAATGATTTCCATGGATAGCTACAAATGTATTGTGGTATTGGCCACGACATATTCGTGGATATTCATAGCTGTCCGTGGCAACTCGTCTACGACAGAGTCGTGGCAATTCGAGAAAATATATCTACGACATAGTCGTGGTAATTCGTAGCTACATAGACACGACATATTCGTGGCTAGTCGTAGCTATATAGCAACGACATATTCGTGGAAATTCGTGGAAATATGTCTACGACATAGTCGTGGTAATTCGTGGCTACATAGACACGACATATTCGTGGCTAGTCGTGGCCAATATCCACGAAAAAGGTCGTGTCAATTCGTGGCTAATATCCACGAATATGGTCGTTTCTATTCGTGGCTATATTTCCATGATTTTGGTTTCTAGCTATTCGTGGCTAATAGCCACGAATTTGTTCGTAGCTACGCCGTGGCAACTTTGCCATGAATAGCCACGATAACGCATTAGCAACGAGCCCGTAGCCACGAAAGCTATTCGTGGCTATTCGCAGCTAACGGTCGTTTAGCCACGGATAATCGACCATAGCCACGAAAAAATCTGTGGCTATAGTCAAGATTTCTTGTAGTGTAAGCATTGACCTTACATACTACTGAGTATTCCCTTTGACAAAAAAAAAAACATACTACCGAGTATTTTACTCTCTAGTTAGTTGACCACTGGGATTTTAGAGATCGTTAGTTAGCACGTTAACTACTAGCGTAGTATTTTAAAAGGAACTGACACAAGCTAGGCGAGTTAATTAGTAGCTTATACCTAAGTGACATCATAGTTTGGAACAAACAAATTTTAAAGTTTAAAGTATACAACAATTTGTACCTAAATATCTATTAATATTTTAGTTTTTTTTGAAATTGACTATTTAGTATTTCTTATTACAAATTGTGTCGTTTATAGTAAATGATTTCATCGTTCTAAGATTAAACACTTTTAGTTGTAGCAAATTATTGAAGATATATGGATGGGGTTTGTAACATACCCATACCAGCCCATATAAAAATTGTAAGAAAAGAAGAGAAAAGCCCAGTTAGTTCAAGCTCAAATCTATTATTCCCTCATTAATGAGTTTCCTTTTCTAATTTAAGCTCAAAGCCCAACCCATTAAGGAGGGAAGCCCTAGCTCTTTTCCCTATAAAAGGAAGAGAGGGGCTCCTCATTTCTCACACCATTCCAAAAATTCGAGCAGAGCTCGTGACCGGAGAACCGACAGTCGTCGGAGCTCCACCGCCGGAGTCGCTGGACCGCCGCCGAGTTGACTCGCCGGTGACCGAGTTGACTCGGTTGACCGGTCTGGGTTGACCGGGTCAGGCGTTGACTGGTTGGCGTTGACCGGTTTGGTTTGGGTTAACCGGTCCGGTTCAATTCCTCTTTCATCTTCTAATTTCTTGTAAGTCCGGTTTCCTTTAATTTTCTGGTTCAATTCGATTTCGCTCGGTTTAGTTTCGGTTAGGGTCTGGTTTAGGATAATTGGGCCGGTTATGGAAGTTGGGCCTGGTTCAGTTTGGGTTTGGGTTTGGGTCTGGGTTGACCGGATCAACCGGCTGACTTTGACCCGACTGTTGACTTTTAGTCAACCAAACTTCGTTGGGCCATAACTTGATCGTCCTAAACCCGATTCGAACGAAACGAAAGCCTATCTCACTTAATTTCTAGTCCTCTTTCCAGATCCGATGTCCGTTCGGGCTAATGAGCCTCTAAATTACCGTTTTGCCCTCTTCTTTGGCTAAGGTGGGGACCGGTTGTCATCTCTACCCCATTCTATCTCAATTCCAGGACATGAGTCCTTGTTTAATAGCGTCTTTCCTAGGTAGTATAGGTTTGGTAATGCGCGCTATGTGATTGATTGATGTACCTATAAAATTAGGTTATCACTTAAACCGAAGATGTTGCTTGTGTTTGAAGGCTTGTCTGTATTAGTTAAACTAGGCGCCTGTGTCAGGCTTCTGTGGTGGGCACGTGTCTGATACCGAGAAGGAATTCACGTGCTCGGAAGGCTGTCGGAGGAGGGTGTGACGCGCCCTCCCAGCGGAGTGATGTGAGTGTGACCTGCGCGCCGGAGTGTTATGTGGAATGTTAGTTGTGTAGGTTGTGTGTGCCTTCGGGCGTGGGTGCAAGGTGTTATTAGCCTTGGAATTGTTTCTTGTTGTTGTGATAGCGTAGGACGAGATCGCGGATTCCTTGAGTTCGCCCTCACTGGGTAATTGTGTTTTGAAACAATTACTCAGGCCTCTTCCCTTTTCCATCCTTTTTCCCTCGTAGGTCCGGATGCAGGATTGACTGATCGAGTGACGTTATTGGTGGATTTGAATACGAAGGAAGCGCCGGGTCCTGGGACAAGTTGAGTTGGCATCCCGGTTGGACCGAAATGGATTCAACGGGTGTCCTAATGCAGCGTCTCCGGTTCGCCGGGAGACGGGTGTTACAATTTGGTATCAGAGCCTAGGTTAAGATCCCCCGGTTCTGTCCTGGGGGATCAGCTTTCGTTGTTTTCCAAAACCCTTGCTTTCAAATCTTTTTAAAGGTGTTTGCGAAATTTTTATGAAAATGGTTACACTGCGAAAGGCTTTTTCAAGCACCAACTATATCATAGATTGTTCTCCACGCCGGTCCTAGTCTAGTTAGAATTTTTCCGTGCAGGATGGGTAAGTGTCTTCAAACCTCGGTTGTGCTACTGCCCGCTAGATGTGTGCCGAGATATATGTCGTGATGTGTGCCGTTGAGGTGTATGTTGGGATGTGTGTTGTGGTGTGCGCCTACATGGCAGTCGGTACTATTGAGGTGTGTGTTGGGGTCATCGTCTGTTCAGAGTGTTGTTCAACCAAGCCTGCGAGGGCGATTAGGATGTGGAGGCATTCACGGGAGAGACTACAGCGGGAGTGTAGCAGAGAGTTTCAAGAGTTGCAGGAAGTGCTAGAAGAGTTGCGAGAGACGTTGGAGTAGCTACAAGGAGTGCTACAGAAGCTGCAAGAGGTCGATGGAAAGACCGGATTGCAAGGAGGCCATTTGGAAGTGGCGGTGTTTCGACTGGATTAAGCGTCAGGAGATGCCTGAGTTGCTTGGATCACAAGGAGCAGCAGGAAACTGTCCAAACCTGTTCTAAGTATGGAATCTTGGAATCGGTTTGCGACATCAACTTCAATGAGTTATGGACGGCTCGTTGAAGATTGATCAAGCGGGAAGCTGGAGGAGATCTTCGTGGTACGACAGGCTCGAGATTCAACGGTGGGACCGGAAAGGAAACGGTCAGTTCTTATGGATTACTGGAGCAGCTAATGGAGTTCCGCAAGACGGAAAGAAGATCGCAGAAGCGTTTTTGGAATAGGCGTGTGGCATTTGGAATTGCCTGGCAAGCCGGAATTCTGAAATTGCAAGCTCAAGTGGACAAAGCTGGTTATTGGAAATGGAAATCCAACGGAAGAGTGTTAGGAAAACACTATGGAGGATTGGCAAGAAGCTGCAAGGAATAGCAAAGGAGCGCAAGTCTAATGGGGAAGGAAACCCAAAGGATGGAGTTTGGAAAGCACTACACCTGGATCGCAAGGTAGGAAACCTTGAGCTGGAATTCAGATTGGAATCAGTTTGGATATCAGAGTGCGCAGCGGAAGCGTGGCATTGGAGTATATCTCGAGTTAAGTGGGTCGTTCTCCACCAGCCGGGTAGCCATAACGGACATGGTTAGCCTCATCGCTCACCAAAGATAAGCAAGGATAGCAATCAGGCGAAAGTCGACGCCATAGTGCACGGTAATGGAAAACCGTCATAGAGAATCCATTTGGAAGTGGATGATGCACTGTGGCACGGTAATGAAAACCGTTGAGGAGAACTGATTTGAAGCGGATCATCTCATCCAGGTATTAGAACCACTCGAGGGATGAGTGTTGTTTCTAACCGTTGGAGACCGATCCTAATGGACATGGGCGGTAGCATGTGGCGTTTTGCGTTGCATTCTGATAGCTGCTAATGGATTGGTACCAAGGAAAAGGACACGCCAGAGCGTGGTTGGAAATAAAGGGAGGGAGAAGCAATCTTCAGGATTCAAGGACAAGTTCTTTTCAAGCAAGTAAGCAATCGAGACAGATTTAGTTCGTCGGAGTCTGCGGGGTGTGGTTGGTAAAGAGTTGCAATGGAGATCCTCGCCACGGAATTCGGGACGAATTCTTTTCAAGGGGGGGAGAATTGTAACATACCCATACCAGCCCATATAAAAATTTTAAGAAAAGAAGAGAAAAGCCCAGTTAGTTCAAGCCCAAATCTATTATTCCCTCATTAATGAGTTTCCTTTTCTAATTTAAGGCCAAAGCCCAACTCATTAAGGAGGGAAGCCCTAGCTCTTTTCCCTATAAAAGGAAGAGAGGGGCTCCTCATTTCTCACACCATTCCAAAAATTCGAGCAAAGCTCGTGACCGGAGAATCGACAGTCGTCGGAGCTCCACCGCCGGAGTCGCTGGACCGCCGCCGAGTTGACTCGCCGGTGACCGAGTTGACTCGGTTGACCGGTCTGGGTTGACCGGGTCAGGCGTTGACCGGTTGGCGTTGACCGGTTTGGTTTGGGTTAACCGGTCCGGTTCAATTCCTCTTTCATCTTCTAATTTCTGGTAAGTCCGATTTCCTTTAATTTTTTAGTTCAATTCGATTTCGCTCGGTTTAGTTTCGGTTAGGGTCTGGTTTAGGATAATTGGGCCGGTTATGGAAGTTGGGCCTGGTTCAGTTATGGTTTGGGTCTGGGTCTGGGTTGACCGGGTCAACCGGCTGACTTTGACCCGACTGTTGACTTTTAGTCAACCAAACTTCGTTGGGCCATAACTTGATCGTCCTAAACCCGATTCGAACGAAACGAAAGCCTATCTCACTTAATTTCTAGTCTTCTTTCCAGATCCGATGTCCGTTCGGGCTAATGAGCCTCTAAATTACCTTTTTGCCCTCTTCTTTGGCTAAGGTGAGGACCGGTTGTCATCTCTACCCCATTCTATCTCAATTCCAGGACATGAGTCCTTGTTTAATAGCGTCTTTCCTAGGTAGTATAGGTTTGGTAATGCGTGCTATGTGATTGATTGTTGTACCTATAAAATTAGGTTATCACTTAAACCGAAGATGTTGCTTGTGTTTGAAGGCTTGTCTGTATTAGTTAAACTAGGCGCCTGTGTCAGGCTTCTGTGGTGGGCACGTGTCTGATACCGAGAAGGAATTCACGTGCTCGGAAGGCTGTCGGAGGAGGGTGTGACGCGCCCTCCCAGCGGAGTGATGTGAGTGTGGCCTGCGCGCCGGAGTGTTATGTGGAATGTTAGTTGTGTAGGTTGTGTGTGCCTTCGGGCGTGGGTGCAAGGTGTTATTAGCCTTGGACTTGTTTCTTGTTGTTGTGATAGCGTAGGACGAGATCGCGGATTCCTTGAGTTCGCCCTCACTGGGTAATTGTGTTTTGAAACAATTACTCAGGCCTCTTCCCTTTTCCATCCTTTTTCCCTCGTAGGTCCGGATGCAGGATTGACTGATCGAGTGACGTTATTGGTGGATTTGAATACGAAGGAAGCGCCGGGTCCTGGGACAAGTTGAGTTGGCATCCCGGTTGGACTGAAATGGGTTCAACGGGTGTCCTAATGTCGCGTCTCCGGTTCGCCGGGAGACGGGTGTTACAGGGTTATTTTCCGCTACCACAAATGGACAAGCAACGTTGTGATGGAACCCTTTAGGAACAAAACAACAAAATTATTCGTCATCCCAGTGATTGGAACCTCTGAATAGCACCACGGCTAATCTCTAAAAGTCATCATGACGCATTGGTTTTTGTTTGATCCCTCTGAATAGCACGACGGCTAATCTCTAAAAGTCGTCATTGCGCTTTGGTTTTTGTTTGATGTTCTCTCTACACTTATTCTTTAATATTTGTTAAAATGTTAAATTTATTTATTAACAAAAAATAATGTTTCCAAAGTACAACTCTTTATGAATTAAATACATGAATTCGTAAAAGAAATTGGAAAACTAAGCTTTTCTTCCAAGCCAAAGTTGCATCATATCGCTATAGTATATCGGATTTCGTCTACAGAAAGAGCTAATTCGGTTGTGTATCGTCTTGTCAATGAAAGCCACAAACTGTGAGCTGGTTTAGCTTGCATGTCCATGTCGTCTTCCATTTCGTTCACGCTATAAGCTGTAAATGGTTGTATAACGCTCCGACGGCCACTGTTAGTAGGCCCCACGCTCACTCATTCGGCCGGTGGTCTCATTCTTGAACGACGGCCGGATTTTTAGTCCGGGAAGCTCGAAATATTTGTTTATTGTTCTTACAATTACCACGAATCACTTCCCCGTAGATCACCCATCCTTCAAACTACTCAAGCAAACTTAACAATGGAATTCTTTCTTGACAAATGACCGAAATGATAAGTGCAGTTTTGTAACATAGGTAATCAAATCACTTTTAAGCCTCTCCGCATGTACCACAAATCGGGATGTTACAATCACCCCCTCTCATAGAGCACACCACCTTCGTTGAGCATTCATTATCCTTGACGGTGTGAGCCCTCACTGATTCCACACACGTTTTCGGATTCGGCTCTGATGCCACTTATAACGCCCCAGCCGCAACTGTCCGTGGGACCCACGACCGTTCACTCTGCCCATGGTCCCACCATTGTCTGGTGGCCGGATTGGTAGTCCAAAAGACTTGTTTATTGTCCATGCAATCACCACATGATTTTTTCCCGTGTTGTCATCACTCGCATGATTTGCGAATCACTTCCCGGTAGGTCAAACATCCTTCAACTATTCCATTGTTACTCCAGTTCAAGCACGCTTAACAATGGAGTTCTCTCTGGATGATAAGTGCACTTTGATGACGTAGGTAGCCAAATCAAAAAATTTAAACCTATGCCCATATAACACAAACTGGGATGTTAGATGTTGTTTTGAAAAACCAATCTCAGGATATATTGATAAATGGTCGAACAAAGGGACGATAGGAGTGAACCGATGGTAATGGACCTGTCAGGATTCACTATACCTTCCAATATAAAACCAACAACATCAATTTAAAACGTGAAGGAGTATGGACAAGCAAAAAACAGATTATCTTGTGTCTCATTTGGTACGCCGCACAAGGGAAAGATTCGAATTTGGCCACATGCAAGCATACGATCCCCGATGGAGAGCCTATTTATGAAAGCGAACGAGGTAATGAACGAGTATTGCGGGATGGCCTGAAGAAACCACACCACTTTTCTCCATTGAGCCGGCTCATGATGTGCAGGGAGAAGGTTCCATGTTTTTGTGAAAGTCCACAATTCTCTTTTGTATACGTGTCGATTCGTTTAACATCATTTTAGGTTATCCATGGGAAGTAGTAGCAGCTGAGGAAGCCAATGACAACTCAAACCTCGGTGGAAATCAAGTTTTGGATTTGAGGTTGCATATGTTAACAAGAGTCTTCTTTGTGTGGTGATGATTTGGAGTATCGTGATTTTCTGTCGTTTTCTTACAGTTTAAACGTACTGGTTATAAATGCAGCTCCAAAGGGGCTATTTCCTCCTGAGCATGTACAATACAAGGGACCAAAGTTGAAAGTAGCTATCATAGGAGCTAGACTTGAAGGCATGTCAACTGCTGTAGAGCTTCTTGATCAGGGTCACGAGGGGTTTTAATCATTGCTTAGTTCTTTTTACCATTGATTTGATTGCATAAATGTGTTAAACTTTGTTATTGTTTCGGTTGGATAGATATGATTCAAGGACATTCATTGGTGGCAAAGTAGGTTCTTTTGTAAATAGACGCGGGAACCACATCAAAATGGGTCTACATATTTTCCGGTTGCTACAAAAATCTCTTCTGCTTGATGAAAAAGGTTTGATGTTTCCCAAAGATTCTGCTTGAGTTTGCTTGATGAGTGAAACTCAATACTCATGTATGTTCTGTCTTGTAGGTGGGAGCTGATAAAAATCTTCTTGTCAAAGACCACACTCATACATTTATAAACAAAGGCAACAAAATTGGAGGTATGTTTCTGTTCATTGTTCTTACTTTGATCGCCTATGTGGTTTCAGCGTAGTGAGATGTGCATAAAATTTGTAGAGCTTGATTTTCGGTTTCCTGTTGGAGCTCTAATTCATGGTATCTGTGCGTTTTTAATGACAAATCAACTCAAGGTATTACACTTCTCAGTTCATTCAGTTCACTACTGGACTTAGCAGATACAATATCTCTAGAGGCATATTAATCTTTTAATTAATGTCACTGCACTTTCTTTAGTGGAGAATTTAGGACATATCATAGCAAAATATTAGTAATTTCTTAAGATTTGTATCAATCTCGAATGTGAAGATATTCTTGGAGAAGAAGACCAAAGACGTAAAACCAAATGTGAAGCATTATGGATGTTTGATTCATCTCTTGGGACGCTCAGGTAAACTAAAAGAGGCTTACGGATTGGTAAGAGATATGCCTGTGAAACCTAACGATACAGTTTTGGGAGCTTTACTTGGCGCCTGCAAGGTTCATATGGATACAGAAATGGCTGAACAAGTGATGAAGATAATCGAGACTGTAGGAAGCATTACAAACGGTGACGGTGAAAATCATCTTGTGTTGATATCGAACTTGTATGCACACGCCGAGAGATGGCAATCAGCTGAAACATTCAGAGTGGAAATGGAGAAAAGGGGACTTCAGAAATTCACATGATTAAGCTCACTAGTTTTGACATGAGTTAACACGACGATTGTATAAACGTTGTTTCATCATCAAAGAACTAAAGACTTTTGATGATTATGAAAACAAGAACATTATCCTCGTCGCTTGTATAAACGCTGCAAGTAAGAGGTAATCATCAAAGGATGCAAAAGCTTTGTTCCGTTTCATTTCCATATCAACAGGCAAACAATTGGAAGGCGAAGAGAGATAGACACTGGTGAACATTGAAGCCGTAGTTTATAGTTCTTCCAATAGTTTGATTGCAGTCTATGAGCACCTGAGTTCTTGTTTAATGCGTTTGAGATCTGTGCGGCAGATGACATTATTACTGATTTTAGGCATGCATTTTAGTCTTCTGCAAATCAAGCTGATGAGTTCCACAAAGATGGTTTCAGTCAAATGAGGAGAACAACTGACAGTTTCAGGGTTGCATATTTCAATAAAGGACCTCACTGGACTATAAAATTCAAACTATCTTTTTGGCCCCTGATGTATGTAATATGTTTTGCTTTTTTTTTTTTTTGTTACCTATGCTTTTTAGCCTAAGTCAAAATAGGTGAGAGATATTTCGGTTTTCTTATGAAATTCTGAAATCCGACAGGTTATAATTTATAAGCGAAAATTTTCGACCCACATGCATTAGTCCTTGTTATCCTAAGGTGACTTAAATCTCAAGGTACTGCAAAAGGGCCTTTCTTGAGTGAGCAAAGGAATGTCACGGGCCGAAGGCGGTTTAGTTTCCCCTTGTATCGAGAGAATGAAAAGATCTCGTTAGGGCTTTCTATTGTCTATTGTATCGGGTTTTTTGGGGCAGTATATAAAGAGGTCTAAGGGTTTGTAAATATAAACACACACGAAATATAGAAACCCTAGACAAAAGGGTATTTGCCTCAATATTGTTTCTCTCTAAGTATTCCGCAAACGTTCTATCTTCTAGGGTTCACTCGAGTTTTTACAACAGTCCTTTTAGCAAGGATATCGGTTATTACATTATCATTACGATCATGTGAACAAGACTAAATTTTGAAAATCTTTTGCTAATAGTAATGACGATATCTAAATCTGAAATAAAACCCGACCAATATCAGATTTTTAACTATATTTAGGAAGTTAGTTGGTTTTAACTTTTTGTAGAACATTGACAAGAAGACAAACCTGTTTTCGTGAAAGGTGTGGATGTAGTAGGCTTCAGATATTATTGGATCAAGATTAACGTGAATACAAGTCTCGTGTATTCTTCTGTCTAAATGAAAACTACAACTGCACGGATCCGACAAGTCTGTTGTATCCTGCCTGAATTATATATTTCTCTCCTTTTAAAATAAAAATAAAAATATGGGACTTACCTTTCATTACTGATAGTCATGTCCGCTTGGTGAATCTAATGTTTCTTACGTGTAGATAAGCGTTAACGAAGCTGCAAACGTTTATTTAAAATTGTAAAACTAAAAATGGGGGGCATTCCGAGAATTGAACTCGGGACCTCTCGCACCCTAAGCGAGAATCATACCACTAGACCAAATGCCCTTGTTTGTTCAGCGATATTAGTAAATACTTATATAAAAATAATTTACTCTAATTCCCTCCAGTTTTGTTGTTAATATACACTCTCCCGCTCCCGCTCCCGCTAACCCTAACGAGACGCTTTACTGTCTTGCGCGCCTAAATACTGTCTTCGCTGTTCTTCCTCTCACTTTAGGATCTAGCCGATTTTCTCAATTCCCCGTCAAATCTACCTTTACTCTTCCGGTAGAACTTCGTGGCGTAAAAATCAATCTCATCGAGTTGGATAAGAAAGGCGATTGCTTTGTCGGAGTTTCGTTGTTGGATGAATCGAAATGGCTAAATTGAAGAACAACTTTTCCGCGAATCAAGAGACCCAACCGATTGACTCTCTTCCCTCTTCGCCTTCTGATTCTGGTAATTACTTAACGACCTCTTTAGGGTTTATCGTTCATAAAGCTGTGATTTTTTTGCCATTTCTTCGATCTGGTTTACATTAACATGAGTGAAAGTCGAGTTTTTTTTAGCTGATGGCTTCTCTGATAGTGAATTTTCCTTTTCCCCATCGAAAAATCCGTACTTTGATGTGTGATTAATCGTATTTTCTAATTTGAAAATTTGATGTTGGTTTATTATTATTCCCTTTCGTATATCAGGTGAAGATAAAGATCGTTGGACTGGGAATTGTGGCGATGACTTTTTGCAGGACACTGTACCTTTTGAGGACGATGCTTGGATCAATGATGAATATGTGGATACTCAGGTCATCGACAATGGATGTTATAACGAAGAGTTTCTTCTTTGTCGTGAAACTCAAGCTGTGGATTTGGGATTTGAGACTCAAGAAGAACCACTTGTAGAGGGGGAACATTTACTCCATTCTTCTGATGGCTTGGCTACACAGGTGCTGGATCGTTTTGATGAAGAATTTGTTGCGGATAGTGATGATGATGCTACTGTTTTCTTGGTGGACAACAGCGACATCTCTGACTGTGATGACTCGCATAGTGGAGGAGGAAATCTGTTACCGACTGAAGATATTAGAGAGAATGCTAATGAAAACATTAAATCAACCGGTGCTCGTGATGCTCGGTCCAATGGACATGAGAACATTAAATCAACGGGTGAGTTTTTTAACCAACAGTGGCTGAGCTTGTTTATGAAAAACATGAGATACTGTTGTCCTTTTCTTGCATCAAGTTCTCTTTTTGCTTCTGGTTAAAAGTAAAAGTTGGCTTGGTCAAGTTTCTTGGGTCAAAATGCCAGAAATTATAAGTCTCCAAACATGAGAAGTGTTCTTCGTCAATTGTCGGAATAAGCATGTTTTCATACTTATGCTCTTAATACACTAGTAGTAATGTCTTCTTGTGTTTTTCTAATGAACTATTGATGCTTTTAGTTTTTAGTCAATATATGCCACCTTGCATTCTTCCCAAGTAGAAACTTTTGTCTGTGTGTTCTCATCAACACTTTTAACCTCTCTCATTTGCATTTCTGTTCATTAAAATTTTCTCCGTTTAACAGGAAAAGTGGCTAGGTTTGCTTCAGTTCGTTCAGCAGCTTTTCGTGCTTCTGCAGTTGCAGCCCAAAAGCTTCTCAACAGTGACAGTTCTACTTTAGCCAGCTGTCATTCTTCTGGTCAAGGAGCCACACATAATTCCCATCTTCAACAAAATGTTAGAGAAGTAGGGAATCAGAATTGTCCTCCCAGTAAAGGAAACAGAACGGCTAGGAAGCTTTTCCATGAGGATGATTTGCCTGAAGAAAACTGCCCTTCTCCTGGTTTGAGTTATATAGACTCTCAAGAGCCTGGTGAGGCATCACAGGCCAGTGCTCTTAAATTCGTTGATAAACTCATTAGTGAGTCCTGTCTAAAGTTTGACGTTGAAGTTGAAGCTGACTGTGGAAGGAGAACAGAAGAAAATTTTAAGAAAATCCCGAGTGTCAAAGGTCCACAAGAGTTAGCAAAGAAAGTAAGTTACAAAGAGAGAGCTGTTGGAAACAGCATTTTCGACTGGGATGATAACCGTGAGGATGAAGGAGGGGGTGATATTTGTCGTAGAAGAAAAGAAGAATTTTTTGGGGTTGCAAGTAAAGCACGGAAATCTTCTACCTTGCCTAGAGAACAGAAAAGAGAATTGATACATGAAAGTCATAGAGGACTTGGAGTTGCAGTGGATAAAAGAAAGGCTCATTCTGATTCCAGAATGTTGCAGCCTAGGGTGACTAGGGGCCGAAAGATGACCCAAGCCGCTAAAAAGAATCTTGGCAAAGATTTAGATGCAGTTCCCGAGGACAGTAAAAAAATATCTGATATGCGTGAATTGGTAGCTTTAGGGTATGATAAGCAAGTGGCTTCTGAAGCTATTGATGCTGTGTGCTCTGGAGACCGCAGCAAAGTTGATGCTGAGGCTAGTTGTCTTACAGGAAAGAAGCTGTCACCGGGAGAAGAGAGAGGGTTTTCGAATCGAGTGATTACTAGACAATCCAAGGGAACTAAGAGGATTCAGGCTATGGGTAAAGATGAATTGTTGAAAAGAAGGATGAACAAGGCTAGTCCTAGTCCTGCTAAAGCTTGCAGGAAGAGTATCCAAAGGTCTTTAAAGAGTGACCAGCTTGATAAGGAGGGTCAATGCTCCTTGAAGACAAGGAAGGTCCATACTACTTCACGAGAGACTAAAAAGAATCTTGTTGATGAGTTGGATAAAGTTTCCAAGGAAAGTATTACAAGAATGCTCGATAGGCGTGAAGAAGTAGAAGCAGGTCCTGATACGCAGATGGCTGCTGAAGCGATCAGTGCTCTGCACTCTGGAGACGCCAGGGAAATTGATCTTGAGGGTAAGAAAACTTCACGGGAAGGAGGCATTTCCAGTCGTGGAGTTGTTACCAGGAAATCCAAGAGACTTAAGGGGATTGAAGCTGTGGATGATGATGTTGAATCGGTGAAACCAAAAACCAAGAAGGCTAAATCAATTCTTGCCAAGGCTTGTGAGGAGAATGTGGATAGCCATTCAAAGAATGAGAAACTTGATATGCCAGTTGAAGTTGTTGTGTCAAGTACAGAGAAGAGAAGAGGAGAATTATCAAACAAACATTGTACATCTAAGCTAGTTAAGCGATCAAGTGGAGGTGAAGCAGAGGTGTTGAGTTATCCCAAGCGGCGAAGATCAGCGCGTATTTCGCAAGATCAGGAGAATGAGGCAGGGAGGAGTTCGGATCCTGGTTTTGATACTCCAGTTAAGTCTAAGGCGCCTTCGAAGAATGTATCGCCTATATGCATGGGCGATGAGTATCATAGGCTTTCTTGCAAGGATTCACGTACATCAAACACTACAAGGGAATTCCGTAACTTGACCTCACCATTAGTGGAACCTATTCCTGAGACAAAGAGTACAAGAAAGAGAAGAGATTTGGGTAGTATACGTGTCTTGTTCAGCCAGCATCTTGATGAAGATGTGACCAAGCATCAGAAGAAGGTAAAGTCTGGGTTTCCATCTATTTACTTAAGTTAAGTTTCAGTTGTACGTTGACTACTTCTACATAAAAGTAAATTTCTAACAATCTGGCATTTGCTTAACAGATTTTGGCTAGATTTGATATATCGGAAGCATCCTCCATGATGGAGGCAACACACTTTATAGCTGATAACTTTATGCGAACAAGGAACATGCTGGAGGCAATCGCTTCAGGGAAGCCAGTGGTGACAACACAATGGCTCGAAAGCATAGATCAAGTAAATATTTATGTTGACGAGGATCTTTACATACTCAGAGACTCAAAGAAGGAGAAGGAGTTCGGTTTCAACATGGGGGTTTCTTTGACTCGTGCACGACAGAATCCGCTGCTAAAGGTATTACACGAACTTTTAGTTTCAATTCCTTTTCCTTTTTAGCTCATTAATTTTGCACTACTTCAGGGGAGAAGAGTCTTCATCACCCCAAACACAAAGCCTGGTTTAAACACAATCACGACTTTGGTTAAGGCAGTTCATGGACAGGTACCGGTTCTTAAGTCTTTTTTACACTTCAATGTGGATAAAACCTAAAATGACCTTCATATCTTTTTTTCCCCACAAACTGATTCATACTGAAAACAAATTGCAGCCTGTAGAAAGACTGGGAAGATCTGTCCTAAACGACGATAAGGTCCCAGAGAATCTTCTAGTTTTGTCATGTGAAGAGGATCGAGATATCAGCGTACCATTTCTAGAAAGAGGTGAATTACACTTCGATCTATATAACTCCCGGACATTATATGTGGTAGATTTCACAGGAATTAAAGATTTTTATTTTTACTATATTCTCTTCAGGGGCTGAGGTATATAGCTCTGAGTTAGTGCTGAATGGGATAGTTACTCAAAAACTAGAGTACGAGAGGTTAGTAAAGCTATCCGACAAGAGATTTTTCAAACAAAGCTTTTGTCTTTGTCACAGACTCTCATGTATGTCTCCTTGTACTTCGTCAGGTACCGTCTCTTCACAGATTATGTTAGGAGAACGCGGTCAACGGTATGGATCAGAGACGGCAAAGGTAAGTTCCAACGCCGAAGAGGGTAAAGGAGGAAACGTGATCAAACTATCCTTTATGTTTTAGATACACTTCATGAGGAAGTGGTTTTATATGTATAAATATGTTGTTGTCTTTGGCTTCGACTCTTGTAATTAATTATATACTGCTTCCGTGCTTCGAGTTCTCTAAAGTTGTTGAGAGTTCTATCATTTTCCCTTTTACTAGGAGAGTTAGATTTTGAGTGATTACAACATGTCCTTATTGTAAAAAAAATAATGAAAAGTTAAAACGCTGGAGTTTTAAACAAATATTGTTGCTTCGATTATTCGAAAATCCCATCTACCTAAAACCAAACTACCTAAAGCTATCGGAAAGTACTTTGAAAATAATCGATCTACCTAAAAATTCATTAAAAAAAAAAATTATTCAAACTAACAAAAATATTTGAAACTAGTAGAAGTATCCAAAATTAGGTAAAACGTTGGATTAGTTTGGATGTCCATTCAGATTCGGTTCAAACTTATTCGAGTATTTTTTTAGAACCGTTCAGATTGGAATCGAAATTTTTCAAACCGTGTTCGGGTCGGATTTTGGGTGCAGTTCAACCCTAATTGGATTCTTAAAACTAAGAGCAGGTACATCGTCGGATGCAGGCACGGTATCTTAAGAAAAAAATAATAAAATATGTGTGGGGTCCACATGAACAGTTAACATACGGGTCCTAAAAATCCCTAATTAAGAGCATGAACAACGATGATATTTAGGTGAGTTTCTTAACAAAAAAATATTAAAATATTGTGGGTCCCACGTGGGACCCACATGAATAGTTAACATACCGAGCTCAGAAGTCCTTAGCGTAGGCGCTACAGGATTGGTCCAATTTTTTTTTTTTTTTTCCGTCTGCCAAAAATTTTTTTTTTTTTTGAGAAACCCCTATTGGGTTTCATGGTTGTCCATGGTCTAAGAACCCGTATCTTCCCTGTAGCGCTGACGTGGCGCTACAGGATTGATCTTTTTTTTTATTTTTTTTTCGCCTTTAAAAAAAAATATTAAAATTTTTTTTAAGAAACTTTTTTTTTTAATTTTAAAACAACGCGTTGTTTTTTTTTTTTAAAGAAATTTTGGAGAATAACATAGATGTACATACTCTAACATACTATATACCTTAAAATGTTACAATACAACATCATAAATCATCTAATTTATTGGTTAAATAATTAACTTTTTGATAATTTAATATCTTCTTTTTTTTTGTTAAAAGGCTTCTTTAAATTGAAAATATTTACATTACAAAGGAGCTTAACTTAAAAAGGAAATTCAAAAAAAAAAACAGAGAAGAGGAAGAAGAGAGATAGGAGAAGCAATCTAGTCGTGGACCATATTAGTGAGAGAGGTTCGCCAATAGAGAAGCCATGTTCTTTTTTTTTTCAAGAGAAGCCGTATCTTATTAAATTAAGAAAATTTATTATCTCAATGTTATTAATTTGTAGAGGTTTACTATATTTTAAATCATTTTAAAACTAACACATTTATGCGCATATGATAAGTAAATATGTACTACTCTTTCTGTTTTGTTTAACTGTTTTAGAGAGAAAAAATTGTTGCATATTGACGTTTTTAATAAAACTTTTTTCAATCTTAACATATTTTCTTTATTAGTGTGTTAATTTTTGTATTGAAGCCATAAAGTTGAGTTAACACACGTTACAAATTGAGTAGTAGAAAAAGAATATAACATTATTCCCTAACTCCAAAAAAATATATCGAACCGAATTAACCGTCAATGACTATTACCCCAAATCTGAACCGCCATTGCCTCAAAAAGATTTTAAAAAACTATATCATTGACGCAAAGACTTCTCTGTTGTCGCCCCGACATTATTTACAGTCTGAACTTAAAGGTAATCCGATCTTCTTCGATTCACCAATATGACGAAAGAGAATAAAAAGGATAATATCAGAGTAAGATCATACTTAAGTTTTTGTTGCTTTCTTACGAGATACTTCATTTTGTTTTATATATTTCTTCGATATCTTGTGTTGTAGTATATGGATGTCGAGTTCAATGTATCGATGCATTGCAACGAATGCGAGAGAAAAATCGCCCGAGTTATTTCCAAGTACAAATGTAACTAAGCAAAGTAACGTTTCCTTCTAACTTCTTTTGGACTTTTAGATAGATTTACGATATATCCGTGTTTCCAAAAGTTTATTCTAATCTTAACTATGAATAGGTGTTGAGACGTTTAAGACGGATATGAATAGTCACAAGGTTGTGGTCACAGGAAAGATTGATCCGAAGAAGTTGTTGAAGAAACTCAAGAAGAAGACAGGCAAAAGAGTGAAGATTGTAGTGAAGGAAGATAGAGATGAAGAATCTGGTAAGGACGCCGAGAACGAAGATGTTCTCGTGATTGATATGGAACCGCTCGGTTTAGGGGATGAGTCGGTTTTTGGGTATAATGATAGGGAGTTAGAGAAATTTATGTGGTTTAGCGATGAGAATCCAAAATCCATTTGTTGTATCTCTTAACCTTACGTAAAACTAGACAGAATCACACACAAAACCTTCTTGAATTTGAATGAATTGTTCTGGAGAAGTGAATGTAGAGCGTCCTATTTGCACGTCTTTATCTAGTGCAAGTTTGCGAAACAATAAATTTTCGGCTTTGGATTCTTATGAGGATGAGAAAGATACTAGAGATCTTGATCATTGAACCGGAACAAGGAGATTTTTTAACCCATGCTCATAAGAAAATTCTCAGAGAAAGATCTGTCAACTTGTTAGAAAAGGTTAAAGAAATGCAGTAACATTCAGTTGCCTCTGGCTGTGGCTACCTCGATTAACTATGACCTCTTCTTATATTAGTCGAGGTTTTGAGTATTATCTATCTTCATTCTTGTCATATACACATATGTGTTTCTATTAAGACTTAAGTTTGTGGTTTATTTCTGACTCAAAATACTGTTGCATCTTGGCTTGGAGCTTAAGAAAAAAGTTCTTGAACATTTACTTCTTTGGTTGGATGTAACAAACCTGTCTAGTCCAAGATCGGTCCTATTTTTGGGCTTCAGGTAGATGCTTTAGGTTTTGTCGACTCAGAAGAAATTTCGAAAACAAGAGGATTTTACTTCATATATAATGTAAGATAGTTGTAAAAAGAATATGTAAAAAAAAAAAAGATAATTGTAAAAAGAACACAACTACAAATAGTTTTTTTTTCGTTCGAAACTTATTTAACTACATATCTATAAGCAGCTATAACCTTCTGCTGCTGCTAGAGTATTTGAGCACTTTCTCAAATAGAATTGAAGAATCTTTGTGTGTGTGTGTGTGTGTACGGGGCCAGTAGCCACCTATTGGAGATCTCGTTGCTTCCAAAACAAGGCTTCTTTAGGTGTCCCGATTAAGTTGAGTACGGTGGCTGCAATGTGAGAAGATGTGAGGCCAGCTTCAGCAAGTTGATCCAGTGGTGATCCGTGCTCGATATATCGGTCAGGTAGTACCATTGGTCTCCACTAATTTCAAAAAGACAAGTTTAACCATACAAGTTCAGTGACTAAAGGATTACAATGAAATAGAGAATGTAACGTACCTTGAGATTTTTTTCAAGAAGGCCATCGAGAGCAAGAAACTGTACCACGTGTGATCCAAACCCTCCAATCGAACCTTCTTCAACTGTGATCAGAACCTCGTGCGATTTAGCTAATCTTCGAATGAGAGCAACATCCAGCGGCTTGCAAAATCTTGCATCAGCGACAGTAATCTTTAATCCACGTTTATCAAGTATAGAAGAAGCCTCTAAACAATTTTGAACGGCTGATCCATATCCCAAGAGTGCAACCCTCTCGCCTTCCCTCAGTATCCTACCTTTGCCAATCTGAAGAGGGACACCTTTGTTTCCAGGAGGAAGTGAAACGCCAATACCATTTCCTCTAGGATATCTAAAGCAAGAAGGACGATCATTTATAGCTGCAGCGGTTGCAACCATATTAAAAAGCTCTGCTTCATCAGATGGAGCCATCACTATCATGTTTGGAAGGCAAGCCATGAACGTCACATCAAATGCTCCACAATGCGTTGGACCATCTGCTCCCACAAGTCCCGCTCTGTCCATCGCAAATCTCACTGGTAGTTTCTGTAGATCAACATCGTGTACAACCTACACAAAACAGAAACAATCAAGACCTGAGCAAACATTTTTGTAAATATCTATCAAGTCTGTTTAATTTTTGTGTGGGTTTACTTGGTCATAAGCTCGTTGCATGAAAGACGAGTAGATTGCACAAAATGGCTTAAGACCTTCACAGGCAAGACCAGCAGCGAAAGTAACTGCGTGTTGTTCTGCTATACCGACATCAAAGCATCTTGTAGGGAAGCGGCGTTGGAAGAGATTCAAACCAGTCCCACCTCCCATGGCTGCATGAATAGCAACAACATCTTTGTCTGCCTCTGCTTCCGCAATCAAGGCCTCAGCAAAATAGGTCGTGTATGACTTAGTCTCAGCAATGTTTTTGAACTGTTTACCCGTTGCTGGATCAAATTTCACAACTCCTAAAACAAGATGAAAAATGATGGATCAGTCCAAGAATGCATTGTCAAGTATCATGCTATTTATGCAAATTAATTTTACCATGATACTTGTCATCAGCTTTCTCTGCATAAGGATATCCGTGACCTTTCTCAGTCACTACATGAATAAGAACCGGTCCAATGGTTCTTGTGCTCTTTACTTCTTGAAGAATGGTGACCAGATCATCTATGTTATGTCCATCAACTGGACCAATATAGTAGAGACCAAGTTCTTCAAAAAGTTCTGAACCACTCCCACTAATCATTCCACGAGCGTACTCGTCTACCTTTGAAGCTAACCGGTGCATTGATCCCCCAATTTGCTTTGTCATTCCCTATAAACAACATATTATACTTTTTTTTAAAAGATCGATTTCACTATTCCTTAGAAGACATCCAAGACAACAATACTTGCCTTTGCAGCTTCTCTCAATTCCCTGAGAGGACGATTAGATTGTAACTTACTAAGAGCTCTGCTCAAAGCTCCAACAGGTGGTGTTGGTCCATCCAAGTTAGCAGTAGGCAAGGAGACTTGCTTGTTGTCGTTGAGAATCACAATCATGTCAGAGTCCAAATAGCCAGCATTGTTCATGGCTTCATAAGCCTGTCCAGCTGTCATTGCACCATCGCCTATAACTGCAACCACGTTATTGTTCCTACCCTTCAAGTCTCTTCCCACAGTCATCCCTAAGATGATCAAATATTCCTCATTTTGAATCACTTTCTTATTAATATATTGTCACAAAACAAAGAAACATTACCCAAGCCTGCAGATATTGTGGTTGAACTATGTCCAGTGCCAAAAGAATCATGCTCACTCTCTCCTCTCTTGGTGAAACCGGACAGGCCATTGGTTTGTCTCATTGTCTTCATCTTTCCTCTTCTCCCCGTTAGAATCTTGTGAGGATAAGACTGTTAAAGAGACAAAAAGTCAGAACTTGTGTAGCCTAAAATGGATTATAACATCACAAACAAAATAACTCAACCTGATGACCAACATCCCAAAGGATCTTGTCTTGAGGAGTATTGAAGATGTAATGAAGAGCCACTGTCAGCTCAACAACACCGAGATTAGAACCTAAATGTCCTCCGGTTTTCGAAACGTTAAAGATAATATCAGACCTCAACTCTTCCGAGAGAACTTTGAGTTCCTACATCATATCCAATTCCAAATAGCATGATCATTTATTGCAATTTACTTTTATTTTGAGGAAAAAAGACTACAGAGTCAACAGATAGATCATCAAAGTGTAGGGTTGAAAATTATACCTTGATGGACAAATTTTTCATGTGGATTGGATGATTGATTGTGTCCAATAAAGGAGTTGGTGGACTACTTGAATAATATTCACCCTTCTCTACAAGTGAGCCATAGATTGTTCTCCTTATTTTTGACTGAACAAACAAAACAAACGGAGTCATTTTCTGTAAAAAAAAAAAAATCAATTATCTTAAAAAAGAAAAAAAACAAACGGTTTTGTCATTTTCTGTAAATTTCAAAATATTTTGACCTCCAGGATCCGAAAAAAAAAACAAAATACAGAGTCAATTAAATCAATTATCTTAAATTTGATCAGTCAATTTTTGTTTTTTTTTTGTCGGCAACTTTCATTGAACAAACTCATTGGGCTGAAAGTACAAGACAAAATGGAATTACACGGAGATAAGTCCAAACGGAATGTGACCCAATACAAAACCGTCAACTCGAGGAGATTTGCGTAAAAGCCACGTGGACTGACAGAAGGACATGCGTCGAGCCCACAATGATACCGCCATGCAACTACCACCGACTGTGAGGACGCGAAGCACCGCCGGTTGAGGATTCCGTGCAACGACCGGATTTGCCTTGTCGATCCACGGCTGAGGAAAGAGTTCTTCGATTAAGAGCGGGATGAGGATTAAATCTTCAGACCTCGAACCGCCGTAGCCTCCAGGAACTAAGAACGCCTATAGGCCCAATATATTGACATGTAAATATATTCCGGTCAAGCTGACTCCATCCAAGCACACTGCGCCAGCATGCAGAGGAGATTCAGGCACCAGAAGTTGATCCCACGCACACAGAAGGTCGAGCATAGAGAAGATTCGCCTGAATCGAAGAAAATAAAACACCCACAAGGCCACAACCATAAATCTAACTAAAGACCGACCCAGGAACTCATCGGGAGAATCCGTCCGACAGATAATCGGAAGAATCACCGAGCAAAAGACCCGGATTTATTCGCCCTCCCAATATGATACAGACTCGGGGAGGGAAAGACCAAAAGAAATTAAAAACTAATCGGAAGAAAATCCGATCCAAAAGTAACCCGACCGACGACGCGGCAAAGCGCCGGCCGGCGGTCGGAAACGGAACTCAAGAGCGGCTTTGTGAGTTAGAGAGAAGGGAGAGCAAAACCGGAAGAGAGAGAACCAATCAATTTTTGTTTAATCTCAAAACTAGAAACCAGTAATTTCTTTGCACAAAATTAACTAAATGAATACTCGAAAATTCCCACAAAGGTTTTTTTGTTAACTAGGAGAAGTTTGGGCCTAGGCCATAATCTCCTCTTGGTTGGAGATCAACATTTGCTAATACATTATGGAATGGAATAGAGCATATTTTCCACAACTAGGAGTATAAGAAGACGAACATACAAGTTTAACCACTAACACACCTCATCCGCTGGTAAAATTTCCCACGAAGCTTACAGTTTCATAACCCAAAAGACAAAATAATCTGTTTCCTCAAACATTTTTTATAAATGAACAAAAAACCATAGAAACCGCGTGGTTTCTCACTGATAATTTGCAGGAGTTCCGTTAAGTGCAAGCTCATATAGTTATCAATACGTAAATAAAAAGAGGAAGAAGAAAATTCTTACAAGAGAAACGGTACTTCTGGGGCATATTGATGGAAGATATGTAGCTAAAGATTGAGAAGAAGATAAAGAAGTAGATTTCAAATAATCTTTTGAAGTTTCTCTACGTAAGTATGAAGGAAACCCAAATGAAGAGAGAGCCATTTGAGAATTTATGCTTAAGAGTCTACAAGACACTTGATTGAGAAGAGCAAAAGGTGAAGCCTGTAATAACTTTCAATTATTAAAGCTATTACCCAATTTATAGGAACATATATGTCTATCAAGATGAATGAGTCACATCTCAAAATGGCAATCAAATTTTAAATATCTTTTTAATTATTGACTAGACATATGTCACAACATATCACGATATGATTAATGGTGGAGATGAGATGACTTAAATGAAGACGGAAGAGGAATAATAAGACTAGAAAGCTAACTTCGTATTTATATGTTAATTAAAATATATATATTCTGATTACTGTCTAAAAACAGGAAAAATACTCATATATTAATTGAGATTGTGATTGGTTCACGTAGACTGAAAATCCACGTTATTAAAGGTATTTATGCACACTTGTTGTTGTATATATCTAATCTATTAAAACAGGAAGGTTTACCATGGTACATAAATGTTGTTTCCGGAATTTATCCTTGATATTATTAGGATTTGTAACCTTCATTAAGGGTAAAACTGTAAAACAATTTATATTTGATTTATTCATAATATCTTATAATATCTTTTGTTTTTTTTCTATCATAATCATATCTAACGAAATTTTTTTTCAAAAATTTAATAAAAATAATAATTAATTTCGAAATTAATATTAAAATAAATATTATAAATTATTCTTAACTAAAATTTAACTTAAAGAAATAAAATCAAGCATAATTAAGTTACTAAATCAATTGGTACATATAATTATATAATTTAATACATAATTATTTTATAAATTATATAATCATTAAAATTAATAAAGTATTATTAAAATAAGAAAATAGTATATAATATTGTACTAGCGTGTGGGTATAAATTATTTATTTTGTAAGAAACGTTTTTTACGATTGTACTTCTTAACGGGTTGTTTCATCAAATTTTAAAATATTTAAATTATAATAAAATGGGCTAAAAATAAATTAACCAATTCGATTTCTAAAAATAAAATTTGCACCAGTAACTAATTCCAATTGATATATTTTAAATTTAATATAAATATTTAAATTATTTAATATTTATATTATTCAAATATATGATGCGTCAAATTATAGTTCATGTTTGAATGCAATTTTTAACGGGTTGTTCCATCAAAATTTCAAATTATATATCATTACAACACGTGTTGAAAAATAGATTAACCAAGTTCAAGCATGACTAATCATATACTAAAAATAACAATAAAATACAACTACTAATATATAATATACAAGTTAATAATATCAAAACAAAAACAAAATTTATTAAATTCCGGCTCACATTTAGCACTATATCATCTTATTTTCATTTGATATAGATTAGACGAAATAGGTAACGAAATTAATTTATAAAAATATAAATTTAAGATAAAAGTATATATTCTAAGAAAGAAAACATAAACCCGCGCTTCTTTAGCGCGGGTCAAAATCTAGTTTTACCTTTAATTTTTATCGCTTCCTTGAATTTCAAGAAATTTGATCCTTTCCACGAAGCAATCCTTTTAAAATTAAAACAAAAAGACACCATGTAAAAATTGTAGCCACAGATTTAATTTGGTAATCGGCCTTCGTACACGCGCACGCACCCGCCGGAATGCCTCCTTGTTTTAGTTTTTGACGAAGCCTTAAATCTACTTATTTGGTTATATCGTATAACTGGTATGTTATAAAGAGAAAATAGTTCTCTCTCATTTATCTGTCCTTTTTCTCTTTTCCCACATCTCTGCCATTATTAATTATAGATTATATGGTACAGAATAAATAGATAAAAAAATATTATTAGAGATTACGCGGTGTAGAATAAACAGATAAAAAAACAATATGGTTCAAGCGCAATTTGTACAGAAAAAATAGTAAACAGAACAAATGTAGTTACTACGAAACAAATGATATAAAAAATATTTTTGTCAACAATTTAACAAATCCAAAAGGATTTGAAAAGCAAGTCGGGAGACGGGGATCTATATAAGATAAGACGGTTAAATTTAGACACTTTTTGCCAAAATATCCACTTTGGTGTTGTTGACCCGTGGAATATGTCTGATAACAAACCTCGTGAAAAATTTCTTTCGTAGTGCATATTCCTCTAAATGAATTGCAAAGGCTGGTCATTCACCTGGTGTATACACATCTTCACCAGCTCCGAACAGTTTATTGCAAAGGTAACTTCTGGTTCATTCCATCTCTTTATGCACTTCATTGTCCATATAAGAGCTTCAAACTCGACATGAAGTGGTGACATACTCTGGCTTATATTCCTAATTCTCATCATTACATATTTATCTCCTTCATAAATACCATGCCACCCTTGTCCTACAAATTTATTTCATTCCTTCCATGATTCATCTAAGAAACACCATCGTCCATGTACAGAGTCGGTCCTGAGTTTCAGTAGGCCACAAGCTAATGGGCCACTTTAATTGTTGAAAAAGTGTTAAACAATGTTTTTTTAATAAAAAAATTGAAGGTTACAAGGTTCGAACATGCAACCTCTATTAAAATATCGTATAGAACTTTACCACTATGCTAAATAGATATTTAGAAATTTAAGGCCGAATTTTACTTATAAATTTTTAAGGCCACAAGCATGGGCTTCACTGCTTGGGCTCAGGCTGGGTCTGTCCATGTATATCCAGATTTATTTCCTTTGGAATTTCTTGCATTACCGAATTTTGTGAATCCAACGAAATCTTTTCATCCAATAGTTAAGCTTCTTTTCACGCTCATGATTCAGCTTCAGCAATTTTCAATATACCTCTTGGATCCCTTTCAATATTTGGAATACCTTTTCATTCTTCTCTTCCAAATATATCAAATTATCCATGGAAAATGATTCTTTTGAATGTCTTTTGGTAACCCCAAAATAGATAATCCATATTAGTAAAGATTGATGAGATAGAAAAATATTTGGATAGGAAAATATTTGGGGTTTGAGGGGATCAATGATAATGCCCACTTCTGGAGTGCAGGTGGACATTCGAAAATGACATAATTTTTGGGTGGACTCATTTGCCCTACATCTGACACATTGGGTATCACATTTTATTCCTCTCGATCTCAAATGTTTTAATAGTGAAAAATACAACATACATTATAAGATAAACGCTTAAATGGTAAAAAATACATAAGTAATACCGAATACATACTAAAACAAATATTTGAATAAAAAACAATTTATTAAAAACTCAAATTAAATATTTACAAATAATATAAATATTACTATAAACTATATTAAAATTGAAATAGTATACAATTTTATATTTATTTTTTAGATTTTAACATCTAGAGTATTTTAAAATTGAATATATCATTTTGAAAATTGAATAGATAATTTTTTTAGAAATTGAAATAGACTAATAATATAAGAACAATCATAAAATAAAATTATTTATTATTTGATTAATTCTTATATTCAGAACTATTATCAGAATATATTTAATAAAATAGAAATTCTTATATTCAGAACTATTATCAGAATATATATAGGGATAATTTGAAAAATGCATCATTTATGATTTAAATTTTGCAAAATACATGTTTTATTTAGTTTTTTGAAAACTACTCTTTCTAAAATGTAAAAAGACATTTTGATCCAGATTTTAAATAGAAATTACATGTTTTAATAACTAAAATACAAATTCAAAAATACTATTATATTATTAGTTATTATTTATGTTTAAGATAAAACATGTTAATTTGCTTTGATGATATATTGTCCTTTGTTATGAGTTTCAATTTGTTACGGTTTTCAAATTTCATTTTAAGGTTATAACACATCCACGTATGGTATTGATTCTAATCTATTTGATGTAAATATTCACAGAACACGTCAAATTTGAATCTCTCTCTTTTTAATAGCGTTGCAAAAAGGAGTTTCATTTTTTCAAAAGGAAATTATTATTGTTAGTTCCATTTAACTTTATTATATTGCTTTGTGGAGTTGAGCAATAGTAGAAGTTGAAGTTGGACTTTATTGTAATTACCAAAGTCAACCTAATGAAAAAATGACGGTGTTCTTTATATCATTAAATAAGTGAATATCATAACCATTTTCAGACCAAAACGACAAGCATGATTAGTTAAAATTGATTTTGAGATCATGAGAGATGGTCTTAACTGAAAACTCTAAATGATAATTTCAGAGATTTTCTCTGAATTTCAAAGAACAAAGATGTTGATCACAAAAATAGTCAATATCAAAGAGGTTAGCAAACGAAAATATATAAAATATACTACACCAAAAAAATAATACAAATTCCTGTAGATGTATTAGAGAACAGGAAGGAGGAGAAGATAAACTCTTTGATTTAAGGAAAAAAAATTGGAGAAATAGAATTGTTTGGTACATCTATTTTTTAATAAGATATTATACAGATATTAAAAATATTATTTAGAAAAATAAGTCAAAATGTGATTTTGGTAGTTTAGATATTAAAATAATTAAGATAAAAACAAATATTCTCTAATTAGAAATATTAAAATTGTATAATTTAGTCATTTTATTTATACAAAAGTGTAGTTTTCAAAATAAATAAATAGAAGTCTAGTTTTCAAAATAAAATCTCATATAGAGGTACTTTTCCAAATTTTCTCATATATATATAATAAAATAGAAAAAGATTTCTAATTTTAGATAATTTATATGATTTTTTAGCGATTGGTTACTAATGTGGAGAAGAACCAAACTATGTGCCTACCTTTATTCATCCATATGAAAGTACAGTCTTTACTAGGTATAAGAACTCAGTTTATTCAGGTTTTTGATTCGGTTTCTTCGTTATTTGGTTTTTCAAAAATATTTTGCCCAACAATTATTTTGGTTTGGTCCGATACAGGTTTTGTTTATTTTGAATTTTTTTTCAAAAATTTCTGAAATAAACCAATTTTTTGATTTTTAGTAAACAAAATCATTAATTTTGATTTATTTTGGATAAATTCGATTAATTTTGGGTAAATTGGCTATTTCAGTTGATTCAGTTTGTTTATTTTATATTTTTAGTATAATTTGGTATATCTAGTTTAAAACCGATAATTAAAAATAAATATCTGATCGGTCAAACTGAACATAATTGAATCAATAACCGAATTAATTTTAACCTTATTGAAATAAATTAATGATCTATATCTTCTTATACCCTAAAATTATTAATTGGTTGTGTAATTTTTTATATTTACTATTTAAAATAATAATTTAAAATAATTATATATTGTTCTTTATACCACACCTAAAACCAGACTTGTTTTGCTTTCTTTTTTTTATCATGTGCCGTTTACTTTGTATATATGAACCATACTTGTTTTTATTTTCGTTTTGAATTTACCTTTAACAAAAAAACATAAAAAGTGTGAATGGTGACAAAGAAATGGTCTGTTATGTAGTATAGTCAAAACGTACTCTCCATTCAAAGCACTTGTCTTTCCGATCACTATTTTCTTTCGCCGTAGAAAGATTTTCTTTTTTCTTCTTTGCTTTTCTTTACCAGTTGTGTCTTTGCTTTTCGTTTCAAGATTTCGTGTTTCTCGTTTGATAGATCTGGTGGCGGGGTTTTCTGTTCTGGCATGGTTTGCGGCATCAAGGTGATATATCTTTGGCGAGTACCTTCTGGCGAACCCATATCTGTCAAAGACCAGTTTAGAAACGTGTCCTCCTGCGTTTCTCTTCTCATTTTGGTTATCTATTTTTGCGTTAGTCCAGTCTTCTCAAGCGGTTGCGCTCAGTGGGGGCCTGATTTAAGGTCTGAGGAAGCGAGGGGATGTTTTATGTGGTGTTTGAACCACTAGACTTCCTTTTTCTTTTTTTCGTGCTTGTTTGATAACGACAACAGATTAAAACTGAGGTTTGCTGATGAAATTTGTGGATCGACAATAGCATCATAATTATGTGGCGCAGCCTATACGTAACGACTTCTTAGTTCGTTGATTCGAGATGAATAGCCGAAAAAGAAGGGTTTTGAAACTCGTTGATTCACTTGAAATGGCCGAGAAACAAGAGATAAATTGCTTGTAAAAGCTTCTTTGTATTAAACAAAATCGGGTGCCTTACAAACGTAGTATCGAGTTCTTTATATAGAGACTCTTAAAACCAAAAGATAAAGATAAAACCATGATCCTAATCTCAATAGGAGATACGAGGATCTTTATTGATAATTATCATTATGATAATTAAAACTAAAACACCAAAAGAAAAACACCAAAATAAGGAAAGTTGTTATTACGCTGCATCAGTTTTTCCCGGGCTCGAAAAGATTCGTCCCCGAATCTGGAATGGTATTGTCGCCATGATACCTGGAGAGGAACTTAATATTGAAGACGTCAGACGTGTTGAGATGAGACAGAAGATGAAGTCGATAAGCATTGTCATTTATTCTTTCCAAAATCTCAACTGGGCCGATCTTGCGGGATCGAAGTTTGTTGTATTCCTGAGCCGGCATCCGGTCTCGTGTCAAGACCACCCAAACGAACTCTCCTGGCTCAAAAATCAGCTCCCGACGTTTTGTATCCGCACGTGATTTGTAACGAGCTGCTGCCTCTGCTAACTTGTCGCGAGTCTTGGAGTGAGTAGTGCGCAATGACTCGACAAAGTCCACAGCCCGTCCATGTAAGCGTTGTGGATCAGGAACCAATGCTAGCTCTAAAGGACCACGAGGCACAATGGAGTACACAACCTAGAAGGGACTGAAAACCGAACTCCAACTGGCTGCGTAATTATGAGCAAATTCCGCTTGGCAAAGTCTTGAATCCCATGAACGAATATTGTCGCCGACCAGCGAACGTAGCATGTTACCTAGCGAACGATTGGTCACCTCCGTCTATCCATCTGTTTGAGGATGATATGCTGTACTCATGTCAATACTAGTATGCAGTAGTTTCCATAATGATTGCTAGAAATGACTGAGGGAGCAGGTATCTCGATCGGACACGATAGATGTCGGCAATCCATGTAAACGATAGATTTCTTGAAAGAAAAGCTGTGCGACCCTGACTGAAGGATTCGTTTAGTGTTAATCCTGATTCAATTCTTCAGATTAAACTCCTAAACATGCCAGATCTAGGTTCTCTTGCTAGAATCATAAAGGATCTCACCTGTAACCTTGTTTATGCAGCGGAATGGAGGTACGGGTCAGAGATCAGCAGAACCACCAAGAGGTTGTTCCTCCAAAGGCTCACACACGCACACTTCGGGAAGAGAGGCTGCTAGACCAAAAGAGAGGAGGCGCAGAGAGAGAGGAGGGAGGCGCAGAAGCTTAAGAAAAATAAGAGCTAGGGCAAGTTTTATTTAATAAAACCCTTGTCCAGTTCTTATGGGCTTTTGGGCCCAATTCTCAGTTCTGATTAAATCCCTTGGATTTAATCAGGCCCTTTACTCTCTCTAAGTACAGTAAATGCCTAGCACTTTTACCGTACTTCTGCTAAACCGTTCCTTCGTATTTTCCCGTTAGCTTAGGCGTGTGACCCATATGGGATCATATAATAAAGGCAATAAGTCCAAGACTTATAGATCATGAGCGGACTCTAGCAAGCCATCATGACCCCCAGTATTATATGACTTATGTCTGATCATTGACATACTCTTACTTTCTAGAGACAGTACAGAGATTACTGGACATAATTCCAACAATCTCCCACTTGAACTGGAATCTCTGTATTCATAATCCTTTTGTCTCAATATCTCGATTAGTCATAAGGCAAGATGAGTGTCATCCTTATAAAGCCTAATCTTGTTCATCGGACTCTGATTTGATACTGACAATCCAAACGACTCGGGACAGTCCGTTTGAGCATGGCCATGCATTTTCCAGTATTAAATCTCCGATTGGCCTAGAGATATTCACTCCATTTATATTGGAGGGACAAATCCCGTCTTGTTCCATCACTGTAAACTACTCATTTCATAATACACCCAATTAAGGTCCTTATAACTATCGCTTAACGACAGCGTTAGACAATGATCAAAGCGCATTAGTTCATGTGCAGTCACATGCATGCGAACTCAGGTCTAAGGACTATACTCTATAGTCGTAGTAAGAATCTCTTATGACACAGATATAAATATCCTGAAGAGTTCTTATAATCGGGTCATGTCCGGTCGTATGTACCCAACATACACCTATGTACTGACTTTGATGCCGCGCATCTATGACACATTGAGACTTTGTCATAAGTCACATACCAATCTAGTCTCACACGGTTGTTGGTGTTCCAATTTCAACAACCTTCGACTAGGGACATTTTGATATAAGCCATCTATCAAATATAGGGTCTCATGATCAAGCTAAATGACTTTGATAACTCAAGATCAAGTCACTTACTTCGATGACCTATAAAATGGTTCATATCACTTTGGAACGATTATTTCATCACAGTTAAAATAATCTTGAAATAATAATTTCATTAAACATAAGAAAATGTTTTACAAGAACATATCAAATAACTAAATAAAGCCCTCAAACTCCCACTCAAATTTAGATTACATTTCAATGTCTCTAATGCCTACAGCTTCAGTTAGGAACTCGAGCTTAGGTCTTGGGAGTGGCTTTGTCAATGGATCAGCGACGTTATCATCTGTCTGAACTCGGCTGATCTTGACTTCCTTTCTATTAATGATGTCACGTATCAAGTGAAATCTTCTTAGGACATGCTTGGATTTCTGGTGTGATCTTGGTTCCTTTGCCTGAGCAATAGCACCATTGTTATCACAAAACAGTGCCAGAGGCTCAGCCGCATTTGGTATCACACCTAGTTCAATAATGAACTTTCGTATCCAAACAGCTTCCTTCGCTGCTTCTGAAGCTACGATATATTCAGCTTCTGTAGTGGAATCAGCAACGGTGTCTTGCTTGGAGCTTCTCCAACTGATTGCACCGCCATTGAGACAAAAGATATAACCGGACTGTGACCGGAAATCATCTTGGTCTGTCTGGAAACTTGCGTCCGTGAATCCACTGACTTCAAGCACATTACTTCCGCCGTACACCAAGAACTTATCCTTAGTATGTCTTAGATACTTCAGGATATTCTTGACGGCAATCCAGTGGCTTTCACCTGGATTTGACTGGTATCTACTCGTCATGCTCAATGCATAAGCAACATCAGGACGAGTACAGATATGGCATACATGACAGATCCTATTGCAGATGCATAAGGAATATTCTTCATGCGCTCAAGCTCAGCAGCCGACGTAGGGCTCTGCTTCTTGCTTAGCGTTGTGCCATGTACCATTGGCGTGAAGCCCTTCTTGGAATCTGCCATGCTGAATCTATGCAGGACTTTGTCAATGTATGAATCTTGACACAAGCCTATCAGCCTTTTAGATCTATCCCGGTAGATCCTGATTCCAAGAACGTATGCGGCTTCACCCATGTCTTTCATGGAAAAACAACTTCCAAGCCAGTCCTTTACCGACTTTAGCATTGGAACGTCATTTCCGAGAAGCAGTATGTCATCGACATACAGAATAAGAAATACTATCTTGCTCCCACTAGTTTTCTTATACACGCATTGTTCTTCTTCGTTTCTGATGAAGTCAAATTGCTTGATCGCTTCATCAAAACGAAGATTCCAGCTCCTCGATGCTTGTTTCAATCCATAAATAGATTTATGAAGCTTGCATACTTTCCCAGCATTCTTTGGATCTATGTAACCGTCAGGTTGTGTCATATACACATCCTCTTCCAGAATACCATTCAGGAAGGCGGTTTTCACGTCCATCTGCCAAATTTCATAATCATGAAAAGCTGCAGTTGCTAGTAGAATCCGAATAGATTTCATCATAGCCACTGGTGAATAGGTTTCATCGTAATCCACACCGTGAACTTGTCTGAAACCTTTTGCCACCAACCTGGCTTTATAAATCTGGACATTTCCATCCACGTCAATCTTCTTCTTGAAGATCCATTTGCACTCGATGGCTTTTACACCAGCGGGTAAGTCAACCAACGAAAACACTTGGTTGACCGACATGGAGTCCATTTCGGAATCAGTGGCCTTACGCCACTTAGAGGAATCTGGGCCCATCATGGCTTGATTGAAGTTCGATGGTTCATCACCATCAATGATCAGAAGATCATGACAGTTAGTCACGAGGAATCCTTGATATCTCTCGGGTTCGTGACGGATCCTTCCGGATCTTCGAACTTCAGGTACTACAGGTTCAGGCTCTACAATTTCTTGTAGGTCCTCCTGCTGCTCTTCCTCTTCAGGTTGCAGTAGCCTGCTCATCTTGAATTTCTTCAAGCAGTACCTTACTCCCACTGTCTTTCTTAGAGAGAAACTCCCTCTCTAGAAAGCTACAATCCCGGGCAACAAAAATCTTGTTCTCGGAACGCAGGTAGAAGTAATAAGCCTTGGTTTCCCTCGGATAACCAATGAAGTAGCATTTATCATACTTTGGTGTAAGCTTGTCAGAGATCAATCTCTTAACATAGGCTTCACAACCCCAAATTCTAAGATAAGACAGCACTGGAGCTACTCCAGTCCATAATTCATATGGTGTCTTTGCTACTGCTTTTGATGGCGCTCTATTTAGAGTGAACACTGCTGTTAGCAGAGCATATCCCCAAAGGGATATTGGAAGGTCTGTGTGACTCATCATAGACCGAACCATATCCAATAAGGTCCGATTTCTCCTCTCAGACACACCATTCCATTGAGGTGTTCCAGGAGGAGTGAGTTGAGATACGATCCCACACTCTCTCAGATGATCACTGAATTCTTGGCTTAAGTATTCTCCTCCTCGGTCGGACCGAAGAGCCTTAATGCTTTTGCCAAGTTGGTTCTGTACTTCATTTTGGAATTCTATGAATTTCTCAAACGATTCAGACTTATGTTTCATTAAATAAACATATCCATACCTACTGAAATCATCAGTGAAGGTAATGAAGTACTGATAGTTTCCTCTTTCATTTGTGGACATTGGGCCACACACATCAGTGTGTATCAGGCCCAATAAGTCACTGGCCCTCTCGTTAGATTTATTAAAGGGGGCCCGTGTCATTTTGCCCATCATGCAGGATTCGCATTTCTCACATGACTCAAAGTCAAATGAGCCAAGAAGTCCATTCGAATGGAGCCTCTTGATGCGTTTCTCGCTGATGTGCCCTAAACGACAATGCCATAGAAACGTTCGGTTCTCCTCATTAGGTTTGAACCGTTTGGTATTAATGTTATAAATTGGCGCGGATTGATCGAGTATGTAAAGCCCATTCGTAAGAGGGGCACAACCATAGAACAAATTGTTGCGATTGAAGGAACATAATTTATTCTTAACTGAAAAATCATAACCTTCCAAATCCAACAAAGAAATTGAAATAATATTTCTGCTTATCGCAGGTACAAAATAACAATTATTGAGTTCTAAAATCAATCCCGAAGGTAAAGACAACAAGTATGTGCCTACAGCTAGTGCAGGAACTTTCGCTCCATTCCCAACTCGTAGCTCCACTTGTCCTTGCTTCAGCCTCCTACTGTTGCTGAGTGCCTGCATATTAGTACAAATATGAGCCCCACAACCAGTATTCATAACCCATGAGGTATTATCAGAAGTAGTTGTATTAACTTCTATAACAAAAATACCTGATGAAGAAGTCTCGAGAGTCTTCTTCTTCAATTCCTTTAGACCTTCCAGGAATTTCTTACATTCTCTCCTCCAATGCCCTGGTTCTTTACAGAACCTGCAGATGTCAGTAGGCCCAGCCTTGGATTTGGGCTTGGGCTTTGGCGTGTCCTTGTCCGAGACTTGAACAGCCTTAGCCTTTCCCTTGTCCTTGGCAGAGGATTTCTTAAAGCCCTTGCCCTTTTGCACCATAAGCACATTGGGGTCCTTGGCGGTTTTCCTCAAGTTGGGCTCTGCAGTCTTGAGCATTCCGTGAAGCTCAGGCAATGTCTTACTCAAGCCATGCATATTGAAGTTCAGGATGAACTGATCATAGCTTGCAGGTAAAGACTGCAGAACGATGTCGCAGGCAAGTTCCTGGCTGATAGGGCAGTCGAGTTTCTGAAGATGATCGAGATAACCCATCATCTTCAAGACATGAGGACTCACTGCCGCATTTGCAGCCAACTTACAGTCTAAGAGGTTCTTAACTGTCTGGAACCTCTCAGTCCTTGCCTGCTCCTGAAAAAGCGATTTCAGGCTTGCCATTATCTCGATGGGCGACAACACACTCTCGAACTGCATTTGCAGCTCAGCAGTCATGGTCGCCAACATCAGGCAATAGACATCATTTTCATCTGACGAATGCTTTTCCCAAGCATTATGCAGAGTCCTGGCGGCATTGTTAGGAGGCCTCTCGGGGAGGGGATCACGAAGGACATAATCCTTCTTCTCCTGCTTGAGGACCAGCCTCAAGTTCCTTGACCACGTCAGGAAGTTCGTTCCAGTCAGCTTCTCCTTTTCGAGAACAGACCGGATTGAGAATGTGTTTTGTGTGCTTGTAGTAGTCATAGCTGAAATATAAGATAAAAAGGTTATTAGTTAATATGTTCAATATGATTAATCTTGCATTATATTCAATAACATTAGTTATCCTCAAAAGAACATAATGATTCCAAGATCCACATATAACTAAGATTAAAGTGGGCCACTGGCCATCACCCAACCTTAGCTTATATCGGTAAGCCCTATCTCGGCTAATTATATCCGTGATATAACTCTTGGTTGTGAATCTGGGCCCGAGGCCCAATCCACTATGATGTCTCAAGGCCCGGGACTCCCGATGGCCTAGTCAAGAAAACCAGACTATACAGTCATGTAATCACTAACGTCTGGGACTCCCAATGACATTTATGAATCACAAACCGTCTTACCCACGCAAAAGTAGACACCCTCACACTGTAAGGCCATGAGTACAATTGAATGGGCTTCGACAGCTGACATAGACTGGACAAGACATCCAACGCTTGATATTATTTGAGGTTTGTAGGTTTATTAAAATATCATCCCAAAATAGAAGATTACTATTTTGGGAAACTTTCCTTTTTGGGAAACCTACTAAATTCGGAAACTTTCTATAATTGGAAACTTCCTAAAATTGGAAACTTTCTAATAATGGAAATTTCCTAAAATCCAAAACATGCAAATCTAGAAACTTCTAATTTAAGAAACTTTCTAATTTCAAAATTTTGGAAATTGATTAATTTTAAAATCGATTTTAATTTTATAAAAATAAATTTTAAAATAATTCTGAAGAAAAGATTCAAATAATTGGCCCAATTGTTTTAACTTCTTGGCCCGAGGCCCAAGAATTTGTCTATGTCCAAGACATAACCCAATTGCCCAATTAAATGACATAACCGGTCTGGTTCATTAAAATTGGTCTAACCAAAATTAATTACTACGATGACCACAATTGTCAACCGGTTATTTACTAAACCGGATTTTCTCAATTTATTTGGTCCAACCAAATCAAATTAGAAAACCACTGGTTTAGGCACAAAATCCAATTTTTCGACTTTGGATTTCTTATCCCGGTTTAACCAGAACTTAATAAATTTATTAAGTCTGTTTATTAAACCAAGACGATTAAGATTTTTAATCAAATTAAACCGAGCCATTAACCGAACCGAACCGATTGTTCACGAACCGATCACGGTCGTGACCTAGCTTCGCAATCGAGACGATACATCGGCCAGCCGCACGAACGGGACGGGACGCGATCCGAGATCGGACCATCTCGATCACGCGACGATGCTCGGACGACAGCAGGACGGGACGGCCGGGACGAGAGCGGGACGATGCTGGCTTGGCCGAGACGCGAGAGAGGCACGGCGTGATCGCATCGATCCAAGCCATCGATCCGCGATCGATGCAAGTGATCGGATCGGCCACGCATCTCGCTGCCCATCTCGCCGTGATCGACTCGACCACGCGACTCGATCCATCGATCGGTCCGTGCGTCTATTCGATCCGGACGTGCGGTTCGACCACACTCCGACGCAACCAATTCATATAGATTGGATCATGCGATTTCTTGTTTGTTTAGGTTTTAATTCTTTGTTTCTTAAGTGTTTTCTCTTATCAGTAGATTGATTCAAAACACTTCTTAAACAATCCTAAACATGATTCTAAACAAGAAAAACTAACAGAACCAATGGCTCTGATACCACTGAAGGATTCGTTTAGTGTTAATCCTGATTCAATTCTTCAGATTAAACTCCTAAACATGCCAGATCTAGGTTCTCTTGCTAGAATCATAAAGGATCTCACCTGTTACCTTGTTTATGCAGCGGAATGGAGGTACGTGTCAGAGATCAGCAGAACCACCAAGAGGTTGTTCCTCCAAAGGCTCACACACGCACACTTCGGGAAGAGAGGCTGCTAGACCAAAAGAGAGGAGGTGCAGAGAGAGAGGAGGGAGGCGCAGAAGCTTAAGAAAAATAAGAGCTAGGGCAAGTTTTATTTAATAAAACCCTTGTCCAGTTCTTATGGGCTTTTGTGCCCAATTCTCAGTTCTGATTAAATCCCTTGGATTTAATCAGGCCCTTTACTCTCTCTAAGTACAGTAAATGCCTAGCACTTTTACCGTACTTCTGCTAAACCGTTCCTTCGTATTTTCCCGTTAGCTTAGGCGTGTGACCCATATGGGATCATATAATAAAGGCAATAAGTCCAAGACTTATAGATCATGAGCGGACTCTAGCAAGCCATCATGACCCCCAGTATTATATGACTTATGTCTGATCATTGACATACTCTTACTTTCTAGAGACAGTACAGAGATTACTGGACATAATTCCAACACGGACCGCATCAGAAGTACGTTTACAGGGAATAAAATGCGCCATTTTACAGAAACGATCAACCACCACAAAGATCGAATCATGGCCGCGTTGAGTCCGAGGAAAACCGAGTATGAAATCCATACTTAAGTCAGTCCACGGTTGTGTAGCAACTGGAAGAGGTAAGTACAATCCGGCATTTGAAGCACCACCCTTTGCTAGTTGACAAGGACGACAATGTTCCACAAAACGTTCAACGTCTCGTCTAAGAGTCGGCCAGAAATAAGCATCGGTCAAGAGGTGCAAAGTCCTGTCACGGCCTACATGTCCTTTGGAATGTAATTCCTTGATCAATCGGAGACGAAGGCTACAATCCGAGATGCATAGCTGTAATCCACGGAAGAGAAACCCATCGGTTAGCGAATAATCAAGTCGAGTGCCATCTTGTACTTCTTTCACGATTGGACTAAAGAACGGATCCGTGTCATAGAGTTCCAAGAATGTGGCAAAACCCGGGACAGAGACATGCATTGTTGTGAGGAGTGAATGTCTTCTGCTTAACGCTTCTGCCACACGATTTAGTTTCCCTGATTTATGACGAATAGAGAAGGTAAATTGTTGGAGATAAGCTATCCACGATACGTGACGAGCTGATACTTTAACCTAACTATCCAAATATTTGAGAGCATCATGGTCTGTAAAAAGAACGAAATCGCGATGAACTAAATAATGACGCCAGTGTTTGATTGCCTGAACCACTGCATAGAATTCAACGTCATAAGTGTTGTAACAGATTCGTGCACCATTCAATTTCTCGTTAAAGTATGCCACAAGTTTTCCATTCTGGCTAAGAACTGCGCCAATGCCTAATTTGGAAGCATCGCAGTGTAACTCAAACGGCAAATTGAAATCTGTAAGAACAAGGATTGGAGCCGAAGTCAGTTGTGCTTTAATACGTTCGAACGCATCCGTAGCTGCCTCAGTCCAAACAAGCGATGTGACTTTCATGCAATCCGTTAGTGGAGCCATAATCGAGCTAAAGTGGGCGACGAACCGGCGATAGAACGAAGCAAGCCCATGGAAGCTTCGCACATCAGAAATCGTTCGAGGAGTAGGCCACGATCGCACTGCCTCGATTTTAGATTCATCCATTGTTAGTCCATTTACGGAAATCACGTACCCGAGGAAGAGTACTTTGTCCATTCCTAGCTCATTTTTGCTTTGCCACGAAAAGAGATTCCTGCCGCAACACGAGCAAGATTTCTCGGAGATGCAACTGGTGGGCTTCAACCGTAGAACTGAAAATCAGAATGTCGTCAAAATAGACGACCACGAACTTACCGATGAATGGTCGTAAAGCCTGATTCAGGACTTGGTGCATTTGACAACCCGAACGGCATAACCATCCACTCAAAAAGTCCTTCTCGTGTTTTGAAAGTTGTCTTCCATTCATCACCGGGACATATACGAATCTGATGATATCCGCTTTTTAAGTCGAGTTTGGAGAAGATACTTGCGCGTCCAATCTGGTCCAGGAGATCATCGAGCCGCGGAATGGAAAAACGGTACTGGACCGTGATCTTGTTAATGGCTCTGTTGTCGACGCACATGCGCCAGTAGCCATCCTTCTTGGGAATAAGTAAGGCCGGGATGACACATGGACTGAGACTCTTCCGAATGTGTCCTTTAGCGAACAGTTCTTCCACTTGGCGACATAAATCTTCGTGTTCTTGAGGGCTCATTTGATAATGTGGGCGATTAGGTAATGAAGCTCCCGGAACCAGATCGATGTGATAATGGATGTCGCGAAGAGGCGGTAACCCTTGCGGTAACGAGTCTAGGCAGACGTCTGCGAATTCTTCCAGAAGCCGTTGAGCCCAATTGGCGAGGTCCAAGTTTGCATGTTTAGTTCCGTCGGAAGAAAGCAAGATAACCACAAAGCCCGTGTTTCTAAATTCTTCCACGAAGACCGTCGGAGATAAAAATAGAACGCTTGTCTTATGCGAGCTGGTGAAAGTGTTATCTGCGGGTTTTTTAATGACACTCAATGGTTCTTGGCTCGGCAGAAGAACGATCCTGCGATTGTAAAACACAAAGCTGTGGATGTTAGTCTTGCCATTATGAGATACCTCCCGATTGTATTGCCATGGTCGTTCAAATAACAAGTGTCCCACGTCCATCGGAGCAATATCGCAGTAAATTTTGTCTTTGTAGTGAGTGCCAATAGAAAAAGCGACCAAATCACTTTGCGTAATGCGAATCTCCGTGCCTTCTTTCAACCATGTGAGCTTATAAGGCGTTGGATGATCCTCACGTTTCAAACTCAATTTGCGACACGCATTCTCGGAAACCACGTTATGTGAGCTACCGGAATTGATTACAAACTGACAGTCTTTCCCCATAATGGTGCAAGTTGAATGAAAAATATTGGTCCGTAACCAAGGATCTTCTGCGACCAATGGAGCCAGACATACTCGCGTGACCAGGAGTTGGGCTTGATCACCCGCGTGCCGCTCTTCCGGTATGTCAGTATCGTCATCGTCAGTGCCATAACCCTCGTCGTCCCACTTTGTATCGTCGAGCAACAATCCGTGACGATTATTCTTTGGGCAGGCGGTCTGTATATGTCCTTGTTCACCACAAGAGAAACATCGTAACACATTTGGGCATGTAAAACGTCTAAGTACCTGGGCATCCGGTTGTTTATCCTCCTGTAGGGCGGTGATATCGGCACTATCTTTGGCTATGGATCCGCGAGTACCAGCGTCCGGTGTTTTACTCGTGCTCGCTTTGTTTCTAGCTGCTGAGCCCCAATAGTTGTTAGGTTTAAATTGTTGTTCAAACGAGATTGCCCTACGTTGAGACTCTGCGATTGATGTCGGATCAAAATGGTTCATCGCGTTGTGTATTTGAGGTCGTAAACCTCCTATGAATCGTGAAACCAGTTGAATCTCACTATCGAAAATTTCGTTCCTGGTGATCAGGAGAAAGAATTCATCGGCGTATTCCTCCGGGAACCTTGGCGCAAATTTTGTAACCGTGTGAACACTGTGCGGTCATAATTATGCAGAAGGAACGCAAAGACGTAAGTGTTTCTGAAATTTTGCCCATGATTCAATCTTAGGTTTGCCTATGCGTAGTCGAGTGGTCTTGAGTTGTTACCACCAAGATGCTGCACAGCCTCTGAATATGGTAGTTGCTTATGCGACTTGTCGGTCAGCTGGGACTTGTTTAAACTTCATTACCTCCTCGACTGCAACCATCCAATCCAGTAACTCGTCTCCTCGGGAACTACCATGGAATTCCGGAAGCTCAAGTCGGAATCCTGTTTCCCAACGCCGATCAGGAGGATCCCGATCATCGCCGATGCCATGTTGCTGCTCACAGTGATTTTGTCCCTGTGCAAAAGGATTTTTTAAGCTCCGTTCCAAACGATCATCATCCGAGAGTTGCTGTTGGTTTTATTGGTGTTGTTGTGGTTGTTGGGGATTATGGTGCGGTCAGTATTGTTGTTGTTGGTGTTGATTGTTGAATAATGTTTCTGCTAATTCGTGGATCGAATTAACAATTGTCATTTGTATATTTTCGTGCATAGCTAATAGGGTTTGACGAAGTTGATCCCACTCATTGAATGCATTTACCCCAGGCCTGTCATTAGCTTGTTGAGTGTTCCGTTTTGGATCCATATTTGTGTTGAGATCAAAAAAACTTTGACAGGAACGTCACAGTCTCTGATACCAAACTAGTGCAACCTATACGTAACGACTTCTTAGTTCGTTGATTCAAGATGAATTGCCGAACAAGAAGGGTTTTGAAACTCGTTGATTCATTTGGAATAGCCGAGAAACAAGAGATAAACTGCTTGTAAAAGCTTCTTTGTATTAATCAAAATCGGGTGCCTTACAAACGTAGTATCGAATTCTTTATATAAAGACTCTTAAAACCAAAAGATAAAGATAAAACCATGATCCTTATCTCAATAGGAGATACGAGGATCTTTACTGATAATTATCATTATGATAATTAAAACTAAAACACCAAAAGGAAAACATCAAAATAAGGAAAGTTGTTATTACGCTGCATGACCCTCTGATTGCAAACTGAAATAGCTTAGGGGGTTTAGCTTGTCTCCTCGGTTCTCTTAGGTATGACTGTTTCATTTCATAACTCGTCTTTCATATTTTTTGTCTCTTCTTTTGACGTTCTTTTCAGTCAAGGCTTTTTTGGTGGCTAAGATTGTGAAATTGAAGTCTTCTTTAGATAAGTTCACCTATCAATGGCAACAATTTTTCTTCTTTGTTTAGAGTTTCATAAGTCTTTCAATTTTTGGGCTTTTCTACTTTCCGGGTTGAACCAAACCAAACTTTAAAAAAAAATCTTGGTTTGGTTTTAACTTTTTGTTTGCCTTTTTTGATTTGAATCATGTTATTATCCCAAAATAAATAATATGAAAGCTTTAAAAAAATCTGGATGTTGTTATCTTTTATATAAGTTTATAAAGTAGAAATATCTCACATAGTATATACCGTATATAGATAGCTAGTTAATAAGAAAACAAATGCCTATAAAATTGTTTACTTTTAAGGTTACAAATATATGACTAGAACAAAAACGAGAAAGTAGAGTTTGAAAACTGTAGACAAAGCACAGTCTTCAAAGATTTCCTTTTAATCATTCATAAAAGTATATATTCATAAGTCATAACCCAAAACATATCTTACACTGCTTGATCCATTTCTGTGTTTTATTTCATGTCAAATTAATAGCCAATGAAGGCACTACACTACACGAACGTACAGTGACTACAGTCTCCAAATTAGGATTTTGTAATATCTAGATATATACATGTAAATTTTTGTCGTCAAAACCAAAAAGTAACATGTAGCGTTGTAGTGCATGTGACGTCATGTGAATATATTGTCAATAATCAAAAGTCGTTTCACTAAATGGATCAAGATATCGTGAAAAAAATACGTAAACACGGTAAGAAATTGGAGTATATATAACACCTGAAAACGCTATATATTATTATCATAGCAATTTAATAAATACTTTATTTATGCCTGTTATAATAGATCAGAGATTTTATATAACGTTTTATCGTTTTGCTACAATAGATTAATGTGGGGTATCAAGAATTTATTGAAGAGCTTCGACTAATTCCCGATAAAAATGCATCTATGGATATTTCCGAGTATTTAAATAGACTGAAAACAAAGATCTATATCCATATAGATATAAAAAAATATGTTTTAGTTTCGCATAGAAATTGATCGAACTTAAAACATGTCGGCATCCTAAGTTCATCTCATTATGTTTTGACCACAAAACTTTGGATAGCCCGACCCATCTTATAATAAAATGGCATTTCCATAATCATGACCAATATTATTCATGATCATTGGTTAGTTTGTCCTATATAAGTTAATCAAAATAACAATTTCAGATGAAAATATATTTAAATATTCTTAAGACCGTTAGAGTTTTAGCCTAGTTAATTTTAAAATTTAGATTTAAAAAATAACATTACGTATTAAATGAAATTTGAATTTGGATAAAAATGTCCAATGAGATGATTCGTTCTCGGCGAACCGGAAACGGCGTAGCTCGGGCATCCGTTGAACCGGGAGGTCCAAGCACATTCTCTTCGATTCAAATCCACTTACGTACACCAGCCGATCAATCAATCCTACATCCGGACCTACGAAGTAAAAAGAGCGGAAAAAGAAAAAAGGCACGAGTAATTGATTCAAACACAATTACCCAGTGAAGACGGATTCAGGGAATCCGCGATCTCGGCTTACGCCAGACAACTACGAGATACAAGTTCTAAGCTAATATCACCTTGCACACAAATGCCCATAGGCACACCACACAACCTACTCACTAGCTACTTGCCCATAGGTGCGACCTCAGGTTGAAACCTCCACGCACCCATGGACTGGCATCAGTGCCCCCAACACCACATCACAACCACACTACAACGCGGTAGGCTTGTCATACTCCCTCCGATGATCAAGGGCATGTACAAAAATACACCTCGCCCCCGTGCCCTACAAGCAATATCAACCACAACCTACTCCACACATGTCCATCAAACACATTCAACGTTTTCAGTTTAAGCGATAACCTAACCATTATACGTTCTTCCAATCACATCACATGTGTTACTAACTAAGCTACCTAGGAAAGACGATATTAACAAAGGACCCACGTCCCAGAATTGAGATGGAATAAGCAAATGTCATGACCGGTTCTCACCTTAGTCAAAGAATGGCAAAATCATAATTTATGAATTCCTGACGCCCTAACAGACTTTAAATATGGAAATATGACAAAAAATCGAGAGAGATAGGCTTTCGTTTCGCTCAAATCGGGCTAAGGACGAGCTAATTAGGATAAATTGAAATAGTTCATTGAAAAGTCAACAGTCCAAGCCAACCCGGTGAAAGTCAACCCAGACCCAATTGCAATAACAAGCCCAAACCAGCTAAACCAATCTAAACCGAATTGAAATTGAAATAACCAGAAATTGGAATTGAACCAACCGGGTCAAACCAAACCGGTCAACCAAGTTGACTCGGTGGCCGGCGGCGGCTCCGGCGATTGGCGGATGGCGGCGGCGCAAGGAGAATCTGGCCGCGCGTGGATCTCAAGCACCGATTTTTTCCTGGCGTGTGCGGGCGTGTCTGGAGTTTTCTGGAGGCGCGGTTGGTGGCGTTGGCTTCGTCTCGTTGAGATGAACGTGCTGGTGGCTTTGAATTTTCGAGATTCCTCACGGTTAGAAAGTTACGAATGTTTTAGTGCTCGTGTTAAGGGAAAAACAGATCTGAAAATAGGTTTACCGGGCTACATTTGACTCTAGACGATTGAGGATTATCAAATCTGGTTTTGGGAGGAGGTAGCTGCGACGGAACAAGAGCAGGGCTTCGCCGGAGGTTTTTCTTTTCATTTTTCTCTTAAGGTGGCTACATTATTTATGGGAAAAGGGGAGAAGGGAACCTAGGGTTTTAGAAATGGAAATGAGCTTTGGGCTTTTGAAAAGAAAATTTTAAAACAAACCTAAAAACTTGAAATTTGGGCCATTACAATTCTCCCCGCTTAAAAGTAATTTGTCCCGAATTCCATGGGGAGAGCTCCTCTGCAACTCTTGACTGCTAGCAAAACACAACGAAGCACGCAGAACATAACTCAACTTGACTAACTTACTCCCTTGAAAAGAACTCATCATCGGATCCATAAGATTCCTTCTCCCCCCCCCCCCTCCTTGATTCCAAACCACGCTTTGAAATGTCATACTTCTCAGTACCAATCCCACAATAGCTTCTCGAATGCAACACAAACGCCCCATACTATCGCCCATGTCCATTAGGTTCGGTCTCTAACTTGATGAGATGGTTTATATTTCCAACTTCCATCGCTAAGAAGAATTCCACTACCACATCCCATTTACCACTTGAGTCGAACAAGTTACCATCTCCATCCTTGAGACTGGTCAACACTTACACTTAGTAATATGAGCAAAGGGAATGACTATTGACATAGCTAATACCTCCAACATTTAGAAACAACACTCATCCTTCGAGTGGTTCTAAGACTTGAATGAGATGCTCCGCTTCCAAACCGGTTCTCCTCAACAGTTTTCCATTACCGTGCCACAGTGTATCATCCACTTCTAAATGGATTCTCTTCAAGAGTTTCCATTACCATGCACTATGGTGTTAACTGTTTCACAAGCAGATATTCTTGCTTATCTCTTGTGAAAGATGAAGCTAACCATATCCATTATGTCTACCTGACATGTGGGGAACGACCCACCTAGTTCCTGATATGCCCATTTGCCACGCTTCCGTTGCGCACTCTAATTTCCAAACCCACTTCCAAACTGACTTCCAATCTGACTTCCAAGTTAGGGTTTCCTACCTTATGATCCAGTTGTGGTGTTTTCCAAACACCATCCTTTGGGTTTCCTTCCCTATTAGGCTTGTCTTCCTTCGCTTTCCCTTACAGCTTCTTTCCAATCCGCCATAGTATTTTCCTAACACTCTTCTGTTTGATTTCCATCTCCAATAACCTTCTTTATTCACTTTCGCTTGCAACAAAAAGAAGTCCAGATTACTAGATAATTCCAAATGCCCCAACTCCACTTTCCCACGCTTTTACGATCTCCTTGTCCTCTTGAAGAAACTTCATTAGCTACTCCAGTAACACACAAAGAACTCCACAATAGACCCTTACCTTTCCAGTCCTACCGTTGATTCTCGAGCCCGCAATTCCAGGAAGGTCTCCTCCTGAAACACCCCAACCCGACTACTAAGCCGGTGGAGGTTCCTCCGTTCGTCCGCTTCTGGATCCGAATTGTCCATGCTATGCTAAGGCCTTATTCCGTTATAAATTCCATTCACCTAAGTCTAACATTCACACATATCATTATAGAAGGCAAAACATTCATTTTATTAATAAGGAGGCAAGGTACTGATACAAGAGTGTATTCGTTCACTTAAATCATTATAATTTTTCAGTCCTAACTATCCGTACTAAACCACCCCTCGCCCGTCCGGTCTTGTGTTCCGCGCCTAAGTCCGGTCATCCATAAGATGAACCTCAAACCCTGCAATCATAATCCAACAAAAGATCATATACCCTAAGCATGATTTTTATACAATCCGATCAACCTAACTCCCGGTTCTAAGTATATGATTCCGCAATATAAGCATGAAGCCCTAACCGTTCTAAGTTCCTCTAATCCGGAATAAGTCCCACTCATGATCACCAGTTTATGAACAGACGCGGCTGTGGTCGGTCATGTTCCACGAACGGATGTCAAGTATTTGCGTCCGTATGGACAAACGCGATGTTCGCCGATTGTTCTGCGATCGACTCGCGGTCGTACGTACGTCCATATGGCTCATCTGGTTCATCCGTGGGTTCACCCATACCGTGGTGTCGACCCGTCATCCCCGATACAGCCCTTGGCTTATCGGTGGATCGTCCATGTGTCGCCCACGCGTTCGTACGGTCGTCCCACGGCCCAACTTTGGGTCCAACCGGTCGTACCGTCCAACGCCCATGATGATTCATCGACCGATTGTGTGGGTTTATGGGCTTAGCCGAATTTCCCTATTTCCAAGATAATACTCTTACTCTTTCGGTTCTAAAAAGGAGTAGAAAGAGATGAAGAATTCCATTCAGCCAACGCACTCATCCGTCCACTACTCGGCTTAGTCGCGGTCGCGGTTCATGCCTTAGTCAGTACGCACCTTTGGTGTGCCAGTTGCTTTTTTCTGACCACATGATGCACTTGGATCCATGGTGATCCCTTTTGTGCTTCTCTCCTGATCACGCCTTAAACCGCACACCGTTCTTATCAGACCGCCGGCGATCCTACTCCAAGGATCCGGCCAATCTCTCTCTTAAACACCTTCAAGCCTTCTCGGATTTGTGTGTGAGTTTTCTGGGAATTTTCCCTTGTTTCGAATGTCTCTTCATGTGCTAAAGAGAAGGGTTTTTATACCCTTTCTCTCTCTAGAAAACACCCCAAATGAAGGGGTGTATTTGGGTGGCCGAATGGGCACCAAGCCAGTTGCACCCATTCGCCCTCAACCGCCTGATCAGCTAGTGTCACTAGCTGATCAGCTGACCCGAGCACCAAACACTCCAGTCAGCTAGGTTGAGCTGGCCGACAGCTGACCCAGCTGGCCATCTCGACCATTCAGATCACCTCAGCTGAACACTCCTCGTTCAGCTCCTAATTACCTAGCCGAGCTCCTTCTCTCGCTGAACCCAGCTTCCAAATGACCATGAAACGCTCCGTATGATCTCCCTCGACCGCCTGTCCTTGTTCCGGTCCCATGGTTCATGCCGCCGACAATAGCGTGGGTTGGGGGTGTTAATGGTCTCCCTTCCCCCTAAAAGGATTTTTCCCCAAATCCAATCCAAGGCTTTCCTCCTGTTCAAACTCGGTGAACCATTCCGGATAATCGGCCCGCATCCTGGTCTCGGTTTCCCATGTTATTTCTTTTACTCCGTTGCACAACCATTCCACTTTGACCATCTGGATAAATTTCTTCCTGGTTGCTTTTTCCGACCTGTCTAAGATCCGCAAAGGCCCGGCTTCAATGGTCAGGTTCACCTGAGTTTGCTAGGTATCTCTGGAATAAGTACGTCCTGATCCGCCAAACACTTCCGAAGCTAAGACACATGAAATACGTTGTGGAACGCCTCCATCTCATTTGGCAGGTCTAGCTTGTAAGCGACCATGCCTACTCTCTCTAGGATACGGAACGACCACAAGTACCTCGAATCCATCTTCCCTTTTTTTGAAACCCTGGCTCGCCCTTTGAAGGTTATCATCTTCAGGTACACTCGATCCCCAACTGCAAACTCTATGACCTTTTGACGTTTGTCTGCATAGCTTTTCTGGCGGTCTTGGGCTTCCTTTATCTTGATCTTAAGGAACTTAATCCGTTCTATTGTTTCTTCTATGATGTCAGGACCGATCAAAATTGATTCTCCTACTTGCGTCCAGCATAGGGGTGTGCGACATGGCCGGCCATACAAGGCCTCATATGGCGACATGTCGGTGCTCTTCTGAAAACTATTATTGTAAGAGAATTCAGCTAAGGGTAGGTACCTCTCCCAAGAGTCGTTCCATTCCAGAACGCAATCCCGTAACATATCCTCCAGCGTTTGTATAGTTCTCTCATATTGGCCATCCGTCTGAGGGTGATATGCGGTACTCATATGCACCCTTGTCTCCAAAGACTTTTGAAAGGCTTGCCAGAAGTAGGAAGTGAAACTCCCGTCTCTATCTGTCTGGTCTTGTGTTCCGCGCCTAAGTCCGGTCTTGTGTTCCGCGCCTAAGTCCGGTCATTCATAAGATGAACCTCAAACCCTGCAATCATAATCAAACAAAAGATCATATACCCTAAGCATGATTTCTGTGCAATCCGATCAACCTAACTCCCGGTTCTAAGTATATGATTCCGCAATATAAGCATGAAGCCCTAACCGTTCTAAGTTCCTCTAATCCGTCTTAAGTACCACTCATGATCGCCTGTGTATGAACAGACGCGACCGTGGTCGGTCGTGTTCCACGAACGGGTGTCATGTATTCGTGTCCGTATAGACGGGCGCGATAGTTCGCAGATCGTTCTGCGATCGACCCGCGGTCGTACATACGTCCATATGGATCGCCTAGTTCATACGTGGATTCAACCGAACTATGACGTCGACCCGTTGTCCCCGATACGGCCCTTGTCTTATCAGGGGATCGTCCATGTGTCGCCCACGTGCCCGTACAGTCGTCCCATGGTCCTGAAGGAATTTCTGGCAGACCCTAATCCAATTAGGTAATCCTGGTCTGAATTCCAAGCCTAGGATCTAGGGTTCATGTAATTGAATCATTGGGATCTCAGAATTACATGGTGATTAGCAGCGGAAGATTTGCAGATAATCGAGATCTAGAGCGCCTCAAATGCTGCGCCTCTACTGGTATCCACACGCACACAAACTGAACAGAAGGGATGCTAGTGCCTTTAGAGATCAGATCTCTCAAGAGGTTTCTGTTTCTTTTCTGGTGGCTGTGAATTAGGTTAAGTTCGAGTTTAGGTCGACCATATATCTTATATATGTCGACTTAAACCGCAACGGGATTAACCAACGATTAAACCGAATTAATCTGGTAATCCGCGAGTTGTGTCGACCGACACACTCTTTGTGTCGATCGACACGGCCCCATAATTTTGATACCGAATGCATATCAAATACGCATTCACTAGATCATTACATTAATGATCAACCTCGTCTTTAACGTCCAGTTTGCTTAGGTGTGTGACCCTGTAGGATCATATAAAACTAGCAATGAGTTCTAAACTCATTGATCATAAGTGGCTTCTAGCAAAGCATTATGACTACCTAGTATTATATGATTGTCTCATCTCGACAATACGACTTTCACTTAGAGTAAGTACAATAGATTTCAGGACATTCCCAACAATCTCCCACTTGTACTGGAATCATCTATTCCTTTAATCCCTTCGTCACTATATCTCGATCTGGCATAAGGCAAGATCTGTGTCACCCTTATTTAGCCAAGATCATGTTCATCGAACTCCGATTTATACTGATAAGGCAAACGACTGACAATCACCTCGTTTGAGTGTGGCCACACATTTCTCAGTATCAAATCTTCGATGGGCCCTGAGATATTTATCTCCTGTTATATAGTAGGGACAAATCCCATCTTGTTCCATCCCTGTTTCTTCACACACTTCATGATACGCCCAATCAATGCCTTTATAGTCACCAGTTACGGTTGACGTTTGACAAGGTTAAAGCGGACCAATTCACATGTAAGAAAACATGATGAACTCAGGTCTAAGGACTATACTCTATAGTCGTAATGAAAACTCTCATGACACTTATATAACTATCCCGTAGAGTTCTCATCAGTGGGTCATGTCCGAGTATGTGTTCTCTAACACATATCTATGTGATTGACTTTAATACTCTTATTAATGACTCCATGAAACTTAGTCATCAGTCACCTCACATACTAGTCTCACGCGGTTGTTAATGTCTCACTTTAACAACCTTGACCAGGGACTAACTTAATTTATGTCATTTATCACTTATAGGGTTTCATGATCAAGTCACATACTTGATGACCTATAAAATGTCATAAATTACTTTGGGACTATTATTTAATAACATAATTAAATAATACTGATGTCAGAATTCATTAACATAATCAAATTATGTTTACACGAACATCATATCATAACTAAATTAACAACAACAACTCCCACTAAAATTAAGATCACATCTTAATACATCTAATGCATGTAGCAGTTGTCTGAACTTCATTTGCTCTTGCTCAGCGTGTGTCGAAGGACACTGCGTCTTGCTAAGAGTAATACCAAGAGTCATTTGCACGAAGCCCTTCTTGGAATCCTGCATACTGGACCTGTGCAAGGCCTTATCACCATAAGTATCTTGACACAATCCAATTAGCTTATCCAATCTATCTCTATAGATTCTTATTCCAAGAATGTATACGGTTTCTCCCATAATTTTCTCGAAAAATAACTTTCGAGTCAGGTCTTAACAGACTGAAACAATGGAACTTCTTTTCCGAGAAGTAGCATGTTATCAACATACAATACTAGAAATGCAACTGCGCTCCCACTAGTCCTCTTGTAAACACATGGTTCCTCTTCATTCATGACGAAGTCAAACCTTTTGCCTGCTTCACCAAAACGAAGATTCCAACTCCGAGATGCTTGCTTCAATCCATAAACGGATCGGCGAAGCTTGCATATCTTCCTAGCTTCATTAGGATCAATGAAAACTTCAGGTTGTGTCATGTACACATCCTTTTTCAGAATTCCATTAAGGAAAACTGTTTTCACATCCATCTGCCAGATCTCATAACCATTATGAGTGGCGGTTGCTAGGAAAATCCGAATGGACTTTAAGCATGTTGACTGGGAATAGGTTTCTTTCATAGTCAACACCATGAATTTGCTTGAAAACTTTTCCACCAATCCAGCTTTGGATATCACTATTCACATCAGTTTCCTTTTGAAAATCTATTTACACTCAATGGGTAAATCGACCAAAGTCCACACTTGGTTCTGTGACATGGATCCCATTTCGGATTCATCGGCTTTCAACCATTTTCGGAGTCAAGGCCCATCATTGCTTCTTCAAAATTCGCAGGCCCGTCACTTTCAATGATCAACAGATCATGGCAATTGGTTACGAGAAATCCACATTTCTCGGGTTCGTGACGGATCCCTTCGGATCTGCGAGCTTCAGTTTTGTGTAAAAGTCGCGCGCATATCTCATATGTTGACTTTTACCATGACCTAATTAACCAAGATTTAAAACGTAGTTAATTAAGTCATAAACCAAAATCAATATTTTGGTTCACGATCTGTGTCGATCGATGCAACTTTTGTGTCGATCGACACTTCTTCAGAAACTCGCCGTTTTAAATGTACATCGAATATACATTTACCAGATCCTTTGCAAACTTTAGGCAGCACAGGTGCAGGTTCTACAACTTTTTGTAGATCCAACTGCTGCTCTTCCTTATCAGGTTGAACAGCCTCCTGTGTTTTTCGAATTTCTTCGAGTTGTACTTTACTCCCACTGTTCTTCTTGGAAAGAAAGTCTTTCTCAAGAAAACATAGTTCCGAGCAACAAACAATTTGTTCTCGGACTGGTTGTAAAAGTAACATGCATTGGTTTCGTTAGGACAACCAATGAAGTAGCACTTATCGGATTTGGGTGTGAGCTTATCAGAGATTAAACGTTTTATATAAGTCTCGCAGCTCCAAATCTCCACGATGGATAAATCAGAAACATTTCCATTCCACATCTCATGTGGTATCTCTGTAACTGATTTTGATGGAACTCTATTTAATGTAAACGCAGACATTTCTAGAGCGTATTCTTAGAAGGATAATGGAAGATCTAAGTGACTCATCATTGATCGAACCATATCTAATAAAGTCCGATTCAGGAGGAGTGAATTGTGAAACACTTTCACAATCTCTCAGATGATCACTAAGTTCTTGACTTAAGTATTCACCTCCATGATCTCATCGTAGAGCTTTAATACTTTTGCCAAATTGATTCTGTACTTCATTTTGGAACTCTTTTAACTTTTCAAAGATCCTGACTTATGTCTTATAAATAAGACATAACCGTACCTACTGAAATCATCAACAAAGGTAATGAAGCACTGAAAGTTTTCTCTAGCACTTGTGCTCATCGGCCCATATACATCCGTATGTATAAAACCCAATAAGCTTCTGGCCCTTTCATTTTGATCGTTCGCAACCTGTATCGACCGACGCACCGTTTGTGTCGATCGACACTACCTTTGTTGAAAGGAGCCTTTGTCGTTTTACTTAATAAACAAGATTCGCATTTCTCATATGATTCATAATCAAATGAGCCCAAAAGCCCATCACTATGGATTTTCTGAATCTGTTTCTCATTTATGTTGCCCAAACGACAAAGCCAGAGAAAAGGTTTGATTCGTATCATTTGACTAGAATCTCTTGGTACTAATGTTATAGTTAGGCACGTTTTGGTTTAGAACATAAAGTCCATTCTCTAATGGATTGCTACTATAAAATATATCATTGTAATCAAATGAATAACACTTATTCTTAATTTGAAAACTGATATCCTTCCATATCCAAACAAGGAATAGAAATGATGTTTCTGCTCATAGCAGATACATAGTATCAGTTCTTAAGTTCTAGAATTATGCCATAAAGAAAACAAATGAAATACTCCTACGGCTAATGCAGCAACTCTTGCTCCATTTCCCACGCATAGATCCACTTGTCCTTTCTCCATAGTCCTACTTTTGCTCAGGTCCTACACATTTTCACAAAATATGAGTACCACAGCTGGTATCAAATACCCAATAAATAGGACTATAAGAAGTAACATTTACTTCTATAACATAAATACCTGAAGAAGAAGTCTCGTACGTCTTCTTCAGCTTCTCATAATCTTCCAAGAATTTATTGCAGTTTCTTTTCAAATGCCCATAACCATTACAATAACGGCACTTAACATCTTCAGAAGGACTGGTTTTAACCTTAGGAGCATGGCCAGACTCGCTTGGATTCACAATCGAGCTTGTCTTGCCATCACCTTTGTTCTTACCAAGTTTCTTAAACTTTTTACCCTTTTGTACCATAAGGACATCTGGGGTGTCCTTCTTGATGTTAGGTTCAGCAGTCTTAAGCATCCCATGCAATTCAGTCAACGTCTTCGTCAAGTTGTTCATGTTATAGTTTATAACAAATTGATCATAGCATGACGGCAGTGACTGCAGAATGATGTCAGCAGCCAACTCTTGGCTAATGGGACAATCCAGTTTCCCCAAGTTATCAATATAACCCATCATCTTAATGACATGAGGACTAACTGGTTCACCCTTTGGTAGCTTGCACTCAATCAGAGATCTTACCGTCTGGTATCTCTGAGTTCGTGCCTGCTCCTGAAACATACTTTTCAGGCCAGTGATCATCTCTATTGGCGACTCCACGTACTCATATTGCTTCTGCAATTCCGAGTTCATGGTAGCCAACATGAGACAACTCACATCCACCGCATCATTAGAATGCTTATCCCAAGCATCCTTATCTGACTGCCAGGCATTGGCTCGGTACTTCTTGGGGAGAACTTTCTCAAGGACATAGTCCTTCTTCTCCTGTTTGAGAACGATTCTCAAGTTCCGATACCATTCAAGAAAGTTTGATCCATTTAACTTGTCCTTCTCAAGGACGGATCGCAGGGAGAAATTGTTACGATGGTTTGTGCTAGACATAGCTGGAAAAACAAGGGAGGTTTAGTTATGATGTTCAAGAAATGAGAAGTCTTAACAATTAAGAAAACTCGCATTATATTCAAACAATGTTTCCTCAGATGAATATAATGATCCAAGACCCTTACTTCACTAAACTTGAGTGAGCCACTGGCTATCACCCAAATTTTAGCTATCTAGGTAAGCAACTCTTTGCTAGTTATATCCAATATAACTCTTGGTTGTGGATTGACATCTCATGTCCAATCCACCTGATGTCTCTGAGCCCAAAACGATTTTGATGGCCCAGTCAAGTAAACCAATCTCTTAAGTCATGTAATTGTTGATGTCTTGCACTGCAAGTCCATCAACACGATTACTTCCTGTCTTACACATGTAATTGTGGACACCTTGTACTGCAAATCTATCGCACAATGAAATGAGTCTTGACAGTTGACAAGATTGGAAAGACATCAAGGATCACTTGATATTTGGTTGAGGAACGGAACCTTTAAAACGTTCAGTTTTATTATGTTTTAATTCTTCTAATTAAAGTGGTTCATTTTTGGTTTGGTTCTGTGATTTCAAGTTCAATAACCTAAATCATCGGACCTTGTGTCGACCGACACTACTTTAGTGTCGATCGATGCAGGTTAACCAAAACCAATTTGCGATAACCGATCAATCCAATTGATTCGGTTTTATGATAACCGGTCAGTGTCGATCGACACTACATTAGTGTCGGTCGATGCTAACCTAATCAAATCAATCGCAATAAACCGTTCTTAGCGTTTAACCATTATTAACCAAGCTCGATAACCGGTCCAATCCAATTGAACCGATTTATCAATTTCGCGAGGTTTGTGTCGACCGACACAACTCTTGTGTCGATCGACACTAGGCAAAACATAAGTTTTATTCGGGTTATCCTTCTGTGTCGACCGACACCGGATTGGTGTCGATCGACACAGGGCGATAAACCCTAATCGTTTTCAAGCAAAAAAAACCTAAAACTAGATTACTTTCATGAAAACGAATTTTAGCATGTTTGTATCAACTATACAGAGATCCAAATTCAACTAATCTAATCAACATGCTACAGATTCAATGGAACCCTAAGGCTCTGATACCACTGAAGGAATTTCTGGCAGATCCTAATCCAATTAGGTAATCCTGGTCTGAATTCCAAGCCTAGGATCTAGGGTTCATGTAATTGAATCATTGGGATCTCAGAATTACCTGGTGATTAGCAGCGGAAGATTTGCAGATAATCGAGATCTAGAGCGCCTCAAATGCTGCACCTCTACTGGTATCCACACGCACACAAACTGAACAGAAGGGATGCTAGTGCCTTTAGAGATCAGATCTCTCAAGAGGTTTCTGTTTCTTTTCTGGTGGCTGTGAATTAGGTTAAGTTCGAGTTTAGGTCGACCATATATCTTATATATGTCGACTTAAACCGCAACGGGATTAACCAACGATTAAACCGAATTAATCTGGTAATCCGCGAGTTGTGTCGACCGACACACTCTTTGTGTCGATCGACACGGCCCCAGAATTTTGATACCGAATGCATATCAAATACGCATTCACTAGATCATTACATTAATGATCAACCTCGTCTTTAACGTCCAGTTTGCTTAGGTGTATGACCCTGTAGGATCATATAACACTAGCAATGAGTTCTAAACTCATTGATCATAAGTGGCTTCTAGTAAAGCATTATGACTACCTAGTATTATATGATTGTCTCATCTAGACAATACGACTTTCACTTAGAGTAAGTACAATAGATTTCAGGACATTCCCAACAGGTCCAACCTTGGGTCCAACCGGTCGTACCGTCCAACGCCCACGATCGATCCGACGACCGATCATGTGGGTTTATGGGCTTAGCGGAATTTCCCTATTTCCAAGACAATACTCCTATTTTTCCGGTTCTAGAAAGGAGTAGAAAGAGATGAAGAATTTCGTTCAGCCAATGCACTAATCCGTCGACTAGGCGGCTTAGTCGTGGTCGCGGTTCATGCCTTAGCCGGTACGCACCTTTGGTGTGCCAGATGCTTTGTTATGACCACGTGATGCACTTGGATCTATGGTGATCCCTTTTGCGCTTCTCTCCTGATCATGCCTTAAACCGCACACCGTTCTTCTCAAACCGCCGGTGATCCTTCCTCAAGGATCCTGCCAATCTCTCTGTTAAACACCTTCAAGCCTTCTCGGATTTGTGTGTGAGTTTTCTGGGAATTTTCCCTGGTTTCGAATGTCCCTTCATGTGCAAAAGAGAAGGGTTTTTATGCCCTTTCTCTCTCTAGAAACTGCCCCAAACGAAGGGGTGTCTTTGGGTGGCCGAATGGGCACCAAGCCACTTGCACCCATTCTCCCTCAACCACCTGGTCAGCTAGTATCACTAGCTAACCAGCTGACCCGAGTATCCGACACTCTAGTCAGCTAGGTTGAGCTGGCCGGCAGCTGACCCAGCTGGCCAGCTCGACCATTAAGCTCACTTCAGCTGAACACTCCTCGTTCAGCTCCTCATTACCTAGCCGAGCTCCTTCTCTCACTGAACCCAACTTCCAAATGACCATAGAACGCTCTGTATGATCTCCCTCGACCATCTGTCCTTGTTCCGGTCCCATGGTACGTGCCTCCGACCCTAACGTGGGTCGGGGGTGTTACACATCCAACTTCCAGCTTGATCAGGCTTCAAACGAACTGTCCATAACCCATTGAAGTTGATGTCACAAAACTAATTTCAAGATTCCATACTTAGAATAGATTTGAACAATTTCATACTGTTCCTTGTGCATCAAGCAACTCGAACGACTCTTGATGCTTACTCTAATTAGAACACCGCCACCTCCTATGGCTTCTTTGCAACCGGGTCTTTCCATCGACACCTTGCACTAGGTCCACAACTTCTCTGGTCCAACCGATGGCTGCCTCTCAACTCCAACATTTTCTTGATGGTGATTTTCTTACACCAATCCTTATTCAAACTCTGGTAGTCCATACAAGGTCTGAACCTTTATCACTTTTCCTTACAACATGATAAGGTGAACTTATTGATTCGATCATCCTTTCTTCACCATGTCCTCTAGCTGTTTCTTCGACTCATTCATCTCTGCTGGTACCAAACAATAAGATGCATTTTCCGCGGGCGCCATCCCGGAATCCAACTACATTGCAAGAATCACCTTTTGCAGCTCCTACAGAACTCCTTGCAGATCCTACAACACCTTTTGTAACTCCTGCAACACTTCCTACAACTCTTGCAACCTCTGCTACAATCCCGCATTAGCCTCTCCGGTGAACGTCTCCACATACTAATCGCCTTATCATTATTGGTTGTACAACACTCCAAACAGACACTAATCACAACACACACACCACAATGTCATCTACTACCCCGTAGGCGCACACCGCAACATACATCTTAACGGCACACATCACGACATACCTTTCAACACACATCTTAAGGGAAATAGCACCATTAAGGTCTACAGGCACCGACCACAACCTGCAAAGAAGATATAACTAGAATATACCCAAAGCAGAGATCAACCGATGATATAGTTGGTGTTTTGAAAAGTCTTTTCGCAAGGACACCTCTTTTTAAACTTTCACAAACAATTTTCAAAATCTAAAATAAGTTTTGTGAAAATGACAGAATATGATTCCTCAGGCAGGAATGAGGGACCTTAACCTGGCTCTGATACCGAAATTGAGACGACCCGCTCCCGGCGAACAGGAAACGGCGTCGCTCGGACACCCGTTGAACCAGGAGGTCCAACCGGGATACCTCCTCATGGTCCCAGGAACCTATGCGCTCCCTTCGAGTCAAATCCACCAACGTACACCAGCCGATCGATTAATCTTTCATCCGGACCTACGAGGGAAAAAGAGCGGAAATGGGAAGAGGTATGAGTAATTGATTTAAACATAATTACCCAGTGAAGATGGATTCAGGGAACCCGTGATCTCGGCTTATGCCACACAACTACGAGATACAATTTCTAAGCTAATATCACCTTGCACACAAATGTCCGTAGGCACACCACGTAACCTACTCACACTACAAGAAAACTGGACCATAGCAACGGATTCAGTTGTAGCTATGGCCATATTTTCGTAGCTATTTTGTCATAGCTACGAATAGCTACGATGCGTCCTCGCGCCTAAATGCTTATAGCTATTGAACCTTCGTAGCTATCGGTAGCTACGTGTATGAGGAATAGCTATGAACATATCCATAGCTAATAGCTACGAATATCGACGACGCTTATTCATAGCTATGTTAGGTACGACTAGCTACGACAACGGTTCGTAGCTTTAGCTATGAATATCTTCGATTATTGTCGTAACTATTCATACCATTTAAATATATATATATATATATATATATATATATATATAAACAAAAATAAATTTATTTTATTTAAACTAATATTTATAATAAAATAAAATTACATTAAATTTTTTTAATAAATACAAAATCAGAAAAATAACAGTTCGGCGACCACCGTCGTCGAGTTCCGGTGACAACCGTTTTTGTCTTCTCTCTCTCACCGTCGTCTGTACTTCGTCTCTGTCTCGTGTCTTCGTCTTCTCTCTCTCATATTTGATCGATTCGTCTTCGTCTCTCTTTCTCTTGATTCCTCTTCGTCTTCATCTCTGTCTTGCGATTCCTCTTCACCTTCAATGGCAGACTCATGAAGGAGAAGAATTTATGGCCGGATTTGATGACAGATACGTTAGACCGGTCGGGCTCTCGATCGCCTCATTTTCTCAAACACAGACTGAACCCTGAACAAAAAAAATTAGATCTAGAGAAGAAGAAAGTGAGAGAAAAAGAATCGATTTGAAGACGAGATTGCTTTCAACTTCGGGTTGATCTGAAATCCATAAGAGATTTGATACAAATAAATGAAGAAGAGATTGCTATCGTGAAGAAGAGATCTGAAATCCATATGAGTTTTGATCTGAAATCATGTGTTTTTGATAATTAAAAAAAAATGAAGATGAAGACATGAATACAGCTGTTGTCGTGAGTGAGCAAGGAAAAGATCAAATAATTAGGTTAAGAGTATCAACAGTCATGATTTGAGATGAAATATAGATCTACCGTTCAGATGGTGATATATGTATAAAGTGAGAAGTTATATCAACCGTTGATATCTTTTATTCAACGGTGTAGATCTGCGATCCGTGTGATGATGCTCTCATCCAATCAAAATATTTTATGGTTTAACTATTATATAATAACGAAAATGGCATAAAAATAGAAAAATGGTTAAAAATATTTTTTTAGTTTTAAATTTAAAAGAATAAAATATATAAACTTTTCAAAAAGATTTAAAATTTAAAAGTGCTTTAAAAATAATAAAATGAGTTTATATAATACTTAAAATGATTTAAATAACAAAAATGATTAAATCAGATTTTTATTTTAGTTTACATGAATTTGTTAATTTTAAAAGTGTTAAATTTAGTTATGAGTATATATAACAATTTAAGTGATTATTTTTAAGACTTTTTAAGTTATGATTTGTATTATAAATTAGTCGATTTCAATAAAAAAGAATAGGTAAATTTTTGTAAATTAGTTATATATAAAGTATATATGTAAATGATTAAGTATTATTTTTATGTATATATAGCTAATAGTTATGTTTTGATTTTATAGTTTTAACTAAGAGTAAAGTTTAAAGTATGATTATGGTTTAGAGTATAGAGTTTTAAAGGCTGTGTTTATGTATTGTTTGAAAATAATAGATTTGGAAAATATTTTTCTTTTATAAGTGTTGTATTTTAGTTTTGGATATGTTATAGTAATTGAAATTTTACTAATTATAGTTTTTTATACTTTAGAGTTTTAGGGTTTGTTTAGGGTTTATGGTTTAGAGTTTTAATTTGTTTTATGTAAACTATATTTGTAAATGTTGAAATATTAGTTTTATATATATATAGTTAATTTTATATTTTAATTATATAGTTTTTTGATTAAGAGTAAGGTTTAGAGTATGATTAAGCTTTAGGGTATATGATTTTAAGTGTTGTGTTTAAGGTTTTCATTTAATGTTTGAAAATAATATATTTGAAAAATATTTTTAATTTATAAGTGTTACAACTTAGTTTTGGATATGTTTAATAATTATAATTTTATTAGTTAGAGTTTTGTTTACACATAAGAGTTTTATGATTTGTTTAGGAGTTAAGGTTTGAATAGCTACAGATAAATTCGTAGCTATCTGTAACTGTGTCATAAAGCCATGAATAGCTACAAATAAAACCGTAGCTATACTTATATATATTTATATATTTGTTCAGTATAGTTACGAATAGCCACGAAAATATATCGTAGCTATATTTCTACGTTTTTTGTCGTAGATATTCGTAGCTATATGTTTCCACGAAAGTGTTGTAGCTATCCGTAGTTATTTTGCTACGAACAACTACAAATTTATTTCGTAGCTATATATATAGCTACAGATAACTACGAAATAGCTATGGATATTGATTTTTCTAGCCATAGCTAATCCGTAGCTATCTATAGCTTGAAAAAATAGCTACAGAAAATCCGTAGCTAAGCCGTAGCTATCCGACATTTCTTGTAGTGTCACTAGCTACTTGTCCATAGGTGTGGCCTCAGGCCGAAACCCCCACGCACCCATGGACTGGTGGGTACACCCATACCTCAATGCCCCCAACACCACATCACAACCATGCCACAACGCGGGAGGCTTGTCACCCCCCCCCCCCCCCCCTCCACGATCAATGGTGAAAGAGCTGATCAACACACCTCGCCCCCGTGCCCTGCAAGTAATATCTACCACAACCTACTCCACACATGTCCATCAAACACATTCAACGTTTTCGGTTTAAGCGATAACCTTACCATTCTAAGTTCTTCCAATCACTTCACACATGTTACTAACTAAGATACCTAGGAAAGACGATATTACAAAGGGCTAGCATCCCATAATTGATATGGAATAAGCAAAGGTCACGACCGGTTCTCACCTTAGCCAAAGAAGGGAAAAAGCGTACAAAAAGGACTTCAAATCTTGAAAGAGGACGAAAAATCGAGTGAGATAGGCTTTCGTTTCGCTCAAATCGGGCTAATGACAAGCTAGTTATGATCAATTGAAATAGTTCACTGAAAAGTCAACGAACCAAGTCAACCCAGTCAAAGTCAACCCATACCTAATTGCAATAACCAGCCCAAACCAGCTAAACCGATCTAAACCGAATTGAAATTGAAAAAACAAGAAATTGGAATTGAGCCGGTCTAAACCGGGTCAAACCAAACCAATCCGGTCAACCGAGTTGATTCAGTGGCCGGCGGCGGCTCCTCCGGCAGGGGCTCCGGCGACGGACGACGGCTCCGACGATTGGCAGACGGCGCTTGGCGGTGGCACGTGGCTGATAGTGGCAGCGATGCGTGGAGAATCCACCCGCGCGTGGATCCCAAGCGCCTATCTTCTCCTGAGACGTGCGGGCGCGTCCGACGATTGTTGGAGGCGCGGTCGGTGCATTGGCATTGTCTCGTCGAGCTAAACCTGCTGGTGGCTTTAGATTTGTGAGATTCCTTACGGTTAGAAAGTTAATAAGGTTTTAGTGCTCAGATTAAGGGAAAACAGATCTGAAAATATGTTTATTGGGTTACATTTGACTCTACACGATTGAGGATTTTCATATCAGGTTTTGGGAGACGGTGGCTGCGACTGAACATGAACAGAGCTTGGTCGGAGGTTCTTCTTTTGCTTTTTTTCTTAAGGTGGCTACCCAATTTATAGGAAAATGGGAGAAGAGAACCTAGAGTTTTAGAAATGGAAAATGTGCTTTGGGCTTTTGGAAAGAAAATTTTAAAACAAATCCAAAAACTTGAATTTGGGCTATTACATCCAAGGTCTTATGGTCAAGTGACACGGAAACGGACTTGGGACGCCAACACGTTTCAAGTTCGATCCACCTGCTATGCGAAATTAAAAACACAATTTTTTGGACACCCACATGGATATGGACACTTTCTTTCGGTCCATTTAAATATCCGCTATCCATGGGCTATACCTCCCCTTAGAAATTAGTCTGAGCTCCTCTATAAACTCGGAATACCTCCAGATTAATCAAAAAAGAATTTGAGATAAAAATAAACTAACAGTTTTGCACAGTCACAAACACTTTAATCAGTACATATAGATATTCAAACAAAGATTACAAAAAAGATTTCGAATTTTTTTAAAGTTAAGTCTTGGAGTAAATTTCACTTTTGGAAGATTTATTTATCTAGTATGAAAAATAGAGTAATTACTAGAGTAGTATTAATTTTTTTGGCATTTTTAATATTTTCGTGCCTATAGTACCCCTATAACCACTTGGAAGGAAAATATTATTACAGAATTTCCATTAATTGTTTTCCATGTCAGCCGAAAAAATTAATTATTTACGAAAATGTCACATTCCCTACAAAATAAATCCGCAGATAATAACTTTAAATTCGCAAACATGTGTTGCAGATCTTTTTGGTGGTGGATTTATTTGGCAGATTACAAATTTGTTGTTGCAGATTTTATTTTACGTGTTGAAGATTATTTTCTTTGTTACAGATTTTTACATAAATCTGCAACAAAGAATATTGTGTTTTTTATATTATTATACTAGTATGTAGTGTAATAGATTTGTTTAGTGTGTTATAGATTTATTTTATTTCTGTGGATTTTTTTTTGCAGATTTAATTCGAAGATTTTTTTGTAGTGTTGAAGATTTTAATATGATTTGGCAGTTTTTTTCCAGAATTTGTGGATTTAATTTGCAGATTTAAAATATAGTCTTAAAGATTTGTTGTGTTTATTGCAGATTTCATAAAACTCTGTAACATAAGGTTTAAAAATTACAAAATAGTATTATAGTATTACAGATTTAAATGATGTGTTGTAGATGTTTTTTTTCAGTTTCTATAGATTTTTCAAATTTGATGATGTAGCATTTTAAAATCAACATATTTTTTTGCAGATTTGTTTTGTATATGTTCTTCATCAGTTTTTTAATTTAAAATATTATTCAAAATATCAAAAATGACTTCTGAAAATTTAAAAATAGTTTATCGTACGAAAATATGTAGATAAATAATTTTTTTAATTAAATTTATAGTATAGATAATTAAGAAACAAATATATAATTTTTTACATATTTTTTTAATTCTAAATTGTTTTTGTTTTTGAAAAAATACAATTTGAAAAGCCCATAGAAATTTATTTTAATTTTTAATTTTTAGTTTTAATTTTTAATTTTTCAATTTTCAATTTTATTTAATTTTTAATTTTACTTTCTAATTTTTAATTTTTAATTTTATTTTTAATTTACTTTTTAATTGTAGTTTTTAATTTTAATATTAAAATTTGATTCATAATTTCGATTTTTATTTTTTATTTTTATTTCCATTTTAAACTTTAAATTTTTTTATTTTTAAGATAAAATAAAATTAATTAGTAATTTAATCATAATAGCAATTTAGTCTTTTTATTTACTTTTAATACTAACTTATAAATTTTTAGTGAAAGATACTAATTAAGTAATTCTAGTAAAAATTAGAGTAAATTTTATTTTTTTATTATAAACAACACTAAACAAACTCTACTGCATGTTTCACATTTCTTATGAAATTTTTTTTTTTTTTGTAAACAGTTGAAGTTCTGGGCCTTAGACCCATAATTTCCTTCAGGTCCAAAGACAATCTTTGGAAACTCTTATTTAATGAATAATTCTTCGTATCAAAAGTGGTTTGAATCTGGAATACAAAGAAACCAACTCTTTTATATTACCACTAGACTACCAACACTTTGATAAACTCTGCTTCATTAAAAGTTCAACCACAAGAATTGTTAATTAGAAAGGTCAACCACAAGAGTTGTGTGCAACCCTAACTGTATGTGAAAATACATTCTACTTTCACATCTACACAAACATACACGTAACGTAATGTAACTCTGCATATACATCACACATCTTGCATGTGTTTCATGCGTGTTTTTTTTTGAACATGTGTTTCACGTGTGTTACTAGTCGTAATTTAGTTAGGACTATTTAACTCGTAATTATACTAGTTAGCCGACAACGCTTAATTGAAATATGTGTCAGTAAAGTTATGTTAAAATATGTATATATATAATATGTGTCAGTAAAGTTATGTTAAAATCAGGAAGGCCCTCGACATCCTGATGTTTTAATCAGGAACATTGATAAGCTTATCCGAAATAGGTTATCTTCTATCTCAAGGATGGGTGTGTCAGTAAATAGGACTATTTAACTCGTAATTATACTTTTATGCTCTGTTTCTATTAAGCTTTCTGCAGCTCATGTAAAAACGTTTTTTTGAATTTAATTTAACATATTTTCAAAAAAAAAAAGTTATGTTAAAATATATATATATATATATATATATATATCATGTAAAAACGTTTTTTTTGAATTTAATTTAACATATTTTCAAAAAAAAAAAGTTATGTTAAAAAATATATATATATATTCCTAACTCGTAATTATACTAGTTAGCGGACAAAGCTTAATTGAAATATATGTTAGTAAAGGTATGTTAAAATATATATACATAGTTAGTAAAATCTCTCGGTCAACCTCTAGCGCGCGGAGAAATCATCTCTTATAACCCTCCCTCTCAAAATAAAATTTCACATGCCCTTGTTATAACAATTTTTTTTTAAATTAAATTTAATATAAAAAATGGTAAATGACTGAAAATGGAGTGAAGCGGCAGGAAATTACCATTCATATCTGGGTTAAACCCGATTCGATTCAATCCATCCCCATTCACTCGGATTCTATCCGAGTTAAAAAAAATTACCCCTTTTCGTCAAAATCGGGTCAAAATCCCTAATTCCCCCAATTTTTAACATTTTACGATTTTCTTCTCTCTCTCTCTCGGGTCGAAACTGTCTCTCTCGAACTCAAAACGGCGAAACTGAGAAACTTAATAGAGAATCTCCGGTGAGATCAATCAATGACGATGGTGGAGACGAGGAATGCTTCAAAGAAGACGAAGCCAAAGAGTCCTGCGGCAGAGAGGGTGTCGAAGAAGAGGCGGCGTGGAGAAGCGACGGTTGAAGAAAAGCCCAGAGAAACCTCGAATGCGTCGCTTAGGGCTCCGACTCCGGTTCCGGCTCCTCGTCCGAGTGTTGAAAGAGATGCGGCAGAGACGAGTACTGAAAAAACGCGCGAGGAGAAGCTTCGGAGGCGTCGGTTCCGGCTCCGACTACTGCTCCGGCTCCTCCGAATGTTGAAGGAGATGCGGCGGAGACGAGAAATGAAAAAAAACGCCGAGAAGACCGCGACGACGGAGACGGCGAAGGGAGACGATGGCGATGCGACGGAGACGGCGGAGGGAGACGACGACGATGCGACGGAGATGGATGAAGAAGTAGAAGACGAAGAGGGAGGAGAAGACAATGAGGCGGATAATAGGAGGAAGAGGAATCCGATGAGGAGACCGACGGTCCGAATCCAGTAAGTAAAACCCTAGTATAAGTAATACTATGATTAATACTAGGAAAACTAGATTAATATATCTGGTAATGTATTACTAGGATAACTAAGGATTACTAGGTTATCTTAGGTAAAACTAGGAGAACATTGTAATACTATGATAACTAGGTAATACTGGGATTTCTTGATAAAACTGGAAGAACTAGGTAAAACTAGATTAACTTGGTTATACTGTGTGTTGTTTGTGATACTGTATTTTTGTTTGCAGGGTGCCTCGGAGGAAACGATAGCCCTGCGACCTCTTAAAATGTACTTCCCGCCAGATCAGTATAATGAGAGCGTGAAGCTACCAATGCGGTGCTACATCGACGAAACTTTGAAAACTTTTGATGAATTGAATCTCACTCCGGAGGAGACGTCATGGTTTGAAAACCATCTGCAGTTCTCCCACATTTATCACATGCCGAGGTGTAATCACAAGGTTCAACCCATGTGGATGCTTCTGCTGCGTATCGCTGAAATCAAAAGGAAAAAGGAAGCTTGGTTTGTGGTTAACGGCGTTTCCATCCGATACGGGTTACGAGAGCACGCGTTGATTTCAGGACTCGACTGCCGCAACTATCCTATCAACTGGAAGAGACAAGGACCCTTCGACTTCAGAAGAAGTATTTCGATGGGAAGGTTTTACGTGAAGACGTGAAAAGAAGCTTGACGAAATGGGACCGAATGAGACTGGAGATAGGCTGAAGATGGCGGTGCTCTATTTCTTGAGCAGTATTTTTTATTGTCCCAACAAAACTGGAAATAAAGACAAACCCGTGTTTGACGTATTTTTAAGATACGTGAATGATCTGGATTTATATCAGACGTTTCCTTGGGGAAGATTGTCGTTTGAGTACATGTTGGAATCCATTTACAAGATGATGAATCATTTTAAAGGGAAGGTGTCGGGTCCATGGACGATTCCTGGTTTTTGTGTTCCATTGGAGGTATAAACTTAGGACTTTGCATTTTAACTAATCTTTTTATAATGTCTAATTATTTAATTTGTGTTTGTAGCTTTTGGGGAGTCCATTCCGCAACTGAGAGAAAACTTCCGAGAAGCTATATCATTTTCTTACGACGATTATCCGAGGATGTGCAAGTACAAGTGGAAAAAGGCGACATGAGAGGGTGGCCTCTTGAGACAGTCTACGAGAAACTCGGTGATACTAAGGTTAGTAGTACTAGCAGAAATTGGTAATACTAGTAGAAATTGGTAATACTAGCAGCAATTGAAATAATAAAATTTTGATTGTTTAAATATGTTAAAATTTACAGGACAATGAAAGTGTGTTGGTAGCCACGTTTGATGAGAATGAGCTGTTGGAAGAGATCATAGAAAAAGAGGACGATGTCGATGAGCACGATGTTGTTGTGGAAAGCTGATGCAAACGTCTAGACCAAGGATTAACTTTTAGGTTTGAAGATATGCTGGAAGAAGATTTGAAAGGGCGACAACCTAAGAAGGAGGAAGGAAGAGTAGAGAAAGAACGCCGAAATCACAAGGCTTCTGTGGAAGAGTTTCCGCCCCGTTTACAAACATGGGAGAGCAGATGAGTTTGCTTGTGGTGAAGGTCAGCGAGATGAACGAAAGGATCAAGCCTCTTGAAGAGTTTGTGAAGGCTCAGAAGTCTCGGAGGAGAGGTGGTGATGGTGTTTAGAGACACCTATGAGTCTCCTCTTATGTTGTTTTTTTGGAACTTTATTAGGTATTTCCTTCTTTACAATTGTATTGATCGGAGAACTGGTAAAACAATGTTGCCACTGTTTTTTTTTTTGGTCAAAACTATGTTGCTATTTCTAAGTAGTATTTTGTTGTTGGTTTGCATTAACTTAAATTCATAGTAAAACTAAGTAAAACTGGTAATACTAAGTCTTAAACAAAACATAGATAACAAATAATCAACAATGAAGTAAGTCTTACTTAAACAAGATCAAAACAGGGGTCTCTAGCAAAACATAACATAACCAAATCATAATGTCCACCAACTACTTGAGCTTCGCAATTCTTCAATCGTCTTGTCATGCTCTTCAACCTTCCGAAGTAGCTTCTTAATCTCTTCTTCGACACGAAAAACCCATGGCTGACGAAAGTGGAGTCCATCATCCTATCAAAAAATAAAACAGACACTTCTCTAAGTATTACCTAGTTTTACCAGTTCTACAGACGAAGAACATACATATAGTGTTACCTAGTTTTACCAGTTCTACAGACGAAGAATACACTACAAGAAAACAGGGATTTAGCTACTGTAATTAGCGACTGCATTTATAGTCGCTAAATTTAGCGACTACTTAGCGACTGGGTTGCGACTAACTATGCGACTAGTAGGTTTTAGTCGCTAAATAGTCGCTAAATTGCGACCACAAGTTATTAGTCGCTATTTAGCGACTAAATTCGGCGGGTCGCTAAACGGTTTCTTAATCAGTCGCAAAAAGTCGGTATATATCACGTTTATATTGTGCCCACGCGTGTAGTACCTAATTTTGTAACTAATTTTTTATACAGTCGCTAAATAGTCGCTATATAGTCGCTAAAATTTATATATATACAAACTTGTAGTTGGCTTCTCCTCAGCCACACAACAAGAAGATAAACGATTTCTAAGAAAAAATTCAGAGAAAAACGGAGGAAATCGTTTTTTGAGTCAAAAAATGTCGGGAGATTATAACTACACTAATGGTCGGGAATGGATGTATAACCGGATCGATCCATCAACGGGAAATTTCACGGCAGAATTCATGGCGGGGGTCGATAATCATTTCATCCCGTTTGTAAATAACCAGCCCTTTGCGCAGAGCAACGCCGGTAGGTTTCTCTGTCCTTGTGGTACTTGCATGAATGATAAACCTGTTATGTCGGGGAGATTAATACAAAAGAATTTGTATAAGAATGGATTTATGCCTGATTATTATGTTTGGTATAAACATGGCGAAGAAGTCGATATGGGTTTAGGAACGAGTTATGCTGATACGACTTGGGTTAGTGGGAGTGAAGGAATGGGTAATGTAGTAGAAGATAGATATGTGGATATGGTGAATGATGCATTTCGTGATAACGTACAATTTGATAACTATCATCAATATGGTAGTTATCAGAATGTGGAGGAACATGGTAGTTATCAGAATGCGGAGGAACCTGTACATAATCATTCGAAAAAATTCTACGACTTGTTAGAAGGAGCGCAAAATCCATTGTACAGTGGTTGTCGTGAAGGTCAATCTCAGTTATCCTTAGTTGCTCGAGTCATGCAAAGGAAGGCAGAGCATAACATGAGTGAAAGGGCAGTGGATTCGATATGCGAAATGTTTACGGAGTTTCTACCAGAAGGAAATCAGGCAACCGGTTCACATTACGCGACAGAGAAATTGATGCGCAATTTAGGCCTCCCATGTCAATCGTTTGATGTTTGCTACAACAACTGTATGATATATTGGAAAGATGACGAAAGGTTAGATACATGTCGGTTTTGTAACTCACCTAGATGGAAGCCTAACGAGCATCACCGTAGGACCAATATACCATACAGCCGTATGTGGTATATGCCTATTGCTGACAGATTAAAGAGAATGTATCAGAGCGAGAAGACTGCAGCATCAATGAGATGGCATGCCGAGCACCAGGCCAAAGAGGGAGAAATGTGTCATCCATCTGATGCGGCAGAGTGGAAATACTTTCAAGATAAGTATCCCCTGTTTGCACAAGAACCCCGCAATGTTTATCTTGGACTATGTACAGATGGGTTCAATCAATTTGGCATGTCTAATAATCATTCCTTGTGGCCTGTGATCTTGACTCCATATAATTTACCCCCTCATATGTGCATGAGTACGGAGTACTTGTTTCTTACAGTAATGAATTCTGGGCCAAAGCATCCACGAGGTAGTCTCGATATATTCCTCCAGCCTCTTGTTGAGGAGTTGAAAGACCTGTGGTGTAATGGAGTCGATGCATACGATGTGTCCTTGAATCAAAATTTCAATCTAAAAGCAGTTCTCCTGTGGACGATAAGTGACTTTCCGGCGTATAGCATGCTATCGGGATGGACTACCCATGGCAAATTATCTTGTCCATGGTGCATGGATGATACAAAGTCTTTTTATCTGCCGAATGGAAGAAAGACGTGTTGGTTCGATTGTCACAGAAGATTTCTTCCTCAAGATCATCCCATGAGGAAAAATAAGAAAGACTTCTTGAAGGGAAAGGATGCTAGGAATGAGTATCCTCCTGATTCTTTAACCGGTGAGCAAGTTTATTCCTACCATTTGCGTCGTGTAAATCCACCAAAAACTAAGGATGTTGGTGGAAATGGTCATGAAGATAAGATGCCCGGCTATGGCAAGAAGCATAACTGGCACAAAGAAAGCATATTTTGGGAGTTACCATACTGGAGGGACCTTAATATTCGACATAATCTCGATTTGATGAATATAGAGAAGAATGTTTTTGACAACATTATAAAAACTCTTATGCGTGTGAAGGGTAAATCCAAAGACAACATCCCATCGAGATTGGATTTAGTTAACTTCTGTTCTCGGCCACACTTGCATGTTGATAGTGCTGGTAGAGCTCCATTCCCAGTTTACGCTTTGACAAACGAAGCCAGGAAAAAGTTATTGGAATGTGTGAAGCATGAGGTCAAATTACCAGATGGTTATGCTTCAGACTTAGCAAGTTGTGCTGATTTGGGTAATGCACAGTTTTCTGGGATGAAGAGTCATGACTGCCATGTCTTTATGCAGCGACTACTTCCATTTATCTTTGCAGAACTCCTAGACAATAATGTCCACCTTGCCTTAGCAGGTACCGGTTATAGTATTTGGATATGTAGTTTCGGGTTTGTTTATTGTATTAACCATTTGCTGTTTAAATCTCTTTATATATGTTGTAGGGATTGGATGATTTTTCCGTGACTTGTGTTCAAGAACTTTGCAGAAGAGTCGCGTCCAAATTCTAAAGCAAAACATAGTTATGATTCTTTGCAATTTGGAGAAGATCTTTCCACCATCATTTTTCGACGTGATGGAGCACCTTCCTATACATCTCCCCTACGAAGCTGAATTAGGAGGCCCTGTTCAATACCGGTGGATGTACCCTTTTGAAAGATTTTTCAAAAAGCTGAAAGGGAAAGCGAAGAACAAAAGATATGCAGCTGGATCTATTGTTCAATCATATCTTAATGAAGAGATTGCTTATTTCACAGAGCATTACTTCGCCTCGAATATAGTCACGAATTCAAGGTAAATTTATATCTAGTATATGGAGACATGTATGCTATCTATTCTAAATTTATATTTATTAACTCTTTTTGTCAGGTTAACAAGATACAACGAAGGCGGTGTCCCCGAATATGATGACGACGTTCCTGATATATTTACTCAGGTTGGTCGTCCAAGTGGCGAAATGCATGAAGTATGGCTTTCACCAGAAGATTATAAAATTGCACATGCTTATGTTTTGCGAAATTGCGCTTACTTTCGACCATTTGAGAGGTATAACACAACTTAAGTTAATTTATATATTGTGTTGGTCTCATATATATACATGTTGATCTTATAAACAGTATGTTCGAAGACTATATCTCTGGTAAATATCCAGATCTCTCCGAGAATCAACTCTCTGTGAAAAGGGCCGAGGAATATGACACATGGGTGCGAGATTATGTATGTTCGTGAAATATTTCTTATGAACACATTATATATGTATTGTGGTTTTATCTACATATTTGACATTGTGTGTTTATCAATATTCAGGTCATTTACTGGAACGAAACCTATAAATTTCCTCCTTGGGTTCAAGATATTGTGCATGGACCCGTCAACAAGGCTAAAACTTGGCCTATCTTCTATACAAGAGGATATCTGTTTCATACAAAAAGCCATGGCGAGGGACGAAAGACATGTAACTACGGTGTATGTGTTAAAGGAGAGAATTATAGTGATGCGTCTGATGCAGCTGATTTCAACGGGATCTTAACTGACATAATACAACTTCAGTACGAGGGGATTGTTAATTTGAGAATAACACTCTTTAAGTGTAGCTGGTATGACCCTGTTCTCAGTAGAGGCACTCGAAGGAGCAATGCTGGCGTCGTAGATGTTCGTGCATCAAGAAAGTACAATAAATACGAACCATTTATTCTAGGTACGTAATATATATCTATCTCTATCTTCGTAACTATTGTATGGATATCATAAATACTCTAAGTTTTATTTCAATCTTTAATTTACACAGCCTCTCAAGCGGAGCAAGTTTGTTATATCCCGTATCCGTATACGAAGAGACCGAAGCAATTGTGGCTCAATGTTGTCAAAGTCAACCCTAGAGGGAATATTTCGGGGGAATATGTCAACACAGAAATTACTCTTCTCCAACAGGAAAATGATGATCCGTTAATGATGACTACGGTCGAAGATCTCGTTCCCGAGAATTTTGTGCAGAATGAAAACCCAATCAATCTTGACTACGAAGTAGGAGATGAAGAACCAGAAGACGAATTTCTATCTTCTCCTGATGATGATGACGACGACGAAGATGATGAAGCGGAAGACAATGATGCAGAAGAGGACGAGTGATTTGATATGCTTTTTGTCTATCTTTAGTGTTTTCATATGCTTAATGTATTTCAGATTTCAAATAATTTCAATTAAACATGCTTAGTGATTTCATATGCTTAGATTTCAAATAATTTCAATTAGTGCTTTATATGATTGACTATCTTTGGGTAATGTTTAATGTTCAAATTAAAATTTATAAGGTTTGTTAAAGTTTAAAATCATAAGTGATTTTATATGATGTATTTCATATGAAATTAAAAATTCAACTAGACATCATAAGTGATTTCATATATATGCTTAATGTTATCTTTAATGTTCATGACATGTTACTATTGTTTTAGTTATAAGGTTAATGATTCATGTTTAATTAGAATTTATAATATGTAGGTTTACTTGTAATTTGCTAAGGTTTAGTGTTCTAATATATTGTAATTGTGTTTGTTAACTCTTAAAGAATGTAAATTAATTTCTAAAATAGCGACTACTTAGCGACTAAATAGCGACTAAACAGGGTTATAGTAGCGACTAAATAGCGACTAAAAGGTTATATTATTTTGGCGCCACAGATTAAATGGCCCGCCAAATTATATAGGCCCAAATACATTAAGCCCGCCAAATTATTTGGCTAAACCGGTCATAATTTGGAAGAAGCGGGAATAATTTCCCTCCGGTTTTCTCCCAAATCGACAAATGGGGTCTAACCCGATTCCTAAACCTAAATTCATTTTCATCCTTAGCAAAATTTTCATCGCCTCTCTCGTTCTCTCTGGCGATCTAGGGTTTCATCGCCTCTCTCGTTCTCTTTGCGCTCTTCGATCGTTCTCTTTGCTCTCTTCGATTTCTCTTCTTCATCTCTCAACCTTTATCTGTTCAATCTCTCTCTGTTCTCTCGATTTCTCTTTTATGTTACAAAAACCCTAAGTCGCTCTAAGTCGATCTCTCTTTCTTTGTCTTCTCTCGATCTTTGTCTTTGTCCGATATCTCCTCTCCGTTTAAACTCCGATGGCTCCAGCAAAAGGTAGAGGAAGAGGTCGAGGGAGAGGAAGAGGTCGAGGGAGAGGAAGAGGTCCAGTCGCCGTCGACGCTCAGCCTTCCTCTTCCACGCAAAGTCGGCCAGCGAATCTACCTCAACAGTATGCTTTCACTCCGGCGAGCGAGGGTTCTCCCACACCGCGCCCATCTCTGACGCAAACTCAGCTGCATGTTCGTAACTATCCACCGCCGCAGGTTCTTTTTCAGAACAACTCGACCAGTCCGACACAGGCGTCTCAAGGCCACTCTCCGAATCCTGAGTCTCAGAGAAGAGACCCTTTGCATGTAACTCCGAGGCAGAACAGTCAAGGTCAAGTAACTTCGCTCTAAATCTGTGTGTGCGATTTAGTGTAGGACTTATGCTTGTTTGTTCTTGCTTGAGATTTTCATAGTTCTTAAGGCTTGTGTTTGCTTGAGATTGTATTAGCTCTTATACTAACTGTCTGTGCAATTTATTAAAGGACTTGTGTTTGCTTGAGACTGTATGTGCAATTTATTAAAGGACTTGTGTTTGCTTGAGATTGTATTAGCTCTTATATGATGCGTTGTTGGTATTAACTCTCTGTTTTGGTATCATAAGGTACATGTTGCTTTATAAGATTATATGATGCGTTGTTGACCTTAACTCTATATTTTGGTATTATTAGCTCAATTTGCTTTGGTTTTAGCTCTTAATGCTTGTGCTTACTTGAGATTGTATGATGCGTTGTTGGTATTAACTCTCTGTTTATATGATGCGTTGTTGGTATTAACTCTCTGTTTTGGTATCATAAGGTATTAGCTCATGTTGCTTTATAAGATTATATGATGCGTTGTTGACCTTGGTTGCTTGAATGTTGGTCTTATAGGACTGTCTGTGAGTTAAATGACTTGTGCTTGCTTTAGAATTTATTAGGACTTGGTATTTATTTGCTCATGTTGCTTTGGTTTTTAGTATCATAAGGTATTAGCTCATACCTCTTAATGCTTGTGCTTACTTGAGATTGTATGATGCGTTGTTTGTATTAACTCTCTGTTTTGGTATCATAAGGTATTAGCTCATGTTGCTTTATAAGATTATATGATGCGTTGACCACTATTTCAGGTCAGATGACTCCTCCACAACCTTCTCCTGCTCGTTCAGTTCAAGTGTCTCAACAACCGAGGGCTTCTCAGAATCAGAACTCCGAAGCTAACAGCACTCATGCGCCTGAAACTCAGCAGTCCAACCAAATGAGTGAAGATGACATCGACGGAGTTGATGACAATGCTGATAATCAACCAAATCTCGAGGAAAGCCGTCTCCGCTATCTTCAGAGGCTGCTGTCCATGCCAGGCCGTGAGCAGTGGACGACCGTGCTCTCTCCAATACTTCCTCAGCCGCCAAACACTACTTGGTATAACCATCTCTCTCTCTCTCTCTCTCTCTCTCTCTCTCTCTCTCTCTCTCTCTCTCTCTCTCTCTCTCTCTCTCTCTCTCTCTCTCTCTCTCTCTCAATTAAGTCATGATATGTACTGATTTTTGCTCCCTTTGTAGGTTTGGACGTGACAAGTCTATTTTGGTCAGGAAGATTACTAAGATATACCAAAACAAGTTTGATGGACCATTCTACAGCTGGAGCCATGTGCCGCGGCCGCGAGCAGAGAGATACTTCCTTGAGTTTGCGGTCAGTGTAGTACATTAGTCTAGTCTTTTGTTTTACTTGTCATCAATATCTTACTAACTTCCATCTGCTGCTTCTTGTAGAAAGAGCACCACTGGGATTTCCTAATAACAGGGACCGTGCAAGCACATTTTGAGGCGATTTGTCAGAGAAGGATGAAGGATATGGTCAGCAAAGCTCATGTTTCAGGTGTGCGACCTTCGTGGATCCCAGGTGAATTCTGGACGCCAATGGTGGCCTATTGGAACTCTGATGAGGGTAAACAGAGGAGTGGGACCGCTTCTGCAAGTCGGAATTCTGATCGTGGCGGTCTCGGTCCTCACAGGAACTACAGCGGGCAGAAGTCTTTTGTGCAAGTTAAACAAGAAATGGTAAGACTCAGACTTCCTCTATATATTTCTTCTCTTAGTATATTTACTTTTATTTAACCAATTTATCTTCTGTTGCATTTTCAGGAACACGACTTGGGTAGAGAAGTAAGTTTTGGTGAAGTCTTCCTGAAGACCCACACCAAATCAGATGGAACCTATATAGACTTGAAGGCGCAAGGGGTGGGAGAGAAGTATAAGGAGAAGCTCGAGGCAAGGAAGGCTGAGCTTGAGGCAGAAACATCTGATGGGACTTCGCGACCAAGGCAGCTGACAACTGACGAAATCGATGAACTGTTCCTTCAGGTAACTTCTTCTGTGAAATCGTAACCATCTATGTTTTAATGTTTATGAGTACATATGAGAATCTGTTACTGCTATGAATCTCTTGAGTTATTGGTATTGAGATAGTTGTGTTGATGATTTGTTTATTGCTCAAATGTGTTAGTGTTTCTGTTATTTAAGTCATTTGTCATTCCCAAACCAATTTTCTAACAGTGTATATAACTTTCATGTTTCCTAGTCAACAATTGTCGATGATAGAGGCCATGCTTATGGTATTGGAAGTCTAGGAGAGTATCACGCCTCTCAAAAGCGCAAGTACCCGGGTACATATTCGACTTACAACTCACTACAAGATCAGCTACAAGAAGCACAACGCCAACTTGATACACAAGCTGCTGAGCTAGCTAGACAAGCTAAGGAGCATAAGGAGTTGAGCATGGTGCAAAGGTATCTTCAGGAAACAGACCCATCATACCTAGACTTTTGCAAAAGTCAGACTGATGCACCAGCACCTCAGTCTTCTCCTACTTCACAAGACTGATCTGTATGATGTATAAACTTGTTTATGTTTATAAGTGTTTGAATATTATGTTTGTTTTGGTTAAGTCAATGTAATCAACTTTAATGTGTGTTCTTTGTTATGTGTAAGAGTTTTAGAGTCTTAAAAAAATAAAACAATAAAAAAACAGGAATCTAAAAATAGAAACCAAAACCAAATTAAAATTGAATAACCAAATTTTTTTGGCCATATTGCGAATATAGAGTCACAAAACAGTCGCTAATTCGTCGCAATATGGCCAAAAAAATATGATTCAAAACCTAAATTAGTCGCTAAACAGTCTCTAAACAGTCGCTAAATTAGTCGCTAAACAGTCTCTAAACAGTCGCTAAATTAGTCGCTAAACAGTCTCTAAACGGTCGCTAAAATAGTCGCAAGATAGTCACTAAACGGTTGCTAATATAGCGACTATATAGCGACTACACATTTAGCGACTATATAGCGACTGTTCATTAGTCGCTATATTAGTAGCTACTTAGTCGCTCATTAGTCGCTAATATTTAGCGACTCAATTGCGACTAATATGAATAAAATACCATTAGTCGCTAAATAGCCGCAAATTAGCGACTAATATAGCGACTAATACTTTTAGCGACCAGAGATTAGCGACTAACTACTTTAGTCGCTATTTAGTCGCAAAATCTAATTTTGCGACTAAATAGCGATTCTTTTTGCAGTCGCTAAATCGCTGTTTTCTTGTAGTGATATACATATAGTGTTACCTAGGTTTACCAGTTCTACAGACGAAGAACACACATATAGTGTTACCTAGTTTTACCAGTTTTGCAGACGAAGAACATTCATATAGTGTTACCTAGTTTTACCAGTTCTAGAAAACAAAGAAATAAATTTTACCTTAAATTGGCTACATGTGAAGTACCTACTGCCCGGTGAAGTGTCGAAATCATGCTGAAACTTTGGATTTGGAGACACATCGTTCTTGATTTCTCCACCGTATGGGCATTTGGTTGAATCCCATATTGGGCATCCGATGTGAACATAACTATGTCGTTATGGTCCATTATGCGCTTCATCTCCTTCCTGCGCCTCCTCTCATCCTCGTATGGATCAATGCTGAAATCCTCCATTATGGCGTGAAAGAGAAAGGGAGAGCGAGAGAGGAGTAGGTACGAGAATTTTGATTGAGTTGGCTAATAATCAATCAAAATTTAAATTGTATGAAATTCGAAAATTTTGATTGTGGCGTCAATTTTTTTGATTTTGCAGCCGAAAAACATTTGTAAATTGTTTTTGTTTTTGTTTTTTTTTAAATCAGCATTTTTTAGTGTTTTAAAATGTCACACACATAGTTAGACCAGATCAGTAGTTATACAAAATGTTCAAATATTTGGTTTAAAGTTAAATTAGTATTACACCGACTAAAAGTTAATTTTTTAGTATTACATTTGATTTTATTGATCTACCATATGAATCTCATTGCCCAGTGCATTTCTTAGTTTGAATATTATGTTTCAGTAAATTTCACTTCCCAAGTGGATTCTCCACTAGAAAGTATTTCTTAAAGTATAAGGAAATGTTTGGTGAATATATTTCATAGAACTTCATTTTAAATAAAATTTGGTTAATTTATTCTTTGTAAAACATATAATATAAGCACATAATTCTCCCAAAATTCCATGCTTTCATCATATGATTAAGTTTGGTTTTAATTAACAAAACATAAATACTTTAAAAAGGGTCAAGTATTACAACTCATGCTCAGTTATACTAGTATTACCCAAAACTCATGAAATCGTTATATAGTATTATGTAAATGATAACAACCATTGAAGTGTTTTACATAAAAAAGCAAAAGCTCAAAAATTCTACAAAACATAGTCTTCTCCATACAACAACCATGGCAATGTTCTTCCCCTCTGACTTTTGTTCTGTACCCTTACCCTTTTACGTCTTTCTCCAGTCGATGGATGTCTTTTAACCTTCTTCCGACCCTTCCTTATGATAATATGCGGAGGAATTATCTGCTTCTCCATGATGTAATATGGGACAACCCATGCAGACATATCAGGTACAACATAGATCGACCTGACATAATCCAATGTCCACAACTCGTTCAAATAATATTTCGAACACAAATCATGAAGTTCTATGTAGATATCATGCCTTCCATTTTCCTTGAAATAGATGAAAGCGGCTAGAACATGGAGACAAGGATACTTATGAATATCGATGAACTTGCAAGTGCAACTTTTATCTACCAAACTCACTAAATAAAGCTTTCCTTCATCATCATCAACTTCGTATTCAAGTGAATAACTGTTAACCTCTCGCACATGCAATTTATCAGCCTCAAGCCATTTTTTTTGCAAGAAGTTCTCAACCAAAGGCACCATTTTTTTGTACTCGGTCCTGCTACAGACTCTTTTCTATGATCGTTAAACCAATCAGAAAACTTTCGAAGTATGGTATCTGGCAACGGTAGTAAGGAGTACTTCCTGGCGTCCTTAAAAACTTTGTTTAGAGATTCGACGGAGTTGCTAGTGTCGAGGTTGTATCTATCAGCCGGAGATACACGTCTTGCCCATTTTCTAGCACGGTGATTTCCTCCGCATACTTCGCCGCTGAAGGACATCTCTTCTTAAACTCGTCGTAAAGATTGTTGAACTCAGAAACCGTGTGAGCCCAACCGCACTCTTGGAATTTTTTTGGCGACAAAGTCTTTGTTTGCGTGATGAGGAGCATGGCGTTTAACATTTTGGTCCAAATGCCATAAGTAATACCCATGATGAACTTGTGGATACACGTTAGCGATGGCGTTGATGAGGCTTAAATTTATGTCACTCACAAACACCAAATCAGAAGAGTCGGCTACAACGGTTTTCAACATCTCAAAAAACCAGGCCCAACTATCATTATTCTCACCGTCGAGTACCCCAAATGCTATAGGATAAATGTGACGATTGGGATCTTGAGCTACGGCGAAAAATAGTACACCACGATATGCGGTCTTCAAAAATGTTGCATCCACCATAATCACTTTCCTCATGCTCTTAAACCCTTCATTGCAAGCTCCCAAAGCTATGAAAAGGTACTTGATTTTTCCCACCTCATCCAGTTTCACTTCCGTTACCGTACTATGATTGAGCTTCTCTAGGACGTACAGATAACGATACAACAACCGGTAGCTATCTTCTGGACTACCACGCAAATCACAAACTGCTTGATTTTTCCCTCTCTGAGCCGTGGAGTATGATATCCCTACACCAACTTTTCTTCACAATATCCATGATAACTTTAGGAGTTGGAGTCTCGTATTTCCATGGATAATCTTCACTCAACAGAGATGCAACTAGTTTTGATGATCCTTTCCTCTTCTCCCTGCCTTCTTCACTCTGACTAGTCCGGCTGCATGTGTGCATCTTCGTGTACGTTCTAATCGAGAAACCTTCGGAGTTTGTGATCTTTGATGCTCGTACTCTCCAATTATAGCTTCGTTGAGCACATCTAGCCACCCATCGCTGAGAATCATATTATTGTATGAAATACCCGAAAGAGTTAACAAATGCGCCTCTATGAACCAACTTTGCTAAAACATTCTTGCTTGGAAATTCTACACCAACAGTCAAATCCAAACCGTCTTCCCATGGCGGTAAAATGGGACTACATTCAACAACAGGTGGTTCCTCAACATATTCATCACGCATATCTGATGAATCCATACCGTTGCCTTCATATTCATCACATACTGTATCTCCATCATTTTCGAGATCATATCCATCATTTTCGCGGTCATCTCCATCATTTTCGAGATCATCATCTTCTTTTCTTTATTACTTTGTTCGTTGTCAACGTACAACATGATGGCATCAGGTCCTATTTCTCCTATTTCATGATTTTTGGGCTGCAAATCTTCATAGGTCATACCATAAGAGCTTTTTCCGCTCTCGACTGTTGCTCGGGCAGTTCCGGTGTACTCAACACCTCCACATACAAAACACATCTACGGTTCTCATTATCAACATGCGTTAGATAGACAAACAGCTCCTCATCATCACAAATATACGACTGTTCCTCACACCCAGCCAGCTTAGGAATGTAACTCAATTAGAATTTAACCTTACTTCCATCTAAACCAAGCTTCTTGTATAACCTAGCTTCTACCATCGACATTGTTGTCTCCTCAACTGATGCCTTAAACACTAGACCATAAATGCGACCTTCGCATTTATAATGTATGTTGATGTTGTTGCTCATTTTAACCTGCCAAACAATACCTAAAAACTAAATCAAAACAGTTTTTTTTTGACATCATCAAAACAGTTATTTGTGCACGTTTATACAATTGTTGTTCACAGTAATACACTAGTTGTTCACAGTTATACATTAGATGTACACAGTTATACCCTAGTTTTACTAGTTATACAACATTTCCTAGTGTTACTGGTTTTACCTAGTTATACTATTATCAAATGAACATGAACCCGAAACCCAATTCAATTGGTTTCAGGATCTGAAAAAGTAAATTTTTACAATGATTCAACCACAACAATGCATCTGTAACTAATTTGGACTCGTAATAAACCCAGAAACATTTGTTAAACACCAATGTGCATCAAATCGATTACAATCTACCATTTGAAATCGATTAAAGAGACAAATATACACATTCGTTATAGAGACCAATAAACGGTTAAACCTCGATTTGGAGGGGAATGCAAGCGAAGAAGACGTCGACGGCGGTGTAGGAGGCGAATATCGAAGCTCCAGAGGTGAATCCGACAGAGCTAAAAGGAAACGAGAGAGATCCCGACTGGAACGAAGAGAGCTCGATATCGGGTCAAAACGAGAATCGGATCAAGAGAGAGCGGATCGGATACAACCTGCCCCATATGATTTTCGATTTTCAATTTTTTTTTTAGAATCAATAACGGCAGGGACTTAATTAACCAGTCTCATTTAAATGAGAAGGATATTATAGATTAAAGAGGGATAATGTAGATTTTGTTTTGCCTCATAAGGCCACAGGAGACAAAACCCCTTCGCATGTGTCTTTATTTAGGCATCTTGTATATGTGCATGTACATGTAGTTTCAAAAAAAAAAAGAAAAAAAAGATATGCATTCTATTTGATAATAGAATGCATATCTAAAGACTATTTTATTGGGATACTATAAAAAGTAACATGTAATATATAATATTGTGAACCAGAAAATAATATAGAAATCTGGTCTATAAATTTTATAATAATCTTGAATTTTTAATTAATCTAAGAAAATAAAAATATAATACTGCTATTATCGTAAAAATGTAATCAATAACAAAATAAATTGGAGTAAGAAAATGATTGCATGATTAGTGTTTAAGAAGTTAATTTCATTTTAAAAATGAAGTGGAAAGTAAATTGGAAAAAAAACAATAGGTTTCAGTTGAAAATCAGATTAAAAAGGAAACCTAAATGATAAGGAATTGTAGTAAAGTTGATTACTTGATTAAGAACAAACGATGAAGAAAAGCTGACTAATATAAAATACTGAAGTTGAAGAAAATGCAGAAAGAAAAGTCTAAAAAAAAAAAAAGAAACAATGTCAAACATGAGGTTCATGGATCATTTTTTTTTCTTGGTCGACAGCCACAGGTCAGTGTACGACATTAAGAAAATTTGTCATTTTTAACATGCGGTTGCATACTTAAATTTCTCTTCTGAATTACTCAAATTTTCTGAATTACTCAAATATTTAATTTTATATTTGATCCGTATCCGATTTATTAAAAATTCAGATAATAATTATAAGATTTTTATTCATTACTATATATAGTAAATATTTTATAAATTAATAATGTCGGAACTATAATATTTTATTAATTTAACTAAATTAATTTATCGAAAACATAATTTAAAAATAATAAATTTTATTAATTTATTGAATACTAATTTATAGAGGTTATAAAGTATTCTGAACCAGGACATGCTATCATCGTTCGAATCTCTAAAATAGACACTTTACCATTTATTATAGGATGAATTGTATCCAGTGTATTGTTTACTCATTTTTTTTGCAAGTTAATACATTTCATGTTTAAATGTAATATTGTATCTTTTAACAACATATTATATATTTTTGGACGAAAATACTCATATTCTATTGTTTTTTTTTCCTACTTATTCTCTTTATTTTTACTTTATTTTTTTCACTCATCATTTTTTTGACAGTGGATGGGATGACGGCAGTGAGGTTTTCGGCCATAGAAACCACCGGAATGGAGATATATTCGGTCTATGTACCGGAATTAAAAAAAAATCGGGCTTAATACAGAAGTTTCGAGTGGACAGTCTAGACTAGGTGTCTACCTCGTCGGCTATTCGTGGACACTATCACGATAATATCACATGCTAGATTTTCCAATGGATAGCAGATGGACACGCGTATGTTTCTTTTGTGGATAATGGGCCCGACGTACTGTGTGTCCACGGATTCACGATCATGTGAATTCTTTCGACCTTCTGTCCATCAGAAGCGTTTAGCATATGATATGATCGTGTTAGTATCCACGAATAGTCGATATTGTCCACCTATGCTCTTAAAACTGTGTTTACTAGGTACGTTTTCACAATCATGTGAGCTCTTGGCCACTTTCTGTCCATCGAAAGCGTCTAGCATGCGATAAGATCGTGGTAGTATCCACGAATAGTCGATACTGTTCACCAGATCTCTTAAAACTGTAATTACTAGGTACGTTATCCACCAATAGTTGTTTATGTGAACACTTAGTCTCTTACTCATGTGTTCTCTGTACACAGATTCTTGATAATGTGGACGGTTTGCCACCTGCTATCCATCAAAAGCATTTAGCATGTGATATTTATTATGTGTATACAATTTACATTAAATCTAGTCCACATGTTTAAGTCTTATAAGAGAAGCTAGCCCATAAATCTATTGTTCATATGTGGGTACTGTTCATCAATGACAAAATTAAAAAGGAAGAAATACAAAA